>CM054057.1:244600747-245063247 GCA_028641055.1 Alopecurus myosuroides | reverse complement strand
CCACTCTGCTCCTCTCTCTAGCTCTGGTGTTGTCTCTAGTAAATAAATGCGAGGTGAAGCAACGTCCCTCGCAGGAGGGGGCATGGCACCTTATATACTGGTGCCCAGCCGAATAAACAAAGACTAAAAGGTATGGTGATGTGACTTGACCACTATGACGTTGGCACGCCTCCGAGATCTCGCTCGGAGAAGTGCCGCGCCGTACGGCTGACATCCCATGTCCGCTCTGTCAGCCTCACATCGTAGACCTCCACTCCGTCATGTCCCCTCTGTACTTGACAAGACTGGACGGCCGCCTAACCCTGCGTCACGGATGATCACAAACCTAGTAAGTTGAACCACATGCGGGTACAGACGCAGGATACGCGAGATCTCCTGTCAGAACGGCTCCATTGACTTCTGTCTCGAGTAGGATTGCCATCCGTCTACTCAGGCCAACTTCTCTACTCGGACGAACATAACTTCCTTGATATCTTCTCTTGGCCTTTGGTGGGTACGGCCGGATAGAAACCTACCGGGTAGCAAGTACCAGGTAGCCGTCTACCCGGTCAATCAGCACCTTGACCTTCACTTTATCACTTGCCTTACCCCTACTCGGGGGTAACCCCCCAACAATATAAAAGTGATCTGAGAAATCAAGAGACCAGTGTGCCTAAAATAAGTCTAGATATTAACACGATCAACAGCTGTCGTAAGCAGGTTTATTTGCAAAGCTATGTGCATAAAAAGAAACTCCTTATGAACCACCATTACCATTCCTAGAAGCTAAAAGAATTCACGAGAAAAGATGTGTAGCCAAGCTACGTGCGGGCTTACTGGAAGAAGAACCCTATCTCAAGACTAATAATGGTAAGAAAGAACAACATAATCAAGAACTTCTTGAGGGAGCAATTGAACTTGATCAAGAAGCAACTAAGTTAGTAATAGGTAAAACTGAAGGAAAATGTTTTGGGAGACCCGTACTCCCATGTACTTTTGGAGGGACATCTTATTATGGTCTATGTGATTTGTTATCCCATATGAATTATATCTAAGAATAAAAATGTAATTTGTGCACCTAACATCGAGCTAGTACACATGTCTATCAAGTTAGCCGATAGATTATTTCATGAACCTAGTTGTCAACAATGCTCAAATAAGAGTTGGACCTCATACTTGTTTAATAGATCTTGGTGTTTTAGACGTACATGTTGATCCCTTTTCTCCAATTATTTTTGGAAAAAAAATTACGCACTCTTAAAGCTTATATTGACTGTAGAAAAGAAACTATTACTCTAACATTTGGTGAAGATGAAGTACTTTTTCATTGTTCAAAATTTAAGAATTGGCCCTATTATAAAGAATTAAATGATGAAGAAGGAAAAACTATAGGAGCACTTGCAGCTATATATTACGACACACCTCATGAAGAAGATGAAAACTATGAAGATTATGAAGATACCGATGATGAGGAAGAACCTAAAACATTCAAAGAAGAAGTTTATTAGCCAAGCTTTTGGGATGAGTTAATATAAATCGTGTTGGTAAAATAAACACCTATAAGACTAAATGCTAAACGTTACAAGACGTAAAATTATAGAATTTCACTTAAATTGTGACACAACCATTTTAGTTCATATTGGAAATAAAAAATGAAAGAACTCCATGTTTATGGAATTCTTGAGTCATTTTGTTTTGAATAAATTGACGCTTGTGAGACCTCTTCCAAAAGTTGCCTAAAACTCTGTTCATAGGTCAAAGTAGAATGGCCGACTAATTTAGTGGAGATTATACATATTGATGTATATGATCCATTATGTGTAGATGTGTGTGGTGGATTAACTTTCCTTCATAAAATTCCACCGATGGTTTGACTAGATATATGAGTATATCTATCTAATGGTAAAGGAGTTTGAAATTTTTGAATTAGTTCAAAGTATTTTAGGAATGAAGTAAAAAATCATCATATCAAGAGAATCAAGTATTTATGATTGGATCATAAAGGATAAAGTTTGAGTTATGAGTTTAGCAAAACATCTAAGAAGTTGTAAAATTGTTTTACAACTTATCCTTCTCGAAAACCCCACATAAGTACGAAGTGTTCGAGAGACATAATCAAACTTTGTTAGACATGGTAAAATAAATAAAATATCATTATAATTTTTGTAGTTTATACATTAGAGACTACCACTTTTACACTGAAAAGAGCTACATCATAATCTGTTGAAATTGACACCATATAGGTTACTAGTAGAAAACCAAGCTTCCAAGGCGGTCCCAAGAGCCGGTTTGAGCAGAAAAAAATAGAACCGGCTGTAATTCTATACCTCACACGGTCAATAATTAAGATCTATCTCTACAACTATTAGATACGATTGTTAATAGCGACTGTCTCCAATAATCTTACATTACAGTCCGTTGTTATATTTGACCGTCTCCAATTATATGTTGGACGGTGCGAACTAACCTGTGGTTGGATGGTTAGGAGGGTGGTTGTATCCCCAGCCCATCAGAGTTCAAACCCCAGGTTTGACACATGTGTGTCGCATTTAGGCGGAATATTCTTTCAGTGGGAGGCGACGTTCCCGTCGACTGCGAGGCGCCTGTGGTGACTTCGTCAATCTCAAGACCCGCCGACTCAGTCTCTCGGAGGTGCTCATAGGGGTAGTGTGTGCGTGTGTGCGTTCATAGGGGTGAGTGTATGCGCGTGTATGTGAGCGCTTGCGTCTGTACTGTGTTTCTCAAAAAAAAAAAAATATGTTGGACGGCCAGTTTAAATGACTGCCTCCTAATATTGAATTTTACAGACAACTGCTAGTAATGATCGGCTCTAATTTTATTTGGCACCAATTATAACAAGTACGGTTGCTGCATGTGTGCCCGCCATTTGATCAAACAAACACTAACATACGATCGCAAATTTGAACCAAGGCTAAGCTTCTTATATATAATTGGCATCCACGTACGTTTAATTAGCTAGCAATATAATTACATCATCGATCGCCGCCGGCCTTGCTCTACCAGCGGAACTGCGCTAGGGTTATATTTTTTTTACATTACTACACTAGCAAAATAATTACATCATTGCCGGCCGGACTTCCGGCGGCGGAAACTAGTACTATCTATGGCCATACTAGTATTACTTGCACCGGCCGGAGGACTAGCCCTCGTCGGAGGAGATGACGATGAGTCCGGCCGGGCCATCCACCTCCTACAAGATGTTGAAGGAGATGTCAGAGATGATCGTATCCTCGTCCGACACGGTGGCGTTGGCGTCCTCCATCTCCACGTTCTCGACGGTGGCACGCACGATGTGATCCCCACCGCCGGCATGCGCACCGGCATCATCGGCGGGGAACTGATCCCCACCCGTTGCATCCTTCTCTTCCTCCTCCTCCTCCTCGTCCTTGTCCTCGGGGAACTCCCAATCGGAGTACCCCTCCGCCGCCGCCTCCGCGTCGCCCTCCTTCTTTGCGTCCGCGTGCACCTCGTCATGACCGCGGAGACGCGCATCCTCGAAACTCTCAAGGAGGGCGCGGTTCTCCCAGACAAGGTCCGCATCGTCGAGCATCTTCCCGATTATGGCCTCGTCGAGGCACTCATCGGCGAGCCGCCGCTCGGCGGTGAAGTGCTCGTTCTCAAAAGGAGTGAGATTCTAATCAATCTCATAGATCGCCAGTGCCTCCTAGAGGATAATTCTGTCCTCCGCCGTCGCTGGCTCGGCCGGCTAGCGGCGCTCCGCCTCTGTCCCCTCGATATCCTCCTCCTCTAGCGCCGGGCGCCATCCGCCTCCTCCTCCGACGCCATCGCCTCGCCGCTCCTCCTCAACCCCGCTGCCCTATCGCGACGTCATCGCCACCGGCCGCGTCCACCATCGGGACGTCCTTGACCGCCTCCCCCGTTGATCCATTTCTGGCAATCAGTTCTATGCTTCTCTGGCCTCGAACTCCGCCTACATCTCCGCATAGCACAAGAGGGTCATCTGCGTCCACGATGTCGGCCTCTCAAGCACCATTTCGCCGGCGTTGTTGTGTGCTCGCGAGTTTGGGGTTTTTTTGGGAAAGAGCGGCGAGCGAGACATCGAGTGTATGGGACGCGGCGTTTGACTGGCGGTCAAGTCTGCACCGCCGCACGCAGATTACTCCAGAGGGTCCGGGTACGCTCCGAGTTCGCGCTGGTCAAAATGGACCAGGCAGACCCACCAGTCAGCGGCTGTATAGATTCCATGAAAGTGTCAAAACAAATATCCGTGAGGTCCGGGTATGCTCCGAGTTTTCGTCAGTCAAAGTGGACCGGGTGGATCCACCGGTCAACGACTGCATAGCCTCGGTAGTAGATTGTCTCAACCAAACTTATGTGGGGCTCGGATCCGAACAGGATTTTTATTTACACAAAAAAATAACTTAAAATTGTTTTAAAAATACGACAAAGCATTTTTGTCACTAAATCATAGGACGATATTGTGGTAATTACATTACACAGTTTGCATTTTTTTTTGCGTTGAAGTTATCACTGCGCGAAGTGCATCGTCGCAAAAGCGTCTGATATCTTACCGCGCACTTCAATCAAACTACTCCTTTGTGCTAACTTCATGTAATTTGTGGTTTTTTGCACAAAATACATGTTATACAGCCTCATCTGGATTTCAAAAGATTACATGTGCCTTTTTATTTCATCTTTGTTTAAAAAAAAGGACGTTTTTCCATCATTACATATTCAGACCAGCCGAGTAAATCCGGACTGTCCGTACATTTGTTGCTTGGCGGGGAAAAAATCGTTGCTCGAAAATTCGTAAAGGAGAGGTGGGAATTCCCCCATTTGTCTATCTACAAATCCTCATCTATTAACTCATGTCACCAGCCCCTCGCCGACATATACAAATGCTCCCCTCACCGCCATCGTCGCGCCTTCTATCGTTGAGAGATCATCCCATCCTTATTCGCCACCCTCCCGCACCGTGCTGAACCTTTGCCGCGCGACTTTTTTCCTCGCCAAATTGCCTCCCATTCGCCGCCGTCCGATCCTGCATCTCCAAGCCTCACATCTTAGATCTACGCCCCATCCGGTGAGGTTCCTCTATCGTTGACAGTCACATCTCGGCGTGGATTTAGGAGACAGCCATGTTGATTTTGCCCATGTTGATTTTGGAGTCTTGCTAGCCTGTTAGAAATTTTCTAGTGTAAATTTTGTAGTGTAATTAGCATGTTAGGATATAAAGGATTCTCAAGGATTTAGGCCCATGTTTATTTTGGATTCTTGCTAGCCTGTTAGAAATTTGGTAGTGCGCACATACATTTTGTAGTGTTATTAATCTGTTAGGACATATATTTTGTGTGTGATTTATTTTTAAATTATTTAATAAGAGATGGCATGTTAATATAGGCTATGTTTGCTATATATTTTCAATCATGAGTAACTTGTATTAATTTTTTTGCTTCCTTTTCAAATTAGAATATGACATGCCATGCCCAGTATGCAAAAATGGTTGCACAACTAGGAACTATATTCGATCCAGTTTTAGTGTCTTTCTACAAGACTTTCAACATAAGTCACTGGTAAAAAAATTAGTGTGTTTTATACGATATATATATAGCGTGTTCAAAATTCTGTTCTTTTTACTTGTTTTTATGTTGCATACATAGTTTGTACCATGCAACATTGGTCATTCCTTCAACCAGGTAGTAGGCAAGACCGTGTTGTTTCGTGCGCTCGGGAGTACGCACAACATTGTTGTATCAAAAGGACGGTAGAGAACCTGGTTGCACGGGAAAGAATGGGAAGATTTTATCATGGAGAACAATCTCAACATGGGATACCTTCTTGTTTTTACTATGTCAGGACCTTATCGTAGGATCTCTGTTGCTGTTATGAATTATGGCATCAATGAAGAGGAGAGTGAGGATGATTCTAACACTTTTGAGGCCTCCGAGAGTGACGAATACCCATGATATGAGAAGTACATACTCTTTCTATTTTGTTTCTTAATAATTGAGAACATTTTAATATTTGTGAGAATTTTGAACAATATTATGTTGACATGTTACTTATTATGTGCTTTTATTTGCATATTTTAATTATTATTTTATCTATATAATATAATTGGACCGTCCGGGCAATATTCCGGACGGTACAACGTCGGAAGCTATGGAAATGGGAGCCAGGCGCGAACTACGATCGACTCTATTGCAGCAAAACTAGAGGCGGGTGTTTTGTAGGTTCGCCTCTCAACAGAGAATACTAGACATGATCGTGTTTTTTGTCCGCCTCTGAAAATGTATTTTCCGAGACGGCTGCAATTCACAGCCGTCTGAGGGATCGGTTTATCATAGACGAGTATTTTAACCGGCCCCATTAAGGTATATTAGCGACTATCGATTGGAGCCGGATGGTGGAGCCATCTGAGGCCTGCGTACCTGGGGAGTCTCGAAAGCTCGGTTCTGTATTAGTGGGTTATGGCTTGGGTAGTGACCCGAATTATCTTTTCTTAAATTTTGATATGCATAGCATGTGTAAAATTTTGACAACAAAAATTGGAAAAAAATATATGTTTAGAAGGTTATCCCAAAGAAACCATTGGGTATTTCTCCCATCACCAAACCAAAGAAAAATGTTGTTTGTAAGAAAGGGTTTATTTTTCGAGAAAATTGTTCTTACGTAAGAAGTGAGTGGGAGGACGGTACAAATTCTACGAGATTAGGGAATCTTCATTATCATGTAAAGAGTAGCGTGTCACTATAATTTGTTATCAGGTTTCCTATTTTTACTATGTAGAAGACACTTCATGTGTTGTAGAAACTTCAAAATATTATGCGAACTGAACAACGAACGTCGTAAAATTTTATACTTAGATCAACTTGTGGTTTTAGAATGAAGTGTTGTTTTGACAAAAAAAAGAACCTGTAACTTAAAAAGGAAGCAAATCATGGGCTTTGACTTCATAAATTGGCATGAGTCATTATATCCGAGATATTATCCCTGTAGGAATGTCAAGTATGTGGTATTCCTTTCGGAAGGCATGAACCTAATGATAGCAATCGGTTAGGGATGTTTACATCCATCGAAAGTTTGACTTGTAGAAAAGATGTTTTGAGCGAAGTTCAGAGAGTTGACTACGACAAGATTTTGATCTCTCATGGTGATACTTTAGTCTTTGCAGATAGTTCTAGCATAATTAACATATTTTGATATGGCAGTTGAATAACAAAACCGACTTTCCTCTCTAGAAAGGTTGATCAAGAATGTGTACTTGACACGGTCTGAGAGTTTTGTAAAATTCAAAAGGCTGCTAGAAAGGTATGCAAACTTCAATGGTTAAAGAACATAACAAAGTTGGAATATTTACTTTAATGAAGTTAGCAAAAGAGCTTGATTAGATCATAAACGGTAAAGATGCTTGTAGAGTTACAAAAAATTAAGTGAGAGCGCTAAGACATATTTATAATGCTTTATGTAGATGACATATAGTTGATTGAAAAATATGTATTTTAAATTAACACGGTTAAGATTTCATATTGATGAAAGTCTTAGGCTAAACAAGATATTGGGCATCAATGTCTATAGAAATGGATTGAAGCGGCTGACATGATTGAGCCAAAGTACATAGAATAAGTAAGTCAATATCGAAACGACGAGAAGGGGTTCTTGCCGCATGGAAAATAGTTGAGAAATATTCAAGTGTTTTGACGCATGACGAGGAAAATTCAAATTGAGATTAAAAGTGTTATACTGGGATAATTCATATGATGATTGGACAACAGTGGTAAAGATACTTTGGTAATTTTATAAATGCTAAAGTCGTGAGTTCCTATGTAGTACTGACAAAATACTTGTTGTAATATGTTACACTAATGGTGTTGTCATCTATCCAAATAAATCTATCTCAATTAAAATATGTGTGTAAGAGTGGCACAATAGGTTCGCAGAAATTTCCATGATGTTTTTGCATGAATTTCAAAAATAAAGTATTCTGATCAATACTACAATAATGTCTAACTATATCGTTGTGTTGACAACTGATATGTTGCAAACATATCCATAAGTTTTGATGCGCCATGCTTCTATACCCAATACATTTTTGTTTTCCACTTGTTTTCTTTCATTTTCTAGATGTTTTCACAGACTAACCTATTAACAAGATGCCCCAGGATAGTTGTTGTTTTTCTAATTTTAGATAAAAAATCTTAAGGAAATATTCTCGGAAAGTGATGAAAATCCATAGAGATCAATTTTTACCCGGAACGAAAACGGAGTCCAAAGGAGAGCCAGAGGGGGCCAGGGCGCCACAAGGAGGCATCAGGCGCGGCCTCCCCTTAGGCAGCAGCCAGTGGGCCCCTAGGGGCCCCGAGCACAGCCTCACGTCCCCCCTTCGCTTATAAATTTCCCTAAACCCTAAAAATCATGGGGACAGAGTTATTCTCCACGAAACATACATAATGGCGTTGTCACCTCAAAAGTGCAATCTAGGGCTTCTCGAGTCCTGCTCTGGCACCCTGCCGGAGAGGGGGATCATCACCAGAGGCTTCTACATCGCCATGATCGCCTCCGGAGAGATGCGTGAGTAGTTCATATCAGGACTACGGGTCCATATCAGTAGCTAGATTGTTGTTCTCTCCCCTATGCCTCCATGTTTAGAGTCTTGTGAGGTACCTCACATGATCGAGACCACTGTTACGTAATTGTGCTTGTTGTGTTTGCTGGGATCCGATGAACAAGGAGATTATGATTATTTTGTTCATGTCAATCTGAGATGCTTCACTTATATTTGTAGAGAGTTTTAATCTTGTCTTGCAATTCTCTCCGGTGTTTATGATTACCTTGGACACGTAGTTGTTTTCACCTCCACGAGAGAGTTTATATGCTAGATAGTGAGTTCATGTCTCCATGTTGCATGCTCTCGAGTGACAGAAACGTGCGGGGGAGGATGTTTAGTTGCCACTAGGGAGAAAACAACGGTGCTATTATCTACGGGTGAGAACCACTTCTTACATTATGTATTGATCTTAATGCATATGTATGTTGCACACATAGCAATCACTTCGTTGCTACAACTTAATACCAAGAGATTTGCTGGATAGCTTTCTTGAGGGGGATATTTAGATATGGATGCACGCTGGATAGCGGTACATATACCTTGACGTAATGCCTACAATATTAGAACCCGTGAACTTTATCTCATCATAATAGTTATGTTATACTTTCATGGTTTGTCAATAGCCTAGTTGTAATTTGTTCATCCAGCATATTTGTTTTCTTTGGAGAGACACCAATAGTGAATTTACGGCCCCTGGTCCTATTTTTCTCATATTGCAAACCTTCTTTTAAGCAATTTCGTAATTGTTCCTTGTTTTCCTGTTTTACCTTTATTGTTTTCCAGGATCTATACGTTTGATTCTCCTGTTTTCAGCAAGACCAGAAGATTAACAACCTTCCGGAAAGTTAGGGCAAGAGAGAGTTTTTGTTTGTGTGCAGGTTCCACGCTCCCGTAGACTACACGTCAGTATTTTCTGGCGCCGTAGATTAAGAAACCTTCTTCAATACTATGAAGTCCTGCTGGTTTTGATAACTCTTGTTCTTTATTAGGGGAAAATTTACTCTAGACTGCATCATACCTTCCGCTTGGGGTCTCCCAATGAGTGTGTGATCATGTCCTCATCAACAACATATAAGAGGAGTATTTTGTGTCAAGGGGTTCTTTATTGAACTTGATGAATTTTCAAGAATGTTGACACTATGAAGCTATATTTTCATAATATTAGTAACTCTAGTTTAATCTGAGGAATTAAGGTCTCACCGATTGACCAAATATATACGAAGTCATCTCATTAGAGATTGAGTGTTGGCCCTGAGCAAGTGCGGCATGTGCGGTGGCACAGGGCCCCGAGCTTCTAGGGCCCCACTCACATATGGATATTAGTAAAATTGAGCCGTGACCCAATTGCTAACAGTTTAGCAAAACTGATTAGACAAGGAACATACACAAGATGTGCAAACAGCTTGTCGCCAATCGCCCTTTTTTCATTTCCTTTTTGTTAATCTCTCGCCTCCTCGCTCTTTCCTGTTCGCCAATTAGAGCTAATGATAGTTACGATTATCCTAACAATTCCGAAAGTCGTGTATAATTTGTTGTTAAATATATATTAAAAATTATATAATTGTTTGTAGATAGGGGCCCTATTTTTTGCCTTGCACCGGGGCCCTAACATCTCAGGGCCGGCTCTGAGTGTTGCATGTAGACGCAAAGACGTGCAAATACAAACGAAACTGAACATGACAGATATTTTTGATGGAGTTTATCACATACGAAGCATGGTAATAACACTGAAATGTCATATGTGTTAAGTGCTTATTTATTGACTAAATTATTGACTCTAGTGCAAGTGAGAGACTGAAAGCAATATGCCCGAGAGGCAATGATAAAGTGGTTATTATTATTCCATGTTTATGATAAATGTTTATTTCTAATGTTATAATTGTATTAATCGAAAATGTTAATGTATGTGTGTCTAATAAACAAACAAGAGTTCCTAGTAACGCCTCTCATTTAACTAACACATTGATCAACCGATGATCAAGATTTTCTAATCATGAACATTGGATGTTGCTAATAACGACATCACGTTATTAGGATAATGATGTGATGAACATATATCCAAAGAAAGTATAGCAATGTGATCAAGTCATTAAGTTTACATTCTTTCATTCATACGAAGTAACCCTAATCCTTAGACCGTAAGATCAGAGTGCTTTGATGACATCAAACGTCACACCATAATAGGGTGACTATAAAAGTGGCATTGGGTAATCCGAAAGTATTAGTTGAGGTTCATGGACCAAGAGTGGGATTTGTCCATCCAAATGATGGAAAAAAAATATTATGGTCCCTCTCGGTGATATCACATCAGCACCGCTTCTAATCACGTCACTAGATCACAAGGATGTCATATCACAGAACGAGCAAAAGACTACTTGTCGGTGACGAGATCGAACTAGGTATGGTGGATACCCATGATCGGATCTCGAACAAGTAAAATATCGCGAGACGAAGCGAATTGGTTACGACGTTTATGGTTTAAAAGATCACTAGATTTTTCGTCGAATGTGTATGAGTCGTTACAGATCTCCTGGTCCCGCTGTTGACTATTGATCAGAGAGGTGTCTCGATCATGTCTACATTATTCACGAACCGTAGGGTGACACACTAAAGATTTGACGACACGTTTGAGTGGATACAGAATATCGGAGAAAAGTTAAGACAACACCGAAATTGTTTCAGATAATATTGAAATTGTTCAAGAGTATAATTATCGATTATTTGTTAATAGAATTAACAAATAATCCAAGGGTGTAAGTGTTAATGTCTGTTAGTTGATTTAACAAATATTAAAATAAATAAATAACACTGTTTTATTTATTCATTAAAGAAAACCATCGAAATTTTGAGTGAGGATTGATGAGAGAATTAGTGGGTTGAGTGGAGACTCCACTCACATGATGAGGGGAGAGGTGGCTGCACCAAATTTTGTGGCTGCATCCCCCTCCTATTTAAGGATGGGTGGGATCGCCCCCCTCCCCCCTACACACACGTGTGTCATCTCCCTCTCCCTCCTCTCGCTGCTCCACCCCTTGTTCATGCGTTTGGCGAAGCCCTGAGAAAATAGTTTTCTCTAGCACACCACGCTGTCATGCTGTTGGATTTTTTGGTGGATCCACTACTTCCGCTGCCCCGTTGGATCAAGGGAACGGAGGTCGTCATCAAGTTGTACGTGTGAACGAGTCGAAAGTGCTGCCGGATTGCAGCACTCTTCTTCGCGATCTTGAGATAGGAAAGTGTTTGTCTTCATCATCCACGAGAATTAATCTCGTAATGCTTTTTGGTCTTCAAAGGTAAGTTCATCTAGAACTATATCTACCTGTTGCTTGCATCCTCTATATTAGATCTTGGTCCGTTGGTTATTCTCCGCGTAGGATTTTTTTATTTTCTATGCTACGAATCCCTTCGGTCACTGCACGAATCATCTTTAGCATGAACCCATTTGGCTGCTCCTCTGGCTCCCGCTTCATCAGCACTTGGTCTTCACCCGACAATGATGCCTTGCAAGGTCATGAGAAGGGGGCATTCGAGTATCAGACAATGTGAAAATGGAGGGAAGAATTTGGGGTATTGACTGTCGAGGTGACATGTACATAATTTAGCGTCCGGCATATGCCGCTCCATTCCTATGAAAAGGGCCCCCGACAGTTGTTCGTTGTCCCGTGCTAACAAGAAGCCTCCAAACTTGAGAGTGCCAGACTGAACTTTGGTTGGCCCCGAGACATGGGGGATTCGTTTGAGCCGATTTTATCGCAAACCCCATTGGTCCTTTGGGGGGGCTCGTTCAGGTGTGCCGGTGGAGATGCACAGCTTAAAGGTGCAATCTGGTGTGCACTCTTACGCCCGAGCCCTAAATGTGTAGAGGACTCCCAGCCGTTGCATTTGATAAGAACTTCATGTGCCCCCTTCCAATCAGGTGGAGATGGGTGCGCAAAGTAAGGGGCCGCGCCGCAAGTGGGTGAGGTGGCCGGTGTGATTTCTCGGTTCCGTGTTGTGTTATGTTTCGGATCCATAGGATGGTCACAATTTACATATTTTAGCATAGAAGGCTGCACAATGGATGAGGGTTGGGGGAATTGAGTTCTGTGCCACCCGGGCCTCTGGAGTTTAGGAGGTTTGGGTTAGAGAAGGGCTGGGGTAAGTTAAAGAGAACCAAGCGTTTCCTCGGGCTCTTGCGTGTGGATATCTAGGGTTGAGAAGGGCAACATATCACGGTGGATGGGAAAGAGGTCGTAATTTTGTTAAGATCGTGCCAATTTTAAGCTTTGCGCTACCCACTATGGCTGCTCATGGCGCGTGAGTTTTTCATCAAAGCCAACCCAATTTGCTTCTCGCTGATGGGTGGTATCTTTCAGGCCTATCAATTCTGGATAGCTAGTTCTAAAAGGTCAGATTATTTTCTCAATCTTGAACACTTAGCCTAGCAAACTAGAATTGAAGGGGTTCTTCTCAAAAAAATGCTAGGAGGGGATTTTCTCTCATTACGTTTATCTTCTAAATGTGCATTCTTTAGTCACAAAGTAAGAAAAAAATAAAAATAGCATGGCTAATAGAGCAATGTAATTTGTTATTCCTGTTAAAGTTGTATAAAATATACAAAAACGACGACATAGTGAAAGGCAGGAGCTTTGCCATTGTATTTACAGTGAGAAGAAGAAGGTTACAGATACAATCTGCAGGATGAGAAGAAAATATCATCCTCCTTGAACAAAAACAAGACTACTCCCAAATCACCTCACTTAAGAGGGAAACCTCATCGATAACTAACTTTAGAACTCCCTCAGCCTAAAGGGCCTTGCCCTGAAAGATTCGCCTATTCGTTTCCTTCCACAAATTCGAGGCCACATAGGCAGCAAACACCATTTCTTTTTTCCTAAGTTCTGTTGGCTCAAATTTGTTACAACGGTTCCACCATGAGCAGATGGAGTTGCTTGAAAGGGCATACTGACACTTCACAACAATGAAATAAAGATAAAATATGTCAATATTTCCTGCCTCGCTTCATGGCGGCAATGATGCAAGGATAGCAATCTCGGCTTTCTGGATGCAAAATCAAGTACTCAGGCCTAGCAAAAACACGACATGAGCACAAAAAAAGTTATCAGAGGGTGATCACAACAGCTAGTCAATAAATTCAACAATAACATGTAGAAGAAGCACATGCACAAGGAAATCACGGGACAACTAACATTAACTTTGGGAGCAATTACCGGCTGTAATTATCTAGCAGATAACATGATTTGGTATAAGTATCATTCGATTTAGCGACATGTTTAAGATTGAGAACGATATTGATACGTTCTAGAAAGCATGCAGTGAAATTTCTCTACCATTGATGAACAATTAGTTCATAAGATACTATTTTCATCTGTTAAAGGAAAATTGTAAAAGTGGGGTTGTCACTACAACTATTTTATGATACACTTGATATACTCCTAATTACTTAGTTGCATATTCGTAAAATAATCCAATGTCGAGCTGCCCTCTATACAACAAATTAAATGTCGCCAAATAAACGAGTAGTACTTCTACTGAGGAGTCATGAGGATGATTTACCCCGTCTCGAAACTTTTGTTTCACCTTCCACTTGAATGGTTCATTATCCCGCCAAGACATTAGTCCTTTGTTCCTACAATTGAATCCTCGGTTAACAATTTACACCATGATTAACAATAAATTAAGTAGGCAAAACATATATATACCAGTGACGATGTGAGCAACATGTAAAGACATGGTGGATAAGGCTACATGGTCCTTGTGCCAAGCCGCTGGTGATGCATTCATCGGTTGCTGGCGGCCAGTAGGTGCTCCAGCCGCGGCAGAATTGCTCGAAATCTCGGCTGATGCAGCATTCGTCGGTTGCCCGCGACATGGTGCTGGTGCGGAGGCAGTATTGCGCGAAATGTCCCTGCCGCGGATGGCGATAGACCACGGCGTCGCCCGCAATGCTAGGGTGTGCCTTGGAAGAGACACACAGTACCCGTCCCCCCACGAAGATGGCTTTGTCTCCGATGCTTTTCATCGGGACGCCGTCGTAGCTTCCCGAGACAAGATCCGCAAGCTTGTGAACCGCCAAGTGCGTGAATGACATATCCTTGTGCCCGACCACAAGGACCTCCGAGTCGCATTCTACCAGATACACAGGCTCGCTGAGTTTCTTCCTTGGGATGGTGGCGATCAGCTTTGGTGGATCCTGCAGGTGCGCCTCCATCTGAAAAATCTGCGACACGTCAATATCTCCAGCGACGATAGTATTATGCACCAGGTAGTGCTTGCCTCGCGACGACAGTGGTCCATAATGACTCGGAAGTCTCCAAGGTAGCAGAGTCCACCTCGTATCTTGGGAGGTAGCAACAGCGGCCCGCTTCAAATCCATCAAGATCACCATCACTCTCACGACTCCGTCACCGGCGACGGAGATGGAAGCAGAGATGCTCCTGAGTTGTTTCAGCTGCTTCGTTGCCTCTGTGTAAGTGTAGCCACTGTTCATTTGCTTGGGAAGAGACGTGAGGGGTGGGAGCTCGACAATGTCGCCGGTGAAAGGGTGGAGGAGGCGGATGGCGGTGTCGTCGTCTCGCTGGAGGACCAGGAGACCCTCCACGGAGTCGAGAACACAGTGGTCCGCGAACAGAGGGATCCAAACGCGGACAAATATCCCCGAGTCGAGGTGGAAGAAACGGACGTGTTCAAGGAGATCTTCGTGTCCGGGGTGAAGTCCATGGCCCTCAGCAAACATCATCCAGCGGCGCGGGTGGAAGCGTGGATCGATCACGCCTCGGCCGCGCACGGACACGGTGGATGACCGCCAGTTGCTGCAAACAGCACGGAACCGTAGGTAGTCCAACATGTCGCCGGCCAGCAGCCGGCACGCAACAAGACGAACCATATCCTCTGGCAGCGATGCCCATGAAGACCGGGTGGCAGGCGGCAGCGAAGGTGACATCTTGCTGTTACAGATTGACGATCCGAACCTGCCGGAAACCAACTTGTGTTCGTGAAAACAGCACAACACAGATCGAAAAAGGCAACTGGAACCTTAACGATACGCAAAAATATAACGCGTGGTATTAGACGTAAGTACGTGCTATATATAGGATGTAAACTTTATGGCTAGCCCTTAGCAAGAGTTTCACGGCTACCGGGAGGAAGAAAATAGTCCGCAATAAAAAGAAGTTAGCCGAGCAATAACGGACCTCAAATCAGTTTATGGTCGTCGATACAATCTAATCCGATTCTCGTCGGATCATATGCTCATGTATATATATGACCATGATAATAACCCTTTAAATAGGAAACGGAATACTGGTGGGTTTATCATTTATGTATACGAAACGGATAAGAGTTCGCATAGATATTGCATAATCAAGTTCAAAGATGGACTCCAAGTTCACAAAAAAAATCAAAGATGGACTCCCGCTATCCCCCACAACTCCCTGAGGTTCAGTTTACCCATCCTACTCGTACAACTAGGCGTCAATTTGACCACCACTAGCTAGCGTGAAGTGCAACACACGTCTAAACAATATACATCACTAGTTTTTTAATTCTACCGTTTAATTTACGAGCTACCTTTTATACTCCCTCCATCTCGGTTTTTGTTCGCCACTATCTTAAGTTAAGGCCAGTGTTGAGCGTCTCCCGATCCCCCGCATCTAGTGTTCGACACGTGGCGCATTGGGCCAATATCCATATACAGAAAAAAGCCCCACATAAAAAATAAAAAAGCAAAAAGACATATATGTGTCCATGCTCGCCATGTCCCCGGTTGATAGTAGAATGCAAAGAATAACATATCTGTAGATAATGTATCACTACCAAGTCTTTCCCAAAAGGCAGGATTCGTCACTATTGGGGCCTGAACTTGTGGGAAACTAGCTGGGGTCTGTGAAAGGTGCTTCTGAAAATATGGTGGGATAACAAGGTTACAAAAATTCAAATTAGGAAATTTGGTGCAAACATAAATGTACCCAGCATCCATACCGGGGTATAATTTCTTGCACGCTCAGAGTCCTTAGGTTGTGGAAGCCTGTGGTGTGCAGCTTCGAGCATTTGCAAATTATAAAGCTGGTCGTGACCAGAAGTTGCAGAAGTCCCACTGAGATTGTCTCCTACTGCACCAAAATCAGATACACTCCTCCGGCCAATAACAGCCACACCAGATGATGGCATACCAGGTTGCAAAGGCTGCCCAGGTGATAGATCAGAGTCTCTAGATAGCTGGGTACCTTCTGCTATGGATGCTGAAGGATTCTGTGAAAGCCATACAAGAAAAATCAATGTTCTGATAATAAAGAAACACGACAAAAAAAAAACACAGATCCACACAGAATTTAGAAGTATGTTTGGTTTGGTTGTGACCAAACTCGACCAACTTTGGACCATACATGCCCTTGTTTGGATGGTTGCCAAATTTTGTTCATGCCACCAATTGTGCATTTGCCTATGCTAGTTCATTTTTCTTGCTAACATATGAGCAAGCAAAACCTTGGCCACAGAGGGTGAGTCCCTCACTACAGCACACGCACGAGACGCTGACGGCTGGCCCCCGTCGGCGTAGGCACAGTTGCCGTCGGCGTAGGTATAGGCCGACGGGGACCGTCGGCGTATACGTCTCCCCATCGGCGTATACGTCACCGTCGGCGTATCCAGTATAGGCCGACGGGATCCCCGTCGGCGTATAGGGCCGAAATTATTTGAAAAAAAATCGATTTTTTTTTAAAAAAAAATTATTTTATTTTTTTTGAATTTTTTCTGCATATTTTTTATTTGACTTGTTTAACCACTTAATCACACTATAGTCATATTTTTTTTATCTTTAACAATTTTTAATTTTAATCTAAATTACTCGTTTCTACTAACACTTCCCGGTCGGTCACCCATCATGAGATTGCTTTAGGCCCAGCACGGTTAACTTCGTAGTTCCTTCGTTGTGATCTACCTAGAACCAATTTGTTTCATATGAAAAGGTTTCCATCCACCTCTTTTGAAGAACAGAAGTTTCTGCCGATTCCGCTAGAAACTGGTCAAATTGGAACTACAGGTACCTCATAGTTTGCTCATGATTTTTGGCAAAAATCATTTTTAGGTACACAAGTACCTATTTCAACATAGATACACCAATAGTTTCTCAATATTCAACCCCTAGCTACGAACAGTCATGGCCGCCGCCTTGACTTTTTCCTCAAACGGGGTTAAAAAAATTCAAAAAATTCAAAAAAACAAAATGATGCGAGACCTTCGCGTGGTGTCATTATATAGGTCCTAGTGTACACCAAAAATAATAAACTTGGAATACGACAGTTGTGTTGAAAATATGTTCACAAAAATTAGCTATCTCCTCCGAACATTCTAGGGTTTCGGGCCAAATGACGAGTGTTATGGTCATATCCATGGCATAGTTTGTTCAAATATTCTCATATTACACACAAACATGCATCTTGGAAGCACGAACAATGTTGACGGAGGAAGTTTTCCTTTTCATTGAAGAAAAACCATTTTCTATGTTCCGAGTGTAAAAAAAGGGTTTTTTTGTGAAGGACCTACCATAAATATGTTGCAAAACTTGAGAGCTATAATTTTTTCAAATACTAGACCATGTTAGATGCACAAATAACCAATTTGTTATATATGAAAAGGTTTCCATCCAGCTCTTTTGAAGAACACAAGTTTCTGCCGATTCCGATGGAAACTGGTCAAATTTGAACTACAGTTATCTCATAGTTTGCTCATGATTTTTGGAAAAAAATCATTTTTAGGTACACAAGTACCTATTTCAACATAGATACACCAATAGTTTCTCAATATTCAACCCCTAGCTACGAACAGTCATGCCCGCCGCCTTGACTTTTTCCTCAAACGGGGTTAGAAAATTCCAAAAAATTCAAAAAAAAACCCAAAATGATGCGAGACCTTCGCGTGGTGTCATTATATAGGTCCTAGTATACACCAAAAATAATAAACTTGGAATACGACAGTTGTGTTGAAAATGTGTTCACAAAAATTAGCTATCTCCTCCGAACATTCCAGGGTTTCGGGCCAAATGATGACTGTTATGGTCATATCCTTGGCATAGTTTGTTCAGATGTTCCCATATTACACACAAACATGCATCTTGGAAGCACGAACAATGTTGACGGAGGAAGTTTTCCTTTTCATTGAAGCAAAAAACCATTTTCTATTTTCTGAGTGTAAACTCGCGAGAGAGAAGCGGACGCCGGTGAAGCGGGTCACACCCCGGAGTGCAATATTTACCATCCAAAGACCAAAACACACCTATAATAACATGGTATGGAACCCCGTAGCTTGTGTGGGGAGTCGGACGCTCCGTAGCCCCCTCCGTTGACCCGCTGGAGAAATACCGGAGTTATACGGATACACGCGGTAACGCCGTCAAAAGGGGGTAGCAATGTGGAACCAGTTTCTTGGTTGTCTTAGGGTAGCCCGTAGGAACATAAAACAAGTTGACGTTCTACTGTTCTACCCCCTTTCGATGTTCGTCTAGGGGTGTACATGACGCATGCACAACGTTAATAGTGTTTTTCTCAGAGAGGAGTTTTGAAATTTCGGGGTATGTAAAAATTAAGCTACATATTTATGTGCTATATGTGTATTATATATTTATGTTTTATTTATTTTATATTTTATGGTGTAGTGTCCCGTTCCGGATTCACGTCGTTAATTTATGCGGGAGGGAGGATATCAAAATTCGAATGTGCTAACCATTCCAATATATTTCAAACTATACCTACATGGAAAATATATATGAAAATAAATATATAATATAAACGATGTTTATTAACGGAAAAAAAACTGGATACGCCGACGGCACCGTCGGCGTAGACGTGTATACGCCGACGGCCTTTGGTACGCCGACGGTCACCGTCGGCGTATACACGTCTATGCCGACGGGAATGCCTACACCGACGGCCGCCGCGAAAGCTGCCGTATTCCCCCCGATACGCCGACGGTCCTAATAATTCCCCATCGGCGTATCACCTGGCCGTCGGCGTATCCCATCTCTCCCGTAGTGCCTCGTGGTTATGTCATCACAAAAGTAACAGGGTACTAAGTCAAATACTACTAAGGCCCCGCATGGAATGTATTCCAAATTTAAGGTCCATAGAAATTTCCTGATCTATGTGCGCCATTGGCCAGATTTTTAGGAGGGTCTGAGGAGTTCAGTAGAATTTTACGCGCGTATTTAGTTAACCTACGGGGAACCAAGCGGGCCCTAAGGATTTAAAACTGTTTAGCGCATCGCAGAAGAAAACAAAGATATGCAGATGACAACATGCATGACTAGTTTATGTTTGTTTTGCAAGACAGGTAATCCATCACATGACCAGATCACAAAAATATTAGAAATAGACCAAAATCCCGCGCCCCCGAGGTCCTCGACGCGGCCCGCCGCGCCCCCGAGCTCCTCCTCCTCCGGCCGCACCCCCTAGCAGCTCAAACCCCGGTGCCTCCCCCCGAGCTCCTCCACCCCGACTCCCCCCGAGCACCTCCACCCGGCGCCTGCCCTCCGGAGAACGAAGGTGAGAATTTTCTCACTTTTTTTTTGTTTTTTCTCTCTGTTATTTTCTGTTTAATATAGTTTGGTATTTATGTTAATTTTGTTAGAAAAAAATTAGCTTAGGGAAAAAATTAGGTTAGAAAAAAATAGGGTAGATGCCAGCGCGCCGGTGGCGATACGTGCATCGGTGGCGAGGGCGGGCACAATTGGTCGGTGTCGGTGCCGTTTCCCGGTGGTCAGTGGCGAGAGCGGGCTCCGGTGGTTGGTGGCGAGGGTGGGCGTCGGTGTCGATGGCGTTTCTCGGTGGTCAGTGTCGAGGGAGCGCGCTGGTGGTCGGTGTCGAGGGCGCGCCCCGGTGGTCGGTAGCGAGGGTGGGCACCGGTGTCGGTGTTGTTTCCCGGTGGTCGGTGTAGATGGCGTGCCCCGGTGGTCGATGTCAAGGGCGCGTCCCGGTGGTCGGTGGCGAGGGCGGGCGCCGATGATCTGTGTCGCTGGCGTTTCCCGGTGGTCGGTGTCGATAGCGCGCCCCGGTGGTTGGTGTAGATGGCGCGCGCCGGTGGTCGGTGTCGATGGCGCGCCCCGGTTGTCGATGGCGATGGCGTGCGCCGGTGGTCGCTGTCGATGGCCCGCCCCGGTGGTGAAAATTGCTACAATTTGAAAATTTAATGCAATTTGTTAATGGACGTTCATTGTGTGTTTTCAGATGGCGTAGGTCCAGCCACCCACCATCATGGTCTTATCGAGCTTCTTCAGCGGGTCCAGGGCGGCGCGTCATCGACATTTTTCTCCCTTGCTGCTTTGACAACATACGGCTTCGCACCTACGCTCTAGGTAACTTACATTTCCATCTCCTGCAGCATTCCACCCCTTGCTCTCCCCCGGCCTTCGAGACGATGCCACATTTAAATTCATGTCTAGTCGCGTAACCCTAGGCGTCTCCCGTCCGGGAGAGTTGCAAATTTATAAATATGCAGGATTGTCTGTCTATGCATATTTATAACCGTAGCTCCTCCGGATTGTCCACGCTTTGGACAGCTCGGGTAGGGAAAAAGTAATTTCTAACCTCTCCCTATTAACTTGCAATATGTGACTTGTCCCTTTCATTACACCTAACTAATTCACAAAACAATTTGTATTGTATCTGTAGGGAGCTGATCTAAACGTTTTGATGACGAATGAGTTGAGATGTATTTCCTAAGGTTTAAACTGTAGCGTCATGAAGTATGAGAAGTATGATGTGAATGGGTATCGCTTCCATACAGAGGATCGCCAGAAGAGTCGACCGAATAAATACCGGGGTTTTCACCCAAGGTGCCAGAGGAGGCGATGGAGCCGATTTCTTAGACTACTACGGAATGTTAGAGAAGGTATACGAGCTGACGTTGAATCGCAGCAAAGTAGAACTCAAGCTCGTTGTGTTCAAATGCCACTGGTTCGACCCCGTCCATGGATACAAAAGTACCCATTCCATTGGGTTAGTTGAAGTTAGGCCTTCAACCACCTATAGCGGAGCCAATATCTTTATTGTGGCTCACCAAGCCAAGAAAGTTGATTATTTTCCCTACCCATGACAAAAGAGGGACTCGAGGGTTGTGAGGTCGCGTTCAGGGTATCGCCACATGGTAAACTACACATGCCCTCCGACGACGATTATAACAACATTGACCCTAAAACGTATCAGGGAATTTTCTATCAAGAGCAAGAGGACTTCGGGGACTTTGACTTACAAATGGGTTGTCTTGAGGACCTTGAGAACAATGCAGAAACTCATGGTGAGTCAGTGGTGGATCTAAAGGACATAGACATGCTCATCAAATTACATACAGACAATGACGACAATGATGAGCAACCACCGTTCGAAGATCCTCAAATTTACTACTCACGTGATACGGATAGTGAGAAAGAGAACCTACTTAATTATGAGAGTGATGATTCGAGGTGATGGTCTTTATACTTAGTATTTTATCTTTTGAACATGCCTAGTGTCATACATTGTTTCATAAGTTTAGAATACTCAACCTTCAATCCTCATATTAGCTAAGTTCCTACATTTCACCATTATAATAAGTTGAGGAGTATGAACTTTTGAAACAATAACTTAGTTTATTTATCCTTAGGGTCTACATTTTATGCCAAATTTCACCATTTTATGCTAAGTGCTTACATTTCACCATTTTCTGCTAAGTGCCTACATTTTACTATGTATTTGTGATTAACTGTTTTCTCTTTCTCGATGCATGTGATTGGACAATATGAGCCAAAGCAAGAAATCGGCGGTGTCCTTGTTCAAGAAGGTTACACGCAGTGGTAGATCTTCGGTTCGCAATCCACGCTACCCCGAGGATGATGGTGCGGGAGGAGGACGAGGGAGACGAGTACGAGGTGGAGGTGGGGGTCGAGGTGGAGGACGAGGTGGAGGTGGCGGGGGAGGTGTAGACTTGGAGCCTCCACCCTCCGCATCTGGTGATGTGGCTTCTCAAATGCAGCTGGAGTTGGAGTCTAGGGACGAGGAGGAGACGGAGTCCAGACCGGAGGTTAGGTGGAGGTGGAGGAGGAGGAGCTGGAGCTGGAGGTGGACGCGGCACCGAAGAAGCTGCGGGTCCGCAGGGAAGCGGGAGTCCCCGGTGCGGATAAGGATTCTACCACAGAGGAGGGGAAAGGCCTCCTTTATCCTAATGGCAACGATTAAGTTTATTAATTTTGTAATTTTGAACATGTAGTTTCATTTTGGTCATAACAATTTTGGCATATGTACTAATGTTTGATTATTATGCAGCAGTTGGGCTTATGCTCCAGGGACACGCCAACCTTCGAGCTTACCTGGAGCTCTTATTAGGTTATTTTGGCCGGGCTTTTACACTACGGTTGTCGATGGCGAGCCGAAGTTGGCCACTTCTTGGCTGGACTACAAGGCTGCTGACTGCCCGCCCGTCGGGAAGGCTTTTGACGCCGTGATCACCAAGTTTTGGGTAAGCCATATTTTCTTGAGTTTCGTTCGTAGTTCATGACACCATCGTTCTAACTCATGACTCACAATTTCTTTATGCATGATTTAAGTGATTTTTTCAGTTGCTCGAGGAGGATAGGGCCACGGGGGACCGGACTCTCTGCGCGGCTTGCGTGAGGTTGACCCGCCAAGTGTGGTACAACCAGAAGCATACTGCCATCAGCATGTTCATGGCTGAGAAGGGCAAGAGGGCAAATAAATTAGATGGAATGGCGTCCTCCCTCTCCTCTCCCACCTCTACCACCCCCTCCACCACCCATGATAATGGAGATCAGAACTAGTAGGCATGGAGGCCCTCCTTCACTGGGATTTCTCCCCGGGGCTGGCCGTGGAATCACAGGTTCGTCGAAGGTTTGGTACATCCGTCAACTTCTCCCCTTCATCTGGCCTCAAGGAGTTTTTTCTCGTGGTCTCGTTTTCTTCGGCTTCTTTCAAACTCACTGAAGAATCAGTAGGTTTGGCTCTTCAATCTTGTATTGGTGGATTTCATAAGGACTTCAAGGTCTTTCAGCTTTCTGATGCACGTTTCCGATTTTCTGTGGCATCCAACAAAGTTGGTCATTTTATTTATAATCTTCGTGATCGTATTTGGCCGGACTTCATTTGCCACTTCACTCCCTTTAGGGGTATTGACCCTAAGCTCACTGGTTTTGTTCATAAGAATCATGATTCGTGGGCATCTAATGTTGAACTTGCGGAGATATCTCAACGGTCCCCTCTTCGTGTCAAGCATAAGCTTCACGTTCTTGAGGCAAGAGCACATCATGATCGTTCTGCTGCAAAGGAGCTTGCTAAATTTGGTTTTTTCTGTAAGCTTGATGATCCTCATCGACCTAACCCTATCGAGACACATATGCAACCATTGGTACCCCCCTCGACGGTTGATGAGCAGATTCCACCGGAGTCCCCCCCGGTGATGACCGGAGATGGCAGTCTTATTACTTTTGGCAAGTTTCTTACACCAGTTGTTACGGATAAGCTTTTTTTGGCAAGGAAAGATTTTCTATTCTCCATTATTTCGCCAGGCTATTGGTTCTGACTTGCCATCATCCACTCTCGAAAATATTGAAGATCTTGGATTGGCAGGGTATTCGAGGCAAGAGATTAAGGAGGCTCTCTCAGTTCCTTTTATCCCGCCACAATCTCTGGTATTTGAATTATGGGGACGTTGCTCCCGTTGTGGGCTCAAGGACCATCTTCGGCCCAACTGTCCCGGTATTTGCCCGCACTGTCAGATTATTGGTTTTAAGTGTGTGGACTGTGATTCCTCGGAGACTTTCTCTGGTCCAGTAGATTATGGACCGCCTATTCCACTAGATGGGTCCCCTCATGCATCTGGCCCAGCAGATGATGCTGGCCCATTGGCACCTCTCCGGGATATTTCTGATACTGGGCCTCTTCCTTGCTGCTTCTGATGCCTGGAATTAGGACATATTAGGAAGGATTGCAAAAAATGATATAAAATGTCTTGATTGCTTTGGTTGGGGCCTGAAAATGTCCTATTAAGGTATATTGCAAATTTTGTCACGCAGCAGATCATTTTATTCCTGATTGTCCGAAGATTATTTGTCGGTGTTGCAAACAACAGGGTCATCAATCTACTGATTGCCATCAGCGGTTATTGTGGGTACCAAAAGGAAGTACATCTCCTAATTTGGCAACTGGGGCGGTGGTCGTTTCACATTCTGGGCCCACACTGGCTTTGACCACCCGAGACCACAAGGGAGAACTAGAACGCCTAGCTACTCTGCCTCCTCTCGACACCTCCGCTCCCCTGCCAGCACAGAGCACGGCAATGGTGAACTTCCCGGTGAGACCTTTTGATTTCGCTTCCGCCCACTCCAACATAGATCCTTAGCCCGACGATCGTCTCCAACGTGCTAAATTTGGTGGTTGGTGATCCCCCTCGCATCAATGAGGACTGCGCCATTGTTCTGGTAAATCCCCCTGTCACGAACAATCTCCGTCGTTATGTTCTTGATCAGATTGTGGCTTCAGTCAATGAGTACTATGATTGTCGAATCCCCGACTCAACAAATCCCTTCGGTGAACCTATCGGGTTTCGATTAGGAGAATCCATGAGCGCTGGTGGAATCGTCAGCTAGACAGGGGGCGAGATTTACCCAGGTTCGGGGCCCTCGTAGAGGTAAAACCCTTACTCCTGCCTCTTGTCGATCTGTATTGAAGATTAGATCGGTTACAATGGTGGTGCTCGAATCGAGAGTAGGGTCTCGAGTTCAAGGCTTTGGGGTCGTGCGGTATTGCTTGGTCCTCTCCTGGGGGCTCTCCTGGCCTTATATAGGTGGCCAGGTCTCGAATCCTACCCGGAGAGGACTTGAACTCTAACTATGTCGGTTACAAGTTTCCTAGCTTAACCCGCAAGTTAGTGCGGGTGGGCTTCACGTGGGCCTTCTGGAGTATTCCTAGGGCGCCTCTTCTTTGGCCTTAGCCTTGGGCCCGGAGATGGGGTATCCTTATCCGCAGGGTCCATAATCCATATCTTCGTCAGTAGCCCCGAGCGTTTGCTCGAGTGGGATCTTTCCAGTCGAGTAGACGGTCAAACCTTTCTTGGCTTTTATGAATAACCAGCTTGGTAGTTTTCTATCTAAAGGGTGTGTTCCCTGTGCGACGAGTCTTCATGCTCGAGTATCAAGCGATATAAGTGCCTGTTTTTGCGGCTTTTATCGCAGAAGGATGTGGCACAGTAGCTTGGCTCTCCCGAAAGATCAGGACCAATTAATTGTGACTAGGGCAAAAACATTCCTGGCCTACACAGATTCGAGACCTTCGACTCGAACCCGATGAGGTGATTGTTGCGACTGGGCCGTTGTGGACTTATCGAGTCGAACTTAACCTATGGGGGTACCCGGCGCATCCGCTAGGATTTTTCTTCGTGTTGTTGACACGGAATTATACCGGAGGACGCAGCTTTCGATTGCGATTCCAGGCCCTAAAGAAAGATCTCTTTGGGTCTTACCGTCATATTCGAAGAATATGGCATCCGGATGTGCCTAGTCGGCTGAACGATCCAGGTTTTTATGATGTAAAATTATCATGTGTAACAGTGAGGTAAGTCTTTCCCACCCGAGTGTTTGCTTTGAGCTCCATACGAAAGAAATTTCGTGCTGAGGAAAGCTATGCTCATATGAAAGAGTTTTCATGTTTGGGATGTCGTGCCCATACGAAAGAGTTTTCGTGTATAGGGTATTTCTCTCTTGTTTAAAGAGATCTTGTTCCATGTCTTGTTCACGGAAGAATTGCTTTTATTCGAAAGAAATCTGGTTCGTACGAAGTTGTTTTCGCGTTTGAACTTCCAGTCGAAAATTTCTTGAGTTTGATGACGCCTGCCCTGATGTCACGGCGCACTTTTCTCCTCCCGATGGGACGTGACGGAGCGGTAGCAGATGGGTTGGCCCACCTAGTCAGCTTTTTGACCGGGAAACGAGACGCCGCCTCTGGTTTTTGCGCGAACTGCGCAGTAAATGCGCACGATCTTCTGTTAAGATCGTGGCACGGAACAGCGTTTACCGTCCCCTCGTTTCATCTTCACACGTGATGGCCGCGATGAGTGCCACGTTACGCATCGAACGGCTGGGATTGACTCGCTCCGTGTATAAATACGGGTCTTAGCGCTGCGGTAAATCTTTCCCAGCCTTCGCCTTCATCCGTCTTCTTCCTCGCGCCCATCTCCTTCTTCCTCGCACTCGAGCTCGTACTGCTAGCCATGGCTGGAGGAAAAAGACGTGGCGCTGCCACTTCCGCGTCCGGCGAAGCTTCCGCGCAACTTACGCCTCGCGCTGGCGATTGGCGCTCTCCCAACACCACCGCGAAGAGCGTCAAGGAGATGCAGCGGGAAGGGCTGCTACCGGCGGAGACCGAAAAGCGGGTACGCCTCGGAAAGAAGGAAGAGGTACCAAACCCGCAGGCGAACGAGCGCGTGGTCTTTGCGGACCACGTGTCTCGGGGTCTTTCCTTCCCTCTCCATCCTTTCCTCCTCGGGTTGCTGTATGTCTATGGCATACAGCTTCACGATCTTCCTCCGAACGCGGTGCAGCACATTTCGTGCTTCATCGTGTTCTGCGAATGCTTCCTCGGCATTCGCCCACATTGGGCGCTCTGGAAAGCCCTCTTCAAGGTTCGGATTTTCCGCGAGAAATCTCGGGTAGACTCCGAGCCGGGCGAGCCGCTACGCACGGGCGGCTTCGGGATCCAGGCGCGACTGGAGAGCAACTACTTTAGCATGCACTTCGTCGACTCCGCCCAAGGCTGGCGGAAAAAGTGGTTCTACGTCATCGACAACATCCCGGATGGAATCGTTGAGTTCCACCCGTTTGCTGTCTTGAAGAGGCGGAAGTCCTGGGACCACAAGATGTCAGCCGAGGAAACTCAAACTGTTGCACCCTTACTCGCAAGAGTAGCTGCTCTCCAGGATCAAACCGCGGGAGTTGTACTCAACGGATTGCATCTGGCGAGTATTTTTCTGAAGCACAGGATCCAACCCTTGCAGCAGAGGCCTTCCACTATGTGGGAGTACCAAGGCTCAGAAGATCCTAGCCGAGTGAGCCGTGAGGAACTTTCGAACGTCGAGTTCGAGAAGAAAATCGCGGCTATTACTCGCTTGAAGGTGGGGGAGAAGTTCCCCGACTGTACAGTCGAACCCTTCGATGCTTCGAAGCCTCCTCCAGCTGCGGTTAGTTTTTCATTCTTGTCTCCCATAATTTCCTTTTTTGTTATGAGCCTTATCCGATAAAGTTCCTTCTCGCCTTCTTTTTCCCCGCAGAGCCTAGCTATGGCAAACTGCTACCCGCCAGCTGCGGGAGAGGATGCTTCGGAATTATTGGCGAGTCACCAGGATGGTGCAGCTGATACCAGCGTCGCCGACGCTTCTTCGAGCTCCGAGCGCGATTCTTCGGGTGGCGCTGAAGATTCGAATGGCGCCCCGCCCAAACGTCGTCGGGTGGATGATAACGAGGCCACTTCCAAGGATAACTCCTTGGAAGGATCGCCCGGGCAAGCCCCCATCTCCGCGACTCCACTTCGTTCGCTCGCTCCTCCACCTTCATTCCCAGTGATTACAACCGCTTGGAACGCGGACTTGCTGGATAAAGATGAAGATGACGAGTGAGTTCTTCTCCTTGTTCTTGGTCGAACATTCTTCTGTGCTTCAATGTTGATGCTTTCTGTTTTCTGCTGCAGCCTGCAGACTATCAGTCCTCGTAGGTACGCTTCTTCCATTCCTCCCGAAAAGAGGAATAAGGCTGGAGCTGCGGGTGAGACTCCCATTGCGGGCACCGTCCAAAATTCTCCTAGCGCAGCCCCCAATGCTGCGACCGCGGAACGTGAAGCCCCCAGCTTTGCCGCCAGGACTTCAGCTTCAAAGGAAGTGACGGATAGCTCCGCAGATCCCCTTTCTCGCGCCATGGGCCAGGTAAACTTTCTGTCCTTCGTTTTTGAGTTTTTATCGGGTGCACGACAGTGCTCCCGATGGGAGTAGCCCCCGAGGCTGTAGTCGATCGCATGCGATCGGCTACAGGCTCAAAGTCTGGTCTCTTTCTTCTTCGTGATTTTTATCGGGTGCACGGCAGTGCTCCCGATGGGAGTAGCCCCCGAGGCTGTAGTCGATTGATATTAATCGGGTACAGGCTCCAATTCTTCTCCTTTAATTCTTCTATCTTTGTGCCTTTTGCAGTTGCTTGTTGACTCGCTTGCGGCGATTGGTCGCCGGGTCGTTCTCGCCGAATCGGAATGCGAGCGGCTTCAGTCAGACTGCAGTCGATTCCATACCGAGAACGAACTCCTTAAGAGTAAGTCTCATTGCCTTCTCCTACTTCTGTTCTTGTATCTATTCTTGGTTTCTGACAAGTGTTATTGTGTAGCTCGACTCGAATATTCAGAGTCTGAGAAAATCAGGCTCTCTGAGCGGGTAACCACTCAAGAAACTGATTTGGCGGCTATTCGACAAGAGCTGGAGGCCTCCCGCATGTGGTCGGAGGATCTTGACAGGCAAGTCGCGGATGCGAGAAAAGCTTTGAAGGATCAAGAGAAAGCTGGCAAGAAGGCCGATTCTGACCTTGTCACGTTCCTTCGTTCCCTTGCTGAGCGTCTTGCGGGTAAGTGGCCTAGGCTCTTGCAATTGTATGTTTGGTGAATCTGCGAAGTTTTGACATTCTTTTCCTCTGCAGGTCTTCTAGATGTTCCTCTAGAGATCCATGGGATCCAGTGGGTAGATGTGCTAACCGACACGCTTGCTCAACTCAAGAGGCACGCCGAAGGAGTATGCTCCTTGGTTGGTGATGCCACTCAAGTGTTGTCGCAACTGCACAATCGCTTCCTCGCCAACGCTGTACCTCCATCCGCGCTGAACGACCTGTGGAAGATCTTCTCGGAGGGCAATCTCCTGGATGCTTACGCGGTCGCCCAGTCGGAGTCTGGCGCGAAGACTACGATTCAATTTGCGCTAGCGCATGGAGTCGAAGGGTTGAAGGAGGCCTACTCGCAACTTCCAGTCGACCCCTCCACGGGAAAAAAGGTACGGCTTTCTCGTTTTGGCGAGCAGGCCACCATCCTTGCTCGGAAATTGTCTGAGCTATTTGCTCGACATAAAGGAGGGGCGACTGCTGCTAGCGGGAGCACCACTGTAGCCTCGTAGTTTTCTTCTTCTTTTGCCTCCCGATTGTAATGAACCTTGGGATGTATTCCCGTATTATCCTTGCCTTTAATTGAAATGTTTCGTCTGGAAATTACTTCTTGTAGTTTGTATGTTTCCTCCCGATGGGAGTAGCCCCCGAGCACCTCGTCAAACGTGCGACTAGAGATGCTTCGAACAGGGTGTCTTACTTCTTGCCTTGTATTCTTCCAAGCAACTGGGTTAGTCGCAGAATCTTCAGGTGGACCTTCTACTCCAGTAAATCCCCTTGTTGCCGCTGTTGGCACTTATGCTGGTCTTCGTGATAAGGTCCGGGAGGGCGAGCGCCAGCTTAAAGTTCTCCGCGGTTTAGCCGATGTGGCGAAGTCCAAGCAGAAACTGGCGGCTGAGCGCGAACAGTTTTTGATGGATGAGTTAGCTTTGGTTGCGAGGGATTTGCTGTGTAAGTAATACAGCCCCCGTGTATTCCTATATCTTCTTTCCTTAACTGATTAAGCATGTTTTCTCTTTAGTTGTTAGGCCGGTGTAACATCCCAAGTATGAAAATACCCCTAGAATGTTTGATTCTTGTTTAATTAAAGTTTTGCATCATGTCATCATGCTCATTGCCTTGTTTGCATTTGTTTTGCATTGTTATTTCTGTGTTATGCATCTGTTTCAAATTGCTATCTATTTCAAATTCAAACTTTATTCAAACATTTATTTCATACTTGCTCTGTTACAATCTTTTTCAAATAAAAGTTCAACTCAAACAACATTTGTTTCCAATTATTTCCATAATGTTTCAACTATTTAAAATGGTGGTTTTTAATCAATCAATTAATTCCAATTTGCATTCCAAAATTCAAATCACATTTACAAACAACACCAAATTTCAAGTCATGAAAAGTACCAAACAATTCTAATCTTTTAATCTAATTAGCAATAGGGTTCACCCTATTAAAAAGTTTGTTTTCAATAATAAACATTTAATAAGCAAATTCTTCCACATTTGAATTAATTCACAAACAGCAATTTAATTTGAAAACTTTTGTAAAACAGAGTTAGCATTTAGTTGCTAATGTAAAAACTAACCTAACCATAATTTTTCCAAATTTTTTCCTAGCCCTAAAATCTATCAAATCCTTCCATTTTTATTTCTGCAAAAAAAACAGAATAAAAATTTAAAAATAAACAGCGCGCAGCAGAGAGGAGAAGCCCGCAGCCCAGCCCACCTATTCTAATTTTCTGGCCCGCGTACCCCTTCGCACCCCCCTCCTTCTTCTTTCTTTTGTACGGCGGGGAATCCGCCGGTGCCACGGCGGCACCGTAGCAGACCGACGGCCGATCGCGCGCCCCCTAGCCTATATCTACCCCCTAACCTAGCCCCTGCGCAGCCCTAGCCCTCTACTCCCTCCTCCCACGAGCTCCGTCGCCGATTCCATCTCTCTGCCACCCTCCACTACCCTCTGCAACCCCGCCGGAGTTTCCTCCTCTGAATCTTCATCGACCACCGCCGCCATGCACCTCCTCCACCCTAGCTAGCCACGGGAACCGTACCAGCGTGTCTCCCTCTTCCTCAACGACACTTCCCCGACGCCATCTGCTGCCCGGATCGACGCCGTGGTCCTCGACGTCGCCGGCAGCCGCGCTACCTCGGGCCTCTGCAGCGACTACAGACGCCGGTGAGCACCGTGCGCTTCTCCCTCCTCTCTGCCTTGCCCGAGAACCAGCACGCGCACGCATCCGTGCACGCAGCACACGCCAGCACGAGCAGCACACGGAGATCGCCGCCGTTGAGCCACCGCGAGCCGCCGTCAAGTTTCAGACAACGTTTTCGTCAGTTAAGTTTACATACGCGAAACTGAATCATGTCCTTGTTGCGCATTGTATACTGACAAGATCGAATCGTTTACCCCAGTGGCAACTCCACAGCGCGCGCACGGGAGAGGCCAGGGTTCGATCCCTGGCTCTCGCACGGGAGAAAAACCCATCTTTTTTCCGCAGAGCGCTGACAGGGTGGCCCCCCCTGTCAGCCACTCTGTTGCCACGCAAGCACACGCTGGCCCAGGGCCCATCTGGCAGTGCCTTGGGCTAGTTAGCTGCGCGGTATAAAATGTTTTTAACCTTTTCTGTTTTAAAAACAAGTCCCTCACAATTACAGAATAGTCCCTTAAACTAAAAAGCTAATAACTTTTATTTTATAACTCCAATTAATAAAAATAAAATATGTGCACTGCCCCAAATTCAATTATCTACCTATTTATAACATTTGTTTCCTGTTTTGAAATTTCCAAATGCATTCGAAATTTGAATTCAAACAATTCATTTATAATTTGATAAAATCCATAACTAATTCATCCTAATCCAAATAAAGCAAATAAAATATGTTTTCCATGATATTTCAAATAACCTTTTCAAATATAAATTTTGTTTCATGGTTTGAATAATTAAAATTGCCTAAATAATTTAAACCTTGTTTAAATCATTTAAATTTGCTAAATTGATAACTTGCTCAAAATAAATTATTTTTGAACATGCAAAATATGTTTTCAAACCATCAAAGTATAAACTTTTCAAATGTGAATTTGAATTTATGTTTTGAACAAATAAAAATTCAATGAAATTCAAACTTGTTTTAAATTCATTTAAAACTTGTTTAATCTTGTTTATTCCATAATAAATTCATCCTAATTCCTTTTTCAATATTTGAAACATGTAATCCACCCAAAATTGTGTGTTCTTTTCAAATATGAATTTTGTTATTTGTTTTGAACATTTTAATTGATGAAAACAACAAATGCTTGTGTGACACCTTTAAGTAACCCAAAATTTCCAAACTTAATAAATAATTTCCCAACTTGTTCAATTCCTTTTCCACTTGCATCTATTGTTGTTTTCTTATGTTGTCATCATGAATGCATCATGCTAAACAACTTGCACATGTTAATTAATTGTAGATCATTTGTTTCCACCTTAATTCATGGACCTTTTCCATATGCAATTCCATTGCATATGGGTCCATTTAAATTGTGTTACCATGTCAAGTAGTTCATTCTGATGCATCCATTAACATGACATGCATCATCCCATGATTGTGCATTATGCCATCTTATTGATTGTTGTTCTCTGCGTTGTTTGTTTGCTTCTTCTCGGATAGACGACGACGTTGAGACCGACGATCTTTACGACACCCCTTCTGAGGATCTAGCTCAGTACCAGGCTGCTGAGCTTGCACGCAAGTTATCACTCACATGAACCACTGTGTTCCTTTCAACATTGGTTACCGATACTTTCCGTTGTCTTTTCTGCTAGCCCTATGAATAGTTGTTTCTGTTACGAACCTATCACATGAATCCCTTAACCCTGATATTGCCTCACCCCCACTCCTACAACCCCATTGTTTGAGCCAGTGTCTTACTAGCATGCTTAGGTTGCTTTGCTCGAGTCTGTTACATGTTACTTTCTGTTACTATTTCTATTATGTTCTGGGGGCTCGATGTTAATCAATCAACCTGTTAATAATAATATGCTGATAAGGCACCGGCAGGAGGCCCTATGTGGTTTTGAGGCCTGCTAGTGTCGACCCTAATAGGAAAAGGGTCTTGTCTACTGATCCATGATGAGCGCACTACCCGCATGTGGGAAGCGTGTATGGGCGCCCCCCCTCAATTTGATTCGATTCGCATCTCGTCCAAATCGCCTCATTTAGTTCGTGTTTTCCATTTGCCGCATGCATGTTTTTGCGAGCCCAGCGCAGGATGGAACTTTTGTAGTCGGCATATAGGGGGACACGTTCTTAGAGTGCTATGAGGGTCCCTTTTCTTCGGGGCTCGATTAGCCGTGCGCCCAAGGTGCTTTGGACTTGATGCAAAGAAGAGTTGAGTTGTGTTGAGTGCCCCGCTTGGTGGGAGGCATCCCATCTGGCGGGTTATTCTTACGTGTACGGCTAAATTGGTGCACCCCTGCAGGGATAAATCTTCTCGAGAAGCCGTGTTTTCCGCGGTTATGGTTGACTTGGTGAAAGTACTGGCTAACAAGTACTCAGAACAACTTACACCTAACTAATGATAACTTGACTAGTAATAGTCTTATTGACACAACAACTTGACCCATCATTCATTAATCCAACTGTGTGAGTTATCCTCGGATTGCTTCTTTGGATAAGGGGCGAGATCCAGGATGGGTTTGTTTGGTGGTAAACAATACTTGGTTACTATACGCTATCTTATCTCCTTTCTGTTAGCCGGAAGTTGTAGTGTTTCTGTAGTTGGTTAGCGCAGCCAGTTGCATCATCTTTTATATCCCCTTTCTTCCGTTGAACCCAAGGCATCTGTGCTTGGTGTTGACGGGTTACACTTTGGTGAACTGTGAGTCTTGCTTGCCAGTACGTTGTTGTACTGACCCCTTTGGGGCTGTGGTTTCCGCAGACTACTACTCCGAGGATTCACTTGGTGGCTACTACGTGGAGTACGACGAGGTTGCTGACGAGTAGATAGCGGACCCGGGCAGGATCCGAGACTACGTGGATGGGCTCCGTCTTTCTTTCATTGCCGGCTTCTTAAGCCTATTTGGATTTGTCTGTACTCAGACCCTTTGAATGCTTCCGCTGAGATGTAATAATGTTATGTTGGGACATGTGTCCTCTGGATGATTGTATTTGCTATTCTCTGCTCTAGTGAGAGCCATTTGCAACTTATTTCAATCTTTTGTGTCTTAGAGATATGTTGTGTTATCATTTTGTTCAACGCCGTTGACGTACCATGTGTGTATGGTATGAAGTACGTCAATGGTAGTATCTTGATTTCTATGGGATAGTTTACAGCGACGATGGATAGTAGAGTTTGGTTGTCGCACATAAGTGCTTGCCTACTCGTAAGAGGATGCGGGAGCAGATAAGCCCCGTAATCCATTCATCTACTATTCAGTTCGGCCCGGTGAGTATCCTCTAGAAGTCAGGGTGCGACAAATGGTATCAGAGCCTGTCTGCCTGTAGGATCCCTTTTACTGGTCGCAGTTGAGTCTAGAAACTATTTTGTAGCTATGTAGAAAAAATGAAACGTGAGAGTAGGAATTCTGCCATTTTTCTTCTTTCCCCACCCACCCACCCTTTTCTGGTAAGAAAGTGCAACGTTGTTTTCTCTTCTCACCTAAACTTTCAAGTTAGGTTTTCACGAATCCTGGTTTCTCTAGGATAGTTATATCTACTAGACCATAGGAATGGAGGTTCCTCTATTCCTTAAGCAGTAGATATTGATCCTTTAGAAGCCCGGATGGGTTCTTCCGTAGTACCTCAGGAGTTTTGGTCTCGTGTTTCCCGTTGTTGCTTCGATATCTTGTTCTTCACAACATCCTTTTCGTCCGTTGAAACCTTGTTTTGCTTTCCACTTCAGTTCTCTACCGGCGTCTAATCAAAACTTCCCCGATCATCTGCAGATGGATCTCAGGTTCTACCCGCAGGTGGTTCGGATGACTCGTTGCGAGAGCACTGCCGGTTATCCGGAGATGCTGAGGGACATGGTCACTTATCTGGGGTTCTATTGGGCACCAGAGTACCAGGTCTACGAGCAGCAGCGAGAGTTTGACCAGACCTACTACCAGGCTATCGTCTACATTCTGTCAGTTGATGGCAGGAGCGTAGTCCACCGCTACGAGGAAGTAGGTTCCACAGTGGATATGGTCGTGCAGCAGGCAGCTTACGTGAGTCTCACCGTCCTTCGTGCTGACTACTGGGGGTTTGACGATTCTATCTATCGCCACATCCCCCGTGGTTACATCACCTCAGCGGGAGCTCACTTAACTCTCTACGACAACCTGGATGTCTACGAGCATGATAGCTCCAGGCTGCACACCACCGCTCAGTTTGTGAGGCACAGTGACGCAGTTGCCACCACACTTTCTCAGAAGTTGGCCTCAGTCAGAGAGCAGCTCTACCTTGCGTTGACTCGTCTGGCGACGTACACCACAGACTTTGTTGGAGATGAGCGCTTTGCCCGTTTCCGTCAGACAGTGACATACTTTGCCAGATGTTGGAGGTTACGAGCCGATCAGAGGTCCACTCGTCGACCTTGGTCCTGGTTACACTGGGATTCGCCGCTTTGGAGCACAGGGAGACGACGCTTTCTACTTCACCACACCGAGAGTCGCTCTCAGAGCAGTCCCGATCTACGTGGATCGTCGTTCTACTTACTTTCGTGAGCGTGCTCCTCACCGTACCTCTCGTTGTACTACTCAGCGCCGTCCTGCGTGATGAGCATGGGAGTACCGATGTATCCATTCCTAGCTATGTTTAGTTATCCTTTGGCATTCGAACCATTTATGGTGTGTTGGATATTCTGATGTATTTGAACTTATGATGTACCTGTTGGTTATCTATTCATGCATCGGAATAATCTATCTTTCAGTTTCCAAGTCTATCCTTTTCTGTTGTTGTGCTAAAATGCATTTCCATTCAGGATGCCGCCAACCAGGAACACCCCGCCTGAACCACCGCCGATCACGGAGCTGTTGACTCAGATGACTCGAGTCGTGGCGCAGATGGTCCAGTTCCAGGCTAATCAGCAAATCAACCAGAATGCTCCACGGGTCAACATCAAGGAGTTCCTCAGTCTGGGCCCAAAAGCTTTCGTGGCAACACGCGAGCCTCTGGATGCTGATGACTGGATCCGTGACATAGCCAGGACTCTGGAGATTGCACATGTAGCTGAGGAAGACAAGGTCAAGTATGCCACCTACCTGCTGAAGGGTCAGGCAGCTTCTTGGTGGGAAAACTACCAGGCCATGAGAGCTGGAAATCCAATCACCTGGGGCTGTTTCAGGGATGCCTTCCTGAAGCACCACATTCCAGAGGGCCTCATGGAAAGGATGCGTGAAGAGTTCTGCTCTCTTAAGCAGGGCAAGCTGGACGTTATCAGCTATCAGACCGAGTTCAATCGCCTCGCTCGATACGCTGGTGACGAGGTGTCCACTGAGGCCAAGAAGATGGCAAGGTTCCGCAGAGGTTTTAACCCGGAACTGAAGTACGCTCTCACAAATGTCAAGACCAAAGACTTCGAGGAGCTCGTTAACACCGCGCTCAATGAGGAAAATGGGCGCAAGGCGTTCGAGGACTCTCGAAAGCACTCGCGTGAGGGTGGTTCCTCCTACAACATGACCACCCCTCCGCAGAAGCGCCGCATCTGGGTGCCAAATGGTGCTGTCACTCGGGCTCCATATGCCCAAGCTTCTCCAGGCTTTGCTCCCCGCCCACCCAACCCATCTCAGATGCATGGTCAGAGGGTTCCAATGGGGCAGCCAAGGCCAGGTCCTCCTCGTGTCGTCACTTGCTACAAGTGCAAGGAGACGGGACACTACGCTGATAAGTGCACTCAGAGGCAGCTACCTCCACCTCCTCGCCCCAACACCAACCAGGCAATGGTTCGTGCTCCCCCGGCTAAATCCTTCAACTCCAACAACAGGCATGTCGGGAGGACCGCGAGGGTGAATCATATTAAGGCCGACAAAGCTGAGGAAGCTGCTGACGTCATTCTCGGTACATTACCCGTAAACTCTTTTCCAGCTAAAGTGTTGTTTGATACCGGAGCATCGCATTCTTTTGTGTCAAAGATCTTTGCTACAACGTACAACCTAGTTCTGGTTCCACTAAGCAATCAAATCACTGTTCACTCTCCGGGATCTCAAATGTTGACTTCCAAGATAAGTAAGAAAAATCAAATCCTAATTGGAGGCCGCATATTCCTTGCTTCACTCATGTTGCTGGGAAATTCTGACATTGATGTCATTCTGGGCATGGATTGGTTGAAGACCAATAAAGCTAAAATTGACTGTGCTCAAAAGTCAATAACTCTCTCCCACCCTTCTGGCCAGATAGTCTATTCTCCACATGAATCAAGTTCTGTTCAGCTGTTCAACCTCGATGCAAAACCTCTTCCTGCAATTGAGAATGTTCCGGTGGTTTGTGAATTCCCTGACGTCTTTCCAGAAGAGTTGCCAGGGATGCCTCCGGACAGAGCAGTTGAGTTCGTGATCGAGCTTGAGCCAGGTACTGCTCCAATCTCTAAGCATCCATACAAGATAGCTCCTCCTGAACTGAAATTGTTGAAGGAGAAAATCGATATGTACATGGAGAAAGGTTACATTCAACCTAGTTCTTCCGCTTGGGGTTGCCCAACTCTGTTTGTTGCGAAGAAGGATCAAACAAAGAGACTCGTGGTTGACTATCGTCCTCTCAACGAGAAAACCATCAAAAACAAGTATCCAATTCCTCGTATCGATGATCTTTTTGATCAACTTGCTGGAGCCTCAATATTCTCAAAGTTGGACTTGAGGATGGGTTACCATCAGATAAAGATCAGAAAGGAAGATATTCCAAAAACGGCTTTCACCGCTCGGTACGGTCTATATGAATACACCGTCATTTTCTTTGGTCTCACCAATGCACCGGCGACCTTCTCTCGACTCATGAATTCTGTCTTCCATGAATACCTCGACAAGTTCGTTGTGGTGTATCTTGATGACATTCTCGTCTACTCCAAATCCGAGGAAGAGCATGAAGAACATCTTCGTCTCACTCTCATGAAACTTCGCGAGCATCGTCTATATGCCAAGTTCTCCAAATGTGAGTTCTGGATTTCAGAAGTTGCTTATCTTGGTCATATCATCTCTGCCAAGGGCATAGCCATTGACCCAGAAAAGGTTAAGGCAATAGTTGATTGGAAACCTCCTAAGACGGTGAAGCAAGTAAGAAGTTTTCTTGGCTTGGCTAGCTATTGCCGTCGTTTCGTCCAAAACTTCTCCAAGATTGCCAAACCTCTCACTGATCTCACAAAGAAGGACAAGAAGTTCGTTTGGTCTCCACAGTGTGATGAAAGTTTCAATCTCCTGAAGACTAAACTCACTTCTACACCAGTTCTGGTTGGCCCAGGTACTACCAAACCTTTCCAGATATTCTGTGATGCTTCTCTCCAAGGTCTAGGAGCAGTTCTTATGCAAGAACGTCAAGTTGTGGCTTATGCTTCACGTCAGTTGAACCCACATGAGCAAAATTATCCCACTCATGACCTAGAACTTGCAGCAGTTGTGTTTGCCCTCAAGAAATGGAGACAATACTTGTTGGGTAACCGCACTGAAATCTTTTCCGATCATAAGAGTCTGAAATACATCTTCACTCAACCAGATCTGAACCTCAGGCAAAGGAGATGGATTGAAAAGATTAAAGACTTTGATCTCACCATTTCTTACACTCCAGGCAAGGCTAATGTTATGGCCGATGCTCTCAGTCGCAAGTCCTATTGCAATAATCTCATGATCATGGAAAGCCAACCTCCACTTCATGAAGAATTCCAGAAGCTGAACCTTGGTCTTGTTCCTCAAGGTTATCTTGCTAGCTTGACAGCCAGTCCAACTCTCGAGGACAAGATTCGTTCTGAACAACTTCGTGATGCTGAAATCAAGAATATTGTAGAGCACATCAAAGAAGGCAACGAGAAATTCAAGTCTTTCTCAATTGATGACAAGGGAATTGTGTTCTTCGAAGGACGTATCGCAGTTCCTAAGATTCAAAGTCTCAAAGATGTCATTCTCAAGGAGGCTCATGAAACTCCTCTCTCCATCCACCCTGGAAGTACAAAGATGTACCAGGATCTCAAAACACTGTACTGGTGGCCTGGCATGAAACGTGAAATTGCTCAATACGTTTCTGAATGCGACGTTTGTCAACGTGTTAAGGCAGTTCATCAGAAAACAGCCGGTCTTCTCCAACCTCTAAAAATTCCTGAGTGGAAGTGGGACATGATTGAAATGGACTTCGTTACTGGTTTTCCAAAGTCCAAGAAGGGCAACGATGCAATCTTCGTTGTCATTGATCGTCTCACTAAGGTAGCTCACTTCTTTGCTGTCAAAGAAACAATCTCAGCTAGCCAGTTAGTAGAGCTCTACACAGCAAAGATTGTTCCTCTTCATGGTGTTCCATTGGAAATAAGCTCAGACCGTGGAAGTATCTTCACTTCTCATTTCTGGAAGAGTTTTCAAGAAGCATTGGGCACCAAACTTCTGTTCAGCACAGCTTATCACCCTCAGTCTCAGGGGCAAGTCGAAAGAGTCAATCAGATTCTCGAGGATATGCTCATAGCATGTGGTCTCTCCTTTGGCATGAAATGGGAGGATTGCCTTCCATATGCTGAATTCTCCTACAACAACAGCTTCCAGGCAAGCCTAGGCATGGCACCATTTGAGGCACTGTATGGCCGCAGATGCAGGAGTCCAATCAATTGGTCTGGAGCTGGTGAACGTTCACTCTTAGGCCCTGACATTGTTAAGGAAGCCGAAGAGAAAGTTCGTATCATTCGCGACAATCTCAAGATTGCTCAGTCCCGTCAGAAGAGCTACTATGACAGCAAGCACCGGGATATGGTCTATGCACCTGGTGACAAAGCATATCTCCGTGTGACTCCCCTCAGAGGCACTCATCGTTTTGGTGTGAAAGGAAAACTTGCACCAAGATACATTGGTCCTTTCAACATTCTCTCAAGGCGTGCGGAAAATGCCTATCGTCTTGAACTTCCAGAAAAACTATCCAAAGTGCACGATGTGTTTCACGTGTCATAGCTCAAGAGGTGTTTCAAAGATCCAGATCGTGCAGTTGATCATGATTCCATTGAACTGCAAGATGATCTCTCTTATGAGGAGCACCCTATTCAAATTCTCGATGAGACCGTTCGTAAGACTCGCAACAAGAGCACCAAGTTCTTGAAAGTGCAGTGGTCGCATCATTCCGATAAAGAGGCAACGTGGGAGACCGAAGAGGATCTTCGCAAGAAGTATCCGGACCTTTTCTCTTCTCCGTAAGGAATCTCGGGGCGCGATTCCTTCAAGGGGGGGCGTTTTGTAACATCCCAAGTATGAAAATACCCCTAGAATGTTTGATTCTTGTTTAATTAAAGTTTTGCATCATGTCATCATGCTCATTGCCTTGTTTGCATTTGTTTTGCATTGTTATTTCTGTGTTATGCATCTGTTTCAAATTGCTATCTATTTCAAATTCAAACTTTATTCAAACATTTATTTCATACTTGCTCTCTTACAATATTTTTCAAATAAAAGTTCAACTCAAACAACATTTGTTTCCAATTATTTCCATAATGTTTCAACTATTTAAAATGGTGGTTTTTAATCAATCAATTAATTCCAATTTGCATTCAAAAATTCAAATCACATTCACAAACAGCACCAAATTTCAAGTCATGAAAAGTACCAAACAATTCTAATCTTTTAATCTAATTAGCAATAGGGTTCACCCTATTAAAAAGTTTGTTTTCAATAATAAACATTTAATAAGAAAATTCTTCCACATTTGAATTAATTCACAAACAGCAATTTAATTTGAAAACTTTTGTAAAACAGAGTTAGCATTTAGTTGCTAATGTAAAAACTAACCTAACCATAATTTTTCCAAATTTTTCCTAGCCCTAAAATCTATCAAATCCTTCCATTTTTATTTCTGCAAAAAAAAGTAAAACAGAATAAAAATTTAAAAATAAACAGCGCGCAGCAGAGAGGAGAAGCCCGCAGCCCAGCCCACATATTCTAATTTTCTGGCCCGCGTACCCCTTCGCACCCCCCTCCTTCTTCTTTCTTTTGTACGGCGGGGCATCCGCCGGTGCCACGGCGGCCCCGTAGCAGACCGACGGCCGATCGCGCGCCCCCTAGCCTATATCTACCCCCTAACCTAGCCCCTGCGCAGCCCTAGCCCTCTACTCCCTCCTCCCACGAGCTCCGCCGCCGATTCCATCTCTCTGCCACCCTCCACTACCCTCTGCAACCCCGCCGGAGTTTCCTCCTCTGAATCTTCATCGACCACCGCCGCCATGCACCTCCTCCACCCTAGCTAGCCACGGGAACCGTACCAGCGTGTCTCCCTCTTCCTCAACGACACTTCCCCGACGCCATCTGCTGCCCGGATCGACGCCGCGGTCCTCGACGTCGCCGGCAGCCGCGCTACCTCGGGCCTCTGCAGCGACTACAGCCGCCGGTGAGCACCGTGCGCTTCTCCCTCCTCTCTGCCTTGCCCGAGAACCAGCACGCACACGCATCCGTGCACGCAGCACACGCCAGCACCACGAGCACGAGCAGCACACGGTGATCGCCGCCGTTGAGCCACCGCGAGCAGCCGTCAAGTTTCAGACAACGTTTTCGTCAGTTAAGTTTAGATACGCGAAACTGAATCATATCCTTGTTGCGCATCGTATACTGACAAGATCGAATCGTTTACCCCAGTGGCAACGCCACAGCGCGCGCACGGGAGAGGCCAGGGTTCGATCTCTGGCTCTCGCACGGGAGAAAAACCCATCTTTTTTCCGCAGAGCGCTGACAGGGTGGCCCCCCCTGTCAGCCACTCTGTTGCCACGCAAGCACACGCTGGCCCAGGGCCCATCTGGCAGTGCCTTGGGCTAGTTAGCTGCGCGGTATAAAATGTTTTTAACCTTTTCTGTTTTAAAAACAAGTCCCTCACAATTACAGAATGGTCCCTTAAACTAAAAAGCTAATAACTTTTATTTTATAACTCCAATTAATAAAAATAAAATATGTGCACTGCCCCAAATTCAATTATCTACCTATTTATAACATTTGTTTCGTGTTTTGAAATTTCCAAATGCATTCCAAATTTGAATTCAAACAATTCATTTATAATTTGATAAAATCCATAACTAATTCATACCTAATCCAAATAAAGCAAATAAAATATGTTTTCCATGCTATTTCAAATAACCTTTTCAAATATAAATTTTTTTTCATGGTTTGAATAATTAAAATTGCCTAAATAATTTAAACCTTGTTTAAATCATTTAAATTTGCTAAATTCATAACTTGCTCAAAATAAATTATTTTTGAACATGCAAAATATGTTTTCAAACCATCAAAGTATAAACTTTTCAAATGTGAATTTGAATTTATGTTTTGAACAAATAAAAATTCAATTAAATTCAAACTTGTTTTAAATTCATTTAAAACTTGTTTAATCTTGTTTATTCCATAATAAATTCATCCTAATTCCTTTTTCAATATTTGAAACATGTAATCCACCCAAAATTGTGTGTTCTTTTAAAATATGAATTTTGTTATTTGTTTTGAACACTTTAAATTGATGAAAACAACAAATGCTTGTGTGACACCTTTAAGTAACCCAAAATTTCCAAACTTAATAAATAATTTCCCAACTTGTTAAATTCCTTTTCCACTTGCATCTATTGTTGTTTTCTTATGTTGTCATCATGCATGCATCATGCTAAACAACTTGCACATGTTAATTAATTGTAGATCATTTGTTTCCACCTTAATTCATGGACCTTTTCCATATGCAATTCAATTGCATATGGGTCCATTTAAATTGTGTTACCATGTCAAGTAGTTCATTCTGATGCATCCATTAACATGACATGCATCATCCCATGATTGTGCATTATGCCATCTTATTGGTTGTTGTTATCTGCGTTGTTTGTTTGCTTCTTCTCAGATAGACGACGACGTTGAGACCGACGATCTTTACGACACCCCTTCTGATGATCTAGCTCAGTACCAGGCTGCTGAGCTTGCAGGCAAGTTATCACTCACATGAACCACTATGTTCCTTTCATTATTGGTTACCGATACTTTCCGTTGTCTTTTCTGCTAGCCCTATGAATAGTTGTTTCTGTTACGAACCTATCACATGAATCCCTTAACCCTGATATTGCCGCACCCCCACTCCTACAACCCCATTGTTTGAGCCAGTGTCTTACTAGCATGCTTACGTTGCTTTGCTCGAGTCTGTTACCCGTTACTTTCTGTTACTATTTCTATTATGTTCTGGGGGGCTCGATGTTAATCAATCAACATGTTAATAATAATATGCTGATAAGGCACCGGCAGGAGGCCCTGTGTGGTTTTTAGGCCTGCTAGTGTCGACCCTAATAGGAAAAGGGTCTTGTCTACTGATCCATGATGAGCGCACTACCCGCATGTGGGAAGCGTGTATGGGCGCCCCCCTCAATTTGATTCGATTCGTATCTCGTCCAAATCGCCTCATTTAGTTCGTGTTTTCCATTTGCCGCATGCATGTTTTTGCGAGCCCAGCGCAGGGTGGAACTTTTGTAGTCGGCATATAGGGGGACACGTTCTTAGAGTGCTATGAGGGTCCCTTTTCTTCGGGGCTCGATTAGCCGTGCGCCCAAGGTGCTTTGGACTTGATGCAAAGAAGAGTTGAGTTGTGTTGAGTGCCCCGCTTGGTGGGAGGCATCCCATCTGGCGGGTTATTCTTACGTGTACGGCTAAATTGGTGCACCCCTGCAGGGATAAATCTTCTCGAGAAGCCGTGTTTTCCGCGGTTATGGTTGACTTGGTGAAAGTACTGGCTAACAAGTACTCAGAACAACTTACACCTAACTAATGATAACTTGACTAGTAATAGTCTTATTGACACAACAACTTGACCCATCATTCATTAATCCAACTGTGTGAGTTATCCTCGGATTGCTTCTTTGGATAAGGGGCGAGATCCAGGATGGGTTTGTTTGGTGGTAAACAATACTTGGTTACTATACGCTATCTTATCTCCTTTCTGTTAGCCGGAAGTTGTAGTGTTTCTGTAGTTGGTTAGCGCAGCCAGTTGCAGCATCTTTTATATCCCCTTTCTTCCGTTGAACCCAAGGCATCTGTGCTTGGTGTTGACGGGTTACACTTTGGTGAACTGTGAGTCTTGCTTGCCAGTACGTTGTTGTACTGACCCCTTTGGGGCTGTGGTTTCCGCAGACTACTACTCCGAGGATTCACTTGGTGGCTACTACGTGGAGTACGACGAGGTTGCTGACGAGTAGATAGCGGACCCGGGCAGGATCCGAGACTACGTGGATGGGCTCCATCTTTCTTTCATTGTCGGCTTCTTAAGCCTATTTGGATTTGTCTGTACTCAGACCCTTTGAATGCTTCCGCTGAGATGTAATGATGTTATGTTGGGACATGTGTCCTCTAGATGATTGTATTTGCTATTCTCTGCTCTAGTGAGAGTCATTTGCAACTTATTTCAATCTTTTGTGTCTTAGAGATATGTTGTGTTATCATTTTGTTCAACGTCGTTGACGTACCATGTGTGTATGGTATGAAGTACGTCAATGGTAGTATCTTGATTTCTATGGGATAGTTTACATCGACGATGAATAGTAGAGTTTGGTTGTCGCACATAAGTGCTGGCCTACTCGTAAGAGGATGCGGGAGCAGATAAGCCCCGTAATCCATTCATCTACTATTCAGTTCGGCCCGGTGAGTATCCTCTAGAAGTCAGGGTGCGACAGCCGGATGACAGGGAAGAAAAACTGTGGGTGGAAAACCACATTCTTCAAGAGGCTGGAAGCTCAAAACCTCATGCGAGCAATTTCTGGTCTGATCGCAGTCAAGGATTTGTGATGGCCACCTTGAAGTTTCGTGTCCTCCAGGCGAGAATTCACGTGAGTTCATTTCACGAGGTCTTGATTGCGATGAATGCTGCTTTCTACCCACTCGAAAGGGGTCCCGAAGACTGGAGCTATCTTCTCAGGTTGTTCGGACGTGAGGGAGAGGTTCGCGCGTGTGTGCGCAATCAAATGACATGCGGCGCGGTTGTAGCTCTATCCTTTGTCCAGATATGGCATCCTGAAATAGATTTTAACTCCTTAGCCAGGCTCCTAGATGAGTCAATCGATGATATCGCACCCTACTATGATGATGTTCTTCCCGCCGTGGAGAAAATCATCCGATTAACTTCTGAGGAGATAGATAGGGTTTTAGCGACTGAGAATGCTCAGCGCTTTGATTGATTGTCGGATGTGCATATCCTGTAATCTTGTATAGTTTGCAAAAACTGTTGGAAAGGTGTGTAACCTTGTATATGTAATTTTTCCTGTGATGCTTAGTTGTAGGTGTAGCCCCCGTGTGTTTATGGGGTGTGTACCTGTAACTTTTGGCATGTAAAGAATAGGAAGTTTCGAGGGAACATGATGGAGAAACCATGTTTTTATTGCAATGACTGAGAAGCCATGTATTTGAGCTACAAGATTGGCTAGTATAGCCTTGTTTGTTGTGATAACAAGTAAACCTAGGGATAAAATTTGCGGAGGTGTGCGATATTCCAAGGATTGGAATAGATGCCTCCAGTCGATGGATTCTTCAGCCTGTAGGCTCCGTCTGGGATAACTTCGTGTATGATGAAGGGTCCTTCCCAGGGTGTCTCTAACTTGTGTCCTTCCTTCTGCTTGAGCCGCAGCACAAGATCTCCAACCGCGAATGCTCTATGGCGTATGCGGCGACTATGATAGTTTCGCAGTGATTGCTGATATACTGCGGATCTTGCGAGCGCAATGTCCCGCATTTCATCGAGTGCATCCATATCTTCCGCGAGTGCCTTGTTGGAGGTTTCTTCGTTGTACGCCACAACTCGTGGGGCGCTGAATCGGACGTCCTTGGGAAGGACTGCTTCTGCCCCGTATACCATGAAAAATGGTGTGTACTTCGTGGATCGGTTTGGAGTTGTGCGGAGGCTCCAGAGTACGGAGATTCTTGCTCGGAGTGACGACGATGTTCTTCCACCAGGAATCTTCCGATGATCGAACCTATTAGGTTAAAGGCTCAGAAAACGTCCACCCACGTAGGATCCTAACACTTTGAAAGATAGACAAGGGGGGGAAGACTCCAAAACAAATAAGATGGGAGGGGAAATAGAATAGAGGTAAGGAGAAAACAAGAATCTTATTGAGATGTTTTTCCAAAATAGTTTAGCAGAAATAGTTTTTGACACTCTAGAAACAACGACCGTTAGCGAGGTTATCCTACAGGCTTTGCGGACCCGTTGCTTCGATAACCATTCGTATCGAAACAATCTCGGGAATCGGAAACCATGCTCTGATACCATTTGTGACGCCCCGAGATCGGGCACTATGCAGATTTCAGCATTTCCGCCAAAATCCACATAATAACCGATTCCAGGTTGCCACTTGTGATAACATTACAACAGTTCACGAATAATCCACAACAACAACAGAAAAGATATATACAAGAGGACTCAAACGAGCCAAGGATACAACTGATACCATACAAAGATCCAAATAACAGCGGAAGAAACAACATATCGTCCGTCTACGGACAAGATACAACTTGGACTAAGAGTCCTGAAGATAACCGAGAGCGTCCAATCCCTGCCTAGGCCAAGCCGGAGGGATTCCCAAGCTAACGTCGTCAGACTTCAAACCTGTTGACTGCAATGTTGAATATTCAGCCACGAAAAAGATTCGTGGGTCAGTAAGTTAAGTACTGGCAAGTGGATAAACCATACTCACAAGATACCGGCGTAACCAGTCATCACAAGATACAAATACTTTGGGTTCAACGGAAAGGAAGGGATTATTGCAAATAAGCGGCAGCGGGCTGCACTAACTAACTACAGGGACTCGATACAACATCCGGCTAAAAGAGGGGGATAAGATAGCGTATCAGAACCAACTATAACTACTCACCAAACAAACCCATCCAATGTTACCCCCTACTAAGGACGCAACCCAAGGATAACTCACACTGTTGGATTAATGATGGATCAAATTACTGGTCAAGTATCATTAGTTAGGTGTAAGTTGTTCTGAGTACCTGTTAGCCAGTACTTTCACCAAGTCATCCATAACCGCGGAAAACACGGCTTCTCGAGAAGATTTACCCTGCAGGGGTGCACCAATTTGGCCGTACACGTAAGAATAACCCGCCAGACGGGAGATCAACCCACCAAGCGAGGTACTCAACACAACCCAACTCTTCTTCGCATCAAGCCCAAAGAACCCCGTGCAATTGAGCGCACGGCTAATCAAGCCCCACGAAGAAAAGGGGACCCTCATAGCACTCTAAGAACGTGTCTCCCTAAATGCCGACTACAAAAGTTCCACCCTGGCCTGGGTTCGCAAGATCATGCATGCGGCAAATGGAAAACCCGAACTAAATGAGGCGATTTGGACGAGATGCGAATCGAATCAAATTGAGGGGGGCGCCCATACTCGCTTCCCACATGCGGTTAGTGCGCTCATCATGGATCAGTAGACAAGACCCTTTTCCTAATTAGGGTCGACACTAGCAGGCTTCAAAACCACGCCGAGCCTCCTGCCGGTGCCTTATCATCAAATTATTATTACCCAAAACATTAACATGTTGTTGATTGAATTGAACCCAACTATCAAACTAAACAGGTGATAAGACGGACAACAAGACTTGAGCGCAAACAACACTAAGCATGCAACTACGACACGAGGGCCAACAGGGTAAGCAAACAACAGTTAATAGGAAGTGGAAGGAAGGCTATATCATGGCTGCAAGGTAACTGACAGGGGGATGCTAACCCGGTATGCCAAGCTCTGAGGAATAACCCGGCCCAAAGGATGGTGTGCAGGATTCGGCTAAGAATAAAGAAGCTTGTGAAGGCCCAAACTTGTGGGCTTAACGGCCCGGGTTATGGGTTATTGTAAAGGAAAGTTATGGTTAGCGCGCCGTGTCCAGGTAGGATCCGAGATATGCCTTGCCGAATAAGCTAGGGGGTACGGGTGCTTTATAAACCGACCCCCAGGTATAGTTTTAGGTAGAGATCTAAGAACCCTAGCAACATCGTGTGATATCGAGCATCAAGTGTAATTCCAGAGTTGAGTTATTATATCAAGATCGGAGACTCGGCGACTTTGATTGCCGGCTACCAGATCGAGTTGCACCATGTTTTCCTCTGAGCTAAACCCTCTCCCAAATACATGTGTCGTCTTGCCCCAAGATCAGTTACCCCAGGTAACATCTGCCGTGATTATCCCACGACAGTTGGCGCCCACCGTGGGGCCTGCGTCCAAAGGTGTTTACATCACGGGAGAAGCTCGGAAGGGCATGGAAAATCTTGTCATTGGCGAAATCTACATCGACCACGAAGGAGAAAAGATGGTGGACGATTCCGGCTGGGGGCCAGAATCGGATCACCTCGAGTCCGGATCTATATTGACGATCGGCCGGATCAACATCTTCATCGGCACGGTAAGAACGACTAATTTAAAAGGACAATATCATGTGCATACTACAGGAACTTCCAGCAGGAACGAGAAGACATTAAAGCAAGCGGCAAACTCGATTTCGTTGGCCGCGCCGGGACATCTCAGATGGGCGGAACAAGAGGTAACATGGAGTAGAAAGGGCCATCCGGAGAAAATAGAGCGTCCAGGAGTCTTGGCATTGGTGGTTGCTCCACAGGTTAATGGTTACGAATTGAAGAAGGTCCTGATGGACGGTGGAAGCAGCATCAACATCCTTTATTGGGAAACCTTCTTACGGATGAGTCTCAAAGAGTCTCAGTTACAAAAAAGTTCGACAATCTTTCATGGGATCGTGCCAGGTCACTCGGCGAGCCCCGAGGGAAGGATCACCTTGGAAGTTGCTTTTGGAGAATCGACGGATAATTATCGAGTTGAGTGGCTCACGTTCGAGGTGGTCAAATTGCGCAGTCCTTACCACGCACTGTTTGGGAGGCCGGCTTACGCCCAATTCATGGCTAGGCCGTGCTACGTGTATTTGCAGCTGAAAATCCCGGGTCCTAAACGGACCATCACTATACATGGGAACCGGGATGTAGCGGCCGAGTGCGACGAAGGAGATTCAGTTATGGCCGAGCAGGCATGCAGGAAGGAAGAGCTCGAATATTACCGGTCTCAAGTAAATCCGGACGATAGAACAGCCTTGAAAAAGCCTAATACTGAGGATGAGAGAGCAAAATTCAAGGCAGCGCAAGACACCAAGAAGATAGATTTTGTCGAATGGGATTCTACTAAGCAGTTTACCATAGGGTCTAACCTGGGAAAAGAGCAGGAGGGAGCGCTCGTGGAGTTTATTCGCTCGAATGCAGATGTGTTTGCCTGGACACCTAGCGACATGCCGGGTATCCCTACAGAATTGGCTGAGCACAGTTTGCATGTGAATCCCAAGTCCAGGCCCGTGAAACAAGGTTTGAGGAAAATGAATGAGGAAAGAAGGAAGGCTATAGGCGAAGAGATCGCTCGGCTATTGGCAGCCGGCTTTATCATGGAAGTATTTCACCCGGATTGGTTGGCTAACCCGGTTCTGGTGATGAAAAAGACCAACGAGTGGAGGATGTGCATTGACTTCACGAGTCTCAACAAACATTGCCCAAAGGATCCGTTCGAGCTGCCAAGGATAGATCAGATTATAGACGCAGTAGCTGGAAGCGATCTGTTATGCTTCCTGGACGCATATTCCGGGTATCATCAGATTAAGCTCAAAAGGGAAGATTGGGAGAAAACATCATTCATAACCCCTTTTGGGGCCTTTTGTTATAAAACTATGACGTTTGGGTTGAAGAACGCTGGCGCAACTTACCAACGGTGTATTCAAAAGTGCTTTGAGGACCAAATCGGACGTAACGTCCATGCCTATGTGGATGACGTGGTCATCAAGACTAGGAAGGCGGAGACATTTATCGATGATCTAAAGGAGACGTTCAAAAACTTGAGGAGGTACCAGATGAAGCTTAACCCGACAAAGTGCGTGTTTGGAGTTCCAGCTGGGAAATTACTCGGCTTCATAGTTTCCGAGAGAGGAATCGAGGCAAATCCGGATAAAATCAAGGCCATCCAGAGTCTGAAAAAACCAGAAAATTTGAAGCATGTTCAAAAGCTCACGGGCTGCGTAGCATCCTTGAGCCGATTCATATCCAGACTCGGAGAAAAAGCAATACCATTGTACCGGCTCTTGCGGAAATCAGATAAGTTCGTGTGGGATCAAGAGGCAGACGAGGCATTTGAGGCACTAAAGAAGCAGTTATCTGAAGCACCAGTACTAGCGGCGCCGGGTCCTAAGGAACCTATGTTACTATATGTGGCAGCTGGCCCCCGAGCCGTCAGTGCAGTAGTTGTCGTGGAACGCCAAGAGGATGGGAAAGGATACCCGGTTCAGAGGCCGGTTTATTACGTCAGCGAGGTATTATCAGAAGCAAAGCAGCGCTATCCACATTGGCAAAAGTTGGTGTTCGGGGTCTTTATGGCCAGCCGGAAGTTGAAGCCGTATTTCCAAGAACATCCCATAACAGTGGTTAGTTCAATACCAATGTCGGATATCATCAGAAACTCGGACGCGACGGGAAGAATAGCCAAATGGGCGATAGAGATGGGGGATTATCATATCAACTATGAACCCAGGTCAGCAATCAAATCTCAAGCTTTAATTGATTTCGTTAACGACTGGACACATACAGGCATGACTGCAACGGTTCCAAATTCCGAGTCATGGATCATGCACTTCGACGGATCAAAGCAGTACGAGGGATCAGGAGCTGGGGTGGTGCTAACATCACCCAAAGGAGACAAATTGAGTTACGTGCTACAAATTCACTTCGACTGTTCCAACAACGTGGCCGAGTATGAGGCCCTATTGCATGGCTTAAAGGTAGCCAAAGAGATGAACATTAAGAGGATACGATGCTTCGGAGATTCGGACCTTGTGGTACAGCAGGTGTCAGGAACGTGGGATAGAAAGGACGCAACTATGGCAGCATACCGCAGGGAAGTTGATAGGGTTGCAGGATGTTTTTCCGGGTATGAGGTGGAGCATATAGACAGAAGAAAGAATAAGGCAGCCGACGCCCTCGCCAGACTCGGCTCGCGCAGAGAGCCGGTTCCACCTAACGTTTTCCTGGACGAATTATGGCGACCATCAGTTAAAATCGAGTCAGAGGAGGAATTGGCAAATCAAGACCCGGATTCAGGACTCGTAGCCACTGTACGTACTATTCCCGAGTGGACAGAACCGTTTTTGGCCTACCTATCACGAGGCGAGTTACCACAACAGGAGGTATTAGCAAGGCAAATTTTGAGGCGAGCAAAGGGATATTCTATCATCAATGGGGAATTGTACAAGAGAAGTGTAGCAGGAGTCTTTTTGCGCTGCGTAGCGCCGGAAGAAGGCAGACAGATTCTCAAGGAAATCCATGAAGGCGACTGTGGACATCATGCGTCCACAAGGTCTCTTGTGGCTAAACCTTATCGACACGGGTTTTTCTGGCTCACGGCCCTAGCGGATGCGGAACGATTGGTAGCAAGGTGTGACGGATGTCAAAGGTACGCGCGCCAAACCCATGTGCCGGCTATGGAATTGCGGACTATCCCGTTAACTTGGCCGTTTGCCGTCTGGGGTATGGACATGGTTGGCCCCTTTCATATGTCACCATGCAAGAAGACACATCTTTTGGTGGCTATTGATAAGTTTACCAAGTGGGTTGAGGTTATGCCAGTTACTAATTGCGAAGCAGCTACAGCAGTCAAGTTCCTGAAAAGGATTATCTACCGGTTCGGGTACCCCCACAGCATAATTACCGACAATGGAACCAACATGTCCCTTGGTGAGATGGAGAAGTTTTGTGGCAACAATGGAATCCGGCTCGATGTGGCATCGGTGGCTCATCCCCAGGCCAATGGACAAGTGGAGAGGGCAAACCAAGAATTGCTTCGCGGATTAAAACCACGATTGCGAGTTCCCTGTGTCAGGGCTGCTGGTGCATGGGTCGAAGAACTTCCTTCTGTGGTTTGGGGTATCAACACTACACCTAACAGATCCACTCAGATGACACCCTTCTTCATGGTCTATGGTGCGGAAGCAGTGTTACCGAGTGACATTATTCACGATTCGCCTAGAGTATCAGCTTACGTCGAAGTAGAGAACGAAAAAACCCGGCAGGACGCCGTAGATATGTTAGAAGAGCAAAGAGAACAAGCCCTGGAAAGATCAGCCATATATCAGCAAGATCTACGGAGGTATCATAGCCGGCGTGTGAAGACCCGGGTATTCCAGGAAGGAGACTTGGTTCTGCGCCTGGTACAGTCAAACGAAGGAAAACACAAATTATCACCACCATGGGAAGGACCATTTATCATAAGCCGGAGTCTGCATAACGGATCGTATTATTTGATAGATGCAAGGGAAGAGTCGGCTACAGTCAACGACACCGCACACACCACTTCATCTATGCAGAAAGAGATAGACCATGGAACGTGGCTCAGCTACGTCCGTATTATACTTAGTAAAGACTATATTGGCAAGTGGAATTGCACGATGTAATAGGCAGCAGGTTTTCTGACGTACTCTTTTCCTATCCAGGGTACCCTTGGGGACTGGACGGGTTTTTAATGAGGCGGCTTGCTGACCTACATTTTTCATATCAAGTAAAGAGATGGTTATCAAGAAAAGAGATGGTTATCAAGAAAAGAGATGGTTATCAAGAAAAGAGATGGTTGTTATCAGGTTATGTATTCTCAGTACGATGCGTATATCTAGGTCTTGGGGGCTGGTCGCTTAAATAGCACAGTTACAAACTCAAAGACCCGGCCATGATGCCTATGAGTTATAAGGGCCGATTACTTGCAAACGAGTACGGCTACAATCTTATAACCGGACAAAGAAGTCCAAATTTCTTGACTATTCTTACTTAAGCTCGATGTGACTCGCATTAAAGTGGCATGATTTGTTCGCTTACGATGGCAGTTAGTCATGAAACCCGACGGGGATTCGCTGGCTACGTCTTCGTATTGATGTAACAACATGGTATCCACGCGAAAGCCGGCTTATAGTACAAGACAGTCAAAAGGGTCATCTAAACCACAAGTTATGCAGAGTACAAGGCTGAATAGCTGGAAACTCAACGACTATTAAGCATAACTTCAAAACCTATGTGAAACAACTCGTGGATCTTTGTGAAAATAGCAATAAGCATTTTGTTCACTTTTCAAGATCAAGTGTCCTAGACTCGGCAATCCGGGCCCGGTAGCTTGAAATCTTGAAAAGAGAAAAACTGGCTTACTTGTATAGTTGCAAAAATCCAAATATCCGAGTCTTGGGGACTTGGGGACTTCGAAGCAAAATCCGCTTGTCAATACCCATGAGACCCGGAAAATGAGTTTTCACAAAAGGAACAATAAATAAAACCAGATATCGAGAACAGATGAGCTTAAACTTAAAAAGGCCGGAACAGGCATCGAGTATATCAAGGCCTTAGCGTGCATTACAAAATCCTGGTGAAAAAATATCAAAGGTGCACAGGCGCACCGCCCAAAATATGACTGTTTCAAAAAGTATGTCGACCGACTGGCGCTTAAGAAGAGGCATTGGAAACCATATATCACTCGGCGTCCATCTTGGCCTTACCCTTGCCATCATTGGTAGTAGCAGCAGCACCCGGATCGGCGGTACCAGCCCCTGCAGGGGGCGGAACGACTGGTGTTGAGGCAGCAGGAGCAGAGCCGGCTTCAGCTTGCTTCTTGGCAGCCTCCGCCCTTATCGCAGCAGCTTCCTCCTTCCACCGAGCCAGCATGTCATACGGCTCAGGAAGATCCGACTTAATTACTTTATCGGCAGAATCATATGCTGGAACAAGTATGTTAACATCCAGTTCATCAGCAATTACGCTGGCCGGGTAACGGACCTCCTTCTGGACGGCCTGAAAATCCTTTACTGAAAACTTGGATCCGTCAAGCTTGAACTCTGGAAAGCCGCCCATAAGCCTCGCTAGCTCGAGCTTGGGGAGATAAGATTTCGCAAGTGCAAGCCCCCGGGTCACTCCAACCCGGCAAGATGAGCGCTTCCAGTGCCGAATCCACTCGGGAACAGTGGATAGGGCGTCCAACAGCCTTTTCAGATCAACATGTCCTCTGCCCGGCCACCGCAACTCATCAAGGATCCATCTGGTTCCGGCACATAGCTGCCGGATAACACTCTTTATGGTTTTCAGCTTGGCAATGTCATCTTCATCCGGCATGGCTTCGTCCGGGCCTGAAGTAAAATGAAGATATAAGTTGGAAAATTTTTGCTGTTTGTCAAAAGGATAAACCCGGAGAAGGAAGCGTACCAAGCAAAGAACGATAGGTATCAGATATTTCGACGGAAAGGCTTGTCAGGTCATCTTCGGCTTGGTGAGCCCTTCTTCGGTACTTCTTCATTAATTGCCTATTCCTCCTGGCTTCAGCCTCGGCTGCTTCACGTAAAGATATCTCCTTTTCAATGAGCTTGGCGGCGTCCGCAAGTTTCTCCTCGTATTGAGTCACGAAAGACTGCACGGATGTTAAAAAAGCATTAGTCAGGTAGAAGAGCACAGTTATCAGTCATTGGTATAATAAAAGTCCCGAGCAAGTCATGAATGAACTCACTCGGAACTTGGGGACTGGACAAAGGTACAAGCAATATTAATCGAATTTACCTCGTGTTTGGTTATTAAAGACCCCAAGATGTTTTCCTCGTTAGCCCTTAAGGTGCGCAGAGTTTCCAGCATCTGGGCAAAAGTTAACTCCTCGGAGCGAGTCCCGGAAGAGCCGGCAGCTTGATCATCTGGTAGGGGGGTTCTCCTCGCATTTGGAGTGGAGACTCGGACAGTCTGAGTGTCCGGGTTGGGAGAGCTCATCCTTGTATCTAGAATTTCTATCTCTTCGTCTACTGGTTCCGATAAGGAAGGAGATCCGACGGTTTGGGAAAGTGGATTGTTCAGAGGGCCTTGTTCCCGGTTAGTTGTCGCATCACCACCAGTTGCGGCGTCTGCGTCGTCAGTCGGCTTCTCCACCTGGAGGTTATCCGTTTCTGTGTTTTCCGGGTCACTGACGGTGACTTGAGCGCTGAAGGAAAGATGAGAAAAGGCAGTTATTAATGATGACGGCGGCTTGAATGAAAGTTCGTCAGATGCAAAAAGAAATAATATAGCAAAAACTTACCCGGCATTTACAGTGTAATCCGGTGGAAGCTCGCCACTGGAAGCAGATGAGGTCTTCGTAGGAACCACTAGTGGAACCCGGAATTGCCCGGCACGTGGGTGGTTAGGAGAAGGGTGGCGCTGAGGAGAGTTGGAAGAACGAGATGGAGGAGCACTGCCACGAGGGACCGAGGGGGCGGAGATGCCCGGGTTAAGGGGATCTTCACCTGGGGAGCTCCGAGTTACTCTGCGCTTGGCTGGGAAAGAATCCTTCAAGCATGACGAATTTGATAATTGATGGTTAAGTCGTCGCATGACGTCAAAGGAGCAAGGAAGAAGAGGGGAAGTTGTGGCGTGGTGAGGGGCTTAGGGTTACCCATTAAGTGCTATTTATAAGGCAAGGGTGAGCCTATCCTAACGGCCAGAAGCCGGAAGCCGCGGGGTAATGGTTATCAGCGAAGATTTTGCGAGATATGCGTCAAGTATTGGGCAAGGCATTGGGATAGAAGAAGGAAGGGATTTGCCCCGTAATGACGGGACTGATTATCGAGCATGAGATCTTGGCATTTTAATTGTAGTCTGGACCTGGGAATTTGAACCTAAGTGTTTGGAGGACAAATCCGGGTTATTACATGGCCACCATGGAGTGAGGCCTAGCAGAATATCAAAACATCTTAACTCGGCTTCCATATGCCCGTATGTTCGACATCTTTGCGGGGAATAGCAAGCGCTTCAAGGAGGATCCATGAAGCCCAGGCTATTCTGGGGACTACTGACAGGGGGATGCTAACCCGGTATGCCAAGCTCTGAGGAATAACCCGGCCCAAAGGATGGTGTGCAGGATTCGTCTAAGAATAAAGAAGCTTGTGAAGGCCCAAACTTGTGGGCTTAACGGCCCGGGTTATGGGTTATTGTAAAGGAAAGTTATGGTTAGCGCGCCGTGTCCAGGTAGGATCCGAGATATGCCTTGCCGAATAAGCTAGGGGGTACGGGTGCTTTATAAACCGACCCCCAGGTATAGTTTTAGGTAGAGATCTAAGAACCCTAGCAACATCGTGTGATATCGAGCATCAAGTGTAATTCCAGAGTTGAGTTATTATATCAAGATCGGAGACTCGGCGACTTTGATTGCCGACTACCAGATCGAGTTGCACCATGTTTTCCTCTGAGCTAAACCCTCTCCCAAATACCTGTGTCGTCTTGCCCCAAGATCAGTTACCCCAGGTAACATCTGCCGTGATTATCCCACGACAGTAACAATATGATAGGATCGAGACACAAGCATCGAATCAACAGGCTAGAATAAGAACAACGGAAAGAATCGGTAACAAGTGATGAAAGGCAGCCATTTGGCAGCAAGTGAGTATACTTGCCTGGAATCTAGCAAGTAGAGGTACATCCGCAAGAACTTGTCATTGCTCACATCATCTCAACGTCCTATCCGCGAAGAAGCAACGAACCTCGAACAAACACCGGATGCAACAATTACTACTACGGCAAAAGATCCAGCATGATCAAGATATGGATGCATGACAAGTTTAAAGATGCATCAAGATAAACTAGCTGACAAGATAACATGTTTAAATGGGCCCATGTGCAATTTGGATTGCATATGGGAACCCATGAATTAAGGTTGAATTAATTGATCTACAATTGACCAACATGTGTAAGTTAATTAGCATGATGCATGGATGAGGAAAACAGAAAGAAAACAACCTTAGGTGCAATTTGAAATAAGGTTTACCAAGTTTGGAATTCCATTTATTAAGTGTTGGAATTTTGGTTCCTTAAAGGTGTTACACAAGCATTTGTTGTTTTCACCAACTTAAATTGTTCAAAACAGATAACAAAGTTCATATTTGAAAAGAACACAAAATTTTAGGTGGAATACATGTTTCAATTATTGAAAAAGGAATTAAGATGAATTAATTATGAATTAAACAAGTTTAAACAAGATTTAAATGAATTTAATTCAAATATGAATTTATTTGAATTTTTATTTGTTCAAAACATTAATTCAAATTCATATTTGAAAAGTTTATACTTTTCTGGTTTGAAAACATATTTTATAAGTTCAAAAATAATTTCATTTGACCAAGTTATGAACTTAGCAATTTAAAATGATTTAAACAAGGTTTAAATTATTTAACCACTTTTAATTATTCAAAACATGAAAAAAAGTTTATATTTGAAAAGGTGGTTCAAATTGGCATGGAAAACATATTTCATATGTGACATTTGAATTAATATTGAATTAGTTATGAATTTCACCATTTAAATGATTTAACTAAAGCATTAAGTAATTGCATTAATTTTATTTATCCAAAACAGAAAACAAATGTTATATTTGGAAAGAGTATGTAATTTGGGTTGGAAGACATATTTTATATGTCCCATTTGAAATAAATTTGAGTTTGTTATGAATTTAATCAAATTCAAAAAGAGTTATTTGAATTTGACCTTTTGAAAATATTTGGAAAGTTCAAAACAGTAAACAAAATGCATATTTGAAATGTTCATGATTTTCTGATTGGGATACATATTTTGTTTGTGCAATTTGGAGTTAAAATGATGTAGATATTAATTGTTCAAATTTTAGGTTTAAATATCACTTAAAAGAAAAATAGGGCAGGACATTTTATACCGAGGGCAGGGCTACCCACGCTGGCTGGCAGTGGGCCTAGGCCAGCGTGGCGCCACAGTGGCGTGTGTGCGCAGTGTGAGGTGGCAGCAGGGGCCAATGACGGGTGGGTCCAGGGCTGCGCGCGAGTAAATCACAGAAAAAAGGGGCCTTGCGGCCGAGGGGGACCGAACTCTGGTCTACAGGCGCGCGCAAAGGGACGCTACCACTGCCGTGAACTGCTCGTTGTGATGGTACAGGTTACTGATGGAAGAAGTGGTCACCCACGGACGTTTAACTAAATTTTAACGACAGAGGTTCTCTGAACCTGACGGTGGCAGGGCAGTGATCTCCGGCAGCGAGCAGACGGCGCACGACGGGGTGGTGGTGTGCGCTGGCTTGTGGAGGCGTGCAGGTGTTGTGCGTGTAGCGGGAAGGGAGGAGGACGGGAAGGAGAGGGGCTTACCACCGGGTGCAGGGTCTGCAGCGAGGCGCCGATGGCGACAGTCGAGGTGGCCGGCGCCGTTGACGACGATCCACGGCCGCTCAGGCCCTTCCCTGGAAACGAGGAGGGAGAGGTTGACGCTGGGAGTCTGTTCCCGCTGAGAACGGCCACCGACGATGACCACAGCCACCGTTGCTGTACCGTCAACTCACGGCCATGGCGGCAGGTGGCAGCGTTCAGAATAAAATTCAGAGCAGAAACGATGGAGGAGGAGGGGATGTGGGAACGGAGAAGGTGGGTGGCGGCGATGGGAGAAGGAGGAGGGGGGAAGGTGCGGCCTAGGGTTAGGGCAGGGCTAGAGGTCTTGTAGGGGCTCGGTGCAGGTGAGATAGGGGGTCCATGGAGGGGGAAATGACAGCGACACCCCCCTCTGCGTCCGTACGAGGAAGATGAGTGAGGTGTGCTGTTGGGCTAGGGGAAAGGGCTGTGGTGGGCTGGGGTGAGAGGGAAAAATTGTGGGTTTAGGTGGGTTGAGGTGGGCTGGCCGCAGGGGGCTGGCATGTCTCCCTCTTTGTCTTTTTTTTGTAAGAGATGAAAGAGAGAGATGGATAGAAATAGGGTTTGGGGGTTATCTTATTTGATGAATAAATTTTATTAATTTGCAAAGCAGTAAATCAAAGCAATGTTAACATCATTTCCAAAAATTTGAAATGTTAATTTAATTTTAATTTGTTAGTTGAATTTCAAATAGGGTTTCACTTGGGATTTTGAAATAAACAATTTTTTATTTAATAAGATCAAACACTATGAAACTTGGTGAGTTTTAAAATGTTTGGAAGATTTTAATTCTTAAACCACAATTGGGATCATACCCATTATGATTGATTTTGAAGTGAATTTGAATTTTCCATTTAGGGTGTTGATTAAAGGGAGTTTTTTTATTTAACAAGCAATTTAAATAAATTCAACTTCAAACTATTAAAAAACAATTTGGGGTATTTAGTTTGCAACTTTCAATGGGAAGTTTTAGACATGTTTGAAAGTTTAAATTGGTTTGGATTTTTTGAGTGGTTTTGAGAAGAGGATGCAATGCATATGATGCATGTGATGCAAAAGAAAAAGGAAAGCAACCAATTTTCTACTTAGGGGGGGAACACCCCAGGTGTTACAGTTAGCCAGTAGAATCCTGCTCGAAAAGCTTTTCCCATTATTGTTTTCCACCTAGCGTGATGGCCGCAATCTCCTTGATGGATGTCCTGGAGCAATTCCTTGCCATCTTCGGGTGCGATGCAGCGCTGAAGTATTCCCGAGATGCTTTGCTTGTACAATTCTCCGTTGACCACCCGAAAGGATTTGCAGCGTCTGATTATTTGTCGAGCCTCGCATGGGTCGACCGGGAGCTGTCTGTTGATCAGGTAGTCGAGATATTTCTGCGTCCAGATCGGCTCGACCAGAAAAACCTGTCGCGATATGTTATGAATAAGCTCGATAAGGGCGACTTGCGGGCTAACCTCTGTTTCTGGCACTGCAGGCGTTCCTGCAGGTTTCTTTACTTTGACCGATCGCTTGATCATCCGTTCGAAATATATTCCTGGCGGTATAGGTGTATTCGTGGAACCCATGTTTGCCAATCTATCCGCTTCTTCGTTGCTGGATCTTGCAATGTGCCTCAGCTCGCACTCTTTAAAACTTCCTTCGAGTAGATTGTACATGTCGCGATACGCGACCATGTTTTCAGCAATTGCGTCACACTCTTTCATTGTCTGCTGCACAATGAGATTGGAATCGCCGTATATCATTAATCGGGTAGCTCCACGGGCGATTGCCATCTTCATCCCATGCAATAGTGCCTCATACTCTACGTCGTTGTTCGATGCTGGGTCATCTGGTGGAAAGTCCAATCGCAGGACATATTGCAGCTTGTCTCCTCGAGGTGATATAAGAATAATTCCAGCTCCTGCTCCTTCGTTTCTCTTGGATCCGTCAAAATACATTATCCAATTGCTCGTGTACTTGGGCGGCCCGGGCGTTTGTAGTTCCGTCCATTCGCTGAGAAATTCCATGAGAACTTGGGATTTGACTGCGTTGCGTCCTGCATAGGTGATGTCCCAAGCGCCCAACTCGATGCTCCATTTTGCTATTCTTCCGGATGCCATAGGGTTGTTCATGATTGTCCCGAGTGACGCATCATTAACCACTGTGATGGCGTGTTCCTGGAAATAGTGCTTGAGCTTTCGGGCTGTAAGAACAACTCCATATGCGAGCTTCTGGTAATGAGGATATCGTTGCTTGCATGGCGAGAGAACTTCACTGATGTAATAAATGGGCCGTTGGACTCCGTACGCTTTGCCATCTTCAGGTCGTTCGACTACGATTGCTGTGCTGATGACCTGGTTTTTGGCGGCTAGGTACAAATAAAGTGGTTCCCTTTCTTGCGGTGTTGCAAGGACACGCCTGCTTTGCAACGATCGTTTCAAGTCTGCGAACGCTTGTTTAGCTTCTGGTGTCCACTCGAATTTGTCCGTCTTCTTCAGTAGTTTGTAAAAGGGTAATGCTTGCTCTCCCAATCGTGCGATGAACCTGCTCAGGGCGGCTAGTCGCCCTGCGAGCTGCTGGACTCCGCGTAAATTGGTTGGCTCCTTCATGGTCAATATGGCTTGTATTTTCTCCGGGTTGGCTTCAATGCCTGTGGCGGATACCAGGTACCCGAGAAGTTTTCCTGCCGGAACGCCAAAGACACATTTCGTCGGATTGAGCTTGATCCTGTATGCGTTGAGGGCATCGAATTTTTCTCTAATATCCTCGAGGAGTGTGTCCTCGACTCGAGTCTTGATGACAATGTCGTCGACATATACCTGCACGTTCTTGCCAATGAGGTTGGCGAGGCATCTTTGCATGCAGCGCTGATATGTTGCGCCTGCGTTCTTCAGCCCGAAAGGCATTGTCGTGTAGCAGTATACACCGTGGGGTGTAATGAACGCTGTTTTTTCTTCGTCTTCCTTTTTCATCCGGATCTGGTTGTATCCCGAATAGACGTCCAGAAAGGAGAGGCGTTGGCAGCCTGCCGTAGAGTCCACGATCTGGTCGATTCGTGGGAGAGGAAAATTGTCCTTGGGGCAATGCTTGTTTAACGACGTGTAGTCGATGCATACCCGAAGGATATCCGTGTTCTTTTTGGGGACCAACACCGGGTTTGCTAACCAGGTGGATATTTTGATCTCCCTTATGAATTTTGCAGCTAGCAATCTGTTTACTTCTTCTCCAAGCGCCTTCTGCTTGGGTTCTGAAAATCGTCGAGTCGTCTGTTTTATTGGTTTGGCGTCAGGAAAGACTTCGAGTGAGTGCTCGGCAAACTCCCTGGGTATTCCTAGCATGTCTGAGGGCTGCCAGGCGAAAATTTCCCTGTACTCACGGAGGAGTTTGACGAGCGCGCCTTCCTATGCTTGCGAGAGGGTTGTTGAGACCATCGCTGTCTTCGCGGAATCTGTCGGGTGCACTTGATGCTTTCGGGTGTCGCTGTTGGCGCTAAACTCCAGTTCAGGCGCGTTTTTCTTCGTGAGCGGCATCACGGAGTGGTCCGTGGTCTTTGCCAGCTCTTGAAGTTCTTCTTGCATCCCGAAAGACTTTGCGATCTCATTGAATTCAATGTCGCATTTGTTGGATTTCTGGAAGTCTCCGTCGATGGTGATGACACCATATTCGCCAGGTAACTTGAGCTTCAAGTACGCGTAGTGCGGTACGGCCATGAATCTGGCGAACGCTGTTCGACCAAGAATGGCGTGGTACTGTGAGGGCCAATCGACGACTTCGAAGTCCAGAAATTCCCTTCTGTAGTTGCTCTGAGTGCCTAGCACGACTTCTAGATTGATTGTTCCGAGTGGACGGACTGCCTTGCCTGGAACTATCCCGTGGAAGGATGTTTCTGATTCCGGGAGGCCGTCCAAGTTCTTGTTCATCCGATGGAGTGTATCCGTGTAAATAATGTTAAGGCCACTGCCCCCATCCATGAATACGCGTGCTAAGTCGTAGTTGCCAATTTGCGCTTGGATGACGAGGGCGGCGTGTCCTGGTCGGTAGACTCGTGGTGGGTGATCTCTCATCGAGAACGTGATTGGCTGGTCGGCCATTTTCAGGTACTCTGTCTTCGTTGGCGGTGTCTGCACTGCCATGCATAATTGCCTTGTGTTAGTCTTTTGAGCTCTGCGAGAGGGGCATACCTTCTGAATCATTGCGAGTTGTCCTGTCGGGTTCGGGTACGCATTGGCTCCGGCGTTCTGCGGCTGTGGTGCAGGCAGTGCGGCTAACGTCATGTTTGGATTTGCAGGTGGAGGTGGTGGTGGTGGCGGCTGGAATCCTGGGTGTCCTCCTCCTGGAAGTGGTGGGTAATTTTGAGTGGAGGCGGATCTTTTCCTCGCGAGTGCATCCGAGATGTCAAGAAACTTTCGGCAATCCTTAAAAAGGTGTGTTGCCTTAGTTTTGCCCGTGCGTTTATCTGTGAATAGATGTAGCGAGCAGTATGCATCGAGGTCTTCCTCGGGGGATTTTTCTTCAACCTTTGGCCTCCACTCGCGATTTCCACGGCGACCGGAATCGCGACTCCGCGTAAATTCCGCGGCGACCAATTCCTCTCTGTCCTCATGGTCGTAGTATTTTCTTCGCTTCCTTCGGCCATGACGGTCGTCTTCGTGTGCGGGTGATGATGCTCTCTCATTGCGCACCGCATCTTCTCCGTTAGCCCACTTTTCGGCTATGATCATCAGCTCCCCAATAGTCTTGGGTGCAGCCCTGCCTAGTTCCTCTCTGAAAGTTGCTCTTCGGGCGCCTTTCGCGAAGGCTTCAATCGCTACTTCTTCTGAGATAGTTCCTGCGGTATTCCCGAGCGTAGTCCATCGTTGGATGTACTCGCGTGTGGATTCGCCGCTTTTCTGCTTGCATGCTCGCAGTTCTTCAATGGTGGCTGGCCTTTTGTAGGTCGACTGGAAGTTTTTGCAAAAGTCACGGTGCAAGTCATCCCACGATGCGTAGCAAGATTTTGGTCTCCTTTCCAGCCAACGGTGGGCCGCGCCGGTAAGATGCAAATTGAGGTATTGCATAGCCGCATTCTTGTTCCCACGTTGGCATTTTACTGCCGTGAGGTAGTCGCTTAGCCATTGAGAGGGCTCGAGTGAGTCGTCGTATTTCGTCACTTCCGTACTGAGCTTGAATCTTTTGGGTAGAGGGGCCTCGCGGATGCTGCGGGCAAAACAGAGTGCTCCGCAGGTTTCGTCATGCGAGGAGCCGGACGAAGAGCGCTCGCGATATCGCGAGGCCCTTGCCTTATCCACCCTTTTTTGAGCGAGATCCGATCGCGCGTCGTATTCTGGCTGGTCGCGGTCTGCATCCTTCCTTGGTTCCTTGCTTCGTTTTCTCGAACGGCTGCTGTGATGCCGCGAGCTTTTGTCTCTCGGGCTATCTTCACTGCTGCTTCGACTGTCGCCTCGTCGTCTGGCCTCTTTTCCTCGACCACGGCGCCGTGACCTGTCCTTCCTTGGTGAAGAGCTTCTGTGCCTGTGGGGCGTTTCCTTTTCTTTCTCCTTCTCCCGCTTCTCCTTCTCCCGCTTCTCCTTCTCCTGCTGCTCTTCAGCTTTCTTGCGGTCGTGAGAGGCGAGCCTTGCGGCTGCCAGACCTAGTCCTTTACGTATCTGCTTGTACTGCTCCGCCCGAGGATCACTTTCCGTCGGTTGGTTCATTTGCATGTAAGTTGCTGCGGCTAGAACTGCAGCGGCAGGGGTTTGCGGGTAGACGTTGCCATCGTCGTCGACTCTCATGAAGGAGGGCGTGGCTGACCGGCTGGTTCCGGCTAGAGACTCGTAGTTCCTGGATGATAACGCGTGTCCCTTCCTCGCTGGTCGGGTACCGACCGAGGGTGCAAGGGACAGTTCGGCTCGTCGTAGGCTCGATTCGTCCGCCTCTCTTCTACGACGGGCCAGATCCGCCCGGGCGTTCTTGATGGTCGATGCTGCTCTCACTAGATGGTAGTGGTAGGCAGTCAGATCTTCGTGTGGTGCTCCTGCTGCGGGTGGCTGACTTGCTCGCATGGCCTCCTTGGCTCGGTTCCAGGCCTCCTGCGAGACACCGATTATGTTGCGCTCGTTCGCGCTAAGTTCGGTCTCCGGAGGCTGTTCCGATCCTGCCATGCAGACTTGGGCCAGTCGTGGCCCGTGCGTCCTAGGCGCAGATCGGGAAGCTTTCCGTACCCGAGATGGTTCCTCTGTCGAGAGGGTGTGGTAGTCGTTTGTGTTGAAGCGGATGGATTCGCCACTTTTCTCCAGAGGGAAGCGTGAGTCGACGGCTCCTGACTCTGATTCAGATTCATCCGAGAAGTGGAGGATCCCGTCCTTGTCTGTCACGAACTTGAGGCTTCCGAACGTCAAGGTGACGCTCCTCTCCAGTTATTCAAATACCGGGCGCGATTCCGGCGAGTGCGGTGTGACCACGACAGATCCGATCCGTATAGGATTGTTCGGAGCTGTAGTCGATGGTTTCCAACGGGAGTTGGTTGTCGATGAAGCCGAAGATGCCGGTGATCCAGCGCCCGCCGTTCCCATAGACGGCGCCAATTGTCGAATCCCTGACTCAACAAATCCCTTCGGTGAACCTATCGGGTTTCGATTAGGAGAACCCATGAGCGCTGGTGGAATCGTCGGCTAGACAGGGGGCGAGATTTACCCAGGTTCGGGGCCCTCGTAGAGGTAAAACCCTTACTCCTGACTCTTGTCAATCTGTATTGAAGATTAGATCGGTTACAATGGTGGTGCTCGAATCGAGAGTAGGGTCTCGAGTTCAAGGCTTTGGGGTCGTGCGGTATTGCTTGGTCCTCTCCTGGGGGCTCTCCTGGCCTTATATAGGTGGCCAGGTCTCGAATCCTACTCGGAGAGGACTCGAACTCTAACTATGTCGGTTACAAGTTTCCTAGCTTAACCCGCAAGTTAGTGCGGGTGGGCTTCACGTGGGCCTTCTGGAGTATTCCTAGGGCGCCTCTTCTTGGGCCTTAGCCTTGGGCCCGGAGATGGGGTGTCCTTATCCGCAGGGTCCATAATCCATATCTTCGTCAATGATAATATTATCACTGATGCGGAGATTTCCATCTTGGGGGTGGGTCTGGTACAATTCTCATCTGCTGAAATCCGAGATATGATGATACGGGATAGCCCGCATCCATTTGATGTTTTTGATGATGAGTCCACCTTTACCTTCATTCGTCACGATGAGGGGATGAACATGCGTAGGCCGGTCTTCAAACTTGACGCATGGATTCTTTTCCTTGCTTTTCCTACTGATTACCTGACAGAATACTACATCAACAAGGTTGTGTCTCTTTTTGGGAAGCTCCAGCTCTGGCACCATCCGGAGGCGAGTAGATCGAGGGTGCTTATGCGTGTTCTTCTGCGAGATATTCGGGAGGTGCCCCGCAGCCTCATCATTACCAGGGTTTCATCTTTGCCGGGACATGCAGTTTCCTGGACTGTACCTGTATATGTGCTCAATAGTCGTCAGAATCTGGCGGGGCTCATCGACACTGAAGAACCACCTCCACCTATGAATGCCTCACCTCACCCATATGAACTTCCATATCTTACGGTCATGCAGCAATATAATCTGGACGTGCACCGATTCAATGAACAGCAAGCTGAGGCCAACTGGCAGGGTAACATGATGGACCTGGAGGATCGACAGGAGGGTTGGGGACAATGGCCTGCAGTTTCTCAGATTTACCTGGGTATGGACATGATGCAGTATTTGGGCTACGAGGGTCCTTCTTTGATGGATGGTGTGGCCAATTCTAACAACCTATCTGATGATGCCATGGATGCTTGGAATGACCACGTGGAAGAGGTTGAGAGGGCTTCACTAGACGTCATTCTTGGACATCCTTCAGGTGAACTTATCTTCCGTCGTGCTGGTGGGCGCTGGACTGATCTTGAGGTCCAGGACTGTGCAGATTACTGGATATTCTACGGCAGGCTCATGAGACAGGTGTACACCCGCGCCATCCTTCCTTGTACACCCATGGATGTTTGTCTATACTTGCGGCACTTGATGGGCGCGATCTTACCGGCGGGTATGCAACATATGTGGGCATGTCTTATCAGAGATGGTTCCCCTGCATCCATTGTGTCGTCTTCAGTCATCCGTGTTGCGCTCCATCTGCCACAGGATTCTCCTGATCCTGTATCTTTGTTGACAGTGAAGCTTTCCTCTGTTCTGCGCGATTATCTTTCTGATGTGATGGGAGCTGCCTCTGTGGCACTCACGGACCATTCTCTCCCTGACACCATGGAGTTTGTTCGAGCAGACTTGGGGTTTGTGCTCGATACGTCACAGGTGGAACCATCTTTGAGTTCTCTCCCAGGCTCCTCGACGACATCTTCATCCTCTACGCAGGTCATGGCCCGTGCCAGGACTCGTGCGAGTAAGATCTCTACCCCACCTGTTGCTAGCCTCGTCATACGTTGTACACGTAATAACAACGATGGCTTTATGCACATTTCCCTGCCAGATAAGGCTCCTAGACACCGCAGCTCATCTGTCCCCTGTGCGCTGGCACCTGCTCAGATGCAGATAACTGAAATGCAGCGTATCGGTGTCGAGGAGTGCGGCCTGGCACCTGAAGATGTTTCGGATGAGAAGCTGCTCCGTGATCCGTCTGCTTAGTCTCATGCACCTGTTATTATGGTGGGCTCTATGGCCGTCCCTTCTGTGGTTTCCTCCCTTAGTTGGGCTGGTGCAGGCTACTTTATTGTTGGCATCTTTTCGGTTATTTTGTATGGATTTTAGCAGTATACTTTCTGCGCTGAGAACATCTTATGCTCAGTCTAGTATTATGTCGTGTGCTTGTTTGATGCATATTCTATGCGTATGCAGTTTGCAATCAGCTATCATTTGCTCTTTTATCCTAATACTTATTTATAATGACTCCATCAAGATATGATCTCAAGTTCTGGCGTATCTTATGCTGGAATATTCGGGGTTTGAACAGCCCTGAGAAATGGCCCCTTATACTGAATAAGATTGAAGAGAGTATGGCTAATATTATATGTTTCCAGGAAACGAAAAGGGGTGAATTTGACACCCGTTTTCTCAAAAAAATTCGCTCCTAAACGTTTTGATCGCTTTGAATTTATTCCATCTGATGGAGCCTCGGGAGGTATCCTTGTTCTTTGGATTGGGAGTCAATTTAGGAGTGAGGTTTTGATATCTGAACAATTCGGTATCGTGTTACAATTCACATCTCAAGCCTCGATGGAATCTTTCCATTTAGCTGTGGTTTATGGACCTTGCGAGGGTATTGCACGACAAAATTTTGTGGCTTGGATTTTTAGCCTTGACATATCTGATGACGCTCTCTGGTTACTTATTGGTGATTTTAACTTCTATCGCTACTCTGATAGTAGGAACAAACCAGGCACTAATACTGATGATATGGAGATTTTCAATGAAATTATTAGTTATCATGGACTTATTGAACTTCCCATCAAAGGTAGAAATCACACTTGGAGTAATATGCAATTGGATCCACTGCTTACTCAACTAGACTGGTTTTTCACCTCTGTTGCTTGGACCACAAAATATCCCAACTCGATGGTCACTCCATTAGCTAGACCCACTTCTGACCACCTCCCTTGTGTGTTATCCATTGGTACTACCATCCCCAAAGCTCAAATTTTTCGATTTGAAAACTACTGGATTAGGATGCATGGTTTTTTTGACACGGTTAAAACTATTTGGGATATCCATTGTCCAGGGGATAGTACCAAGAGTATTTCTTCTAAACTGAAATTACTGAGAAAAGGATTAAGGAAATGGAAACAGAGCATCACTTCATATCGAGGATGCTAGGCCACTTCATATCGCTGAATGGAACTTTCGAAATGTGATCAAAGAACAGCTGGCCCATCTCCTTCGATGCAAAACGGATTATTGGAAGAAAAGATGTACGGTCCACTGGGCTAAGAATGGCAGTGAGAACACAGCGTTTTTTTCATTCTATGGCCACTATTAGTTATAGATCCAACAACATTGCATCACTCGCTAGGGAGGATGGATCCATTACTTTTGATCATCATGAGAAGGCTGCATTGCTACGCAGCACATTTCAAGAGTGGTTAGGGATATCTTTGGGCATCGATCATGACTTTGACTTTAATCAGTACCTCCCACATCATGTGGGTTTAGACTGCCTTTCTCGTCCATTCACTAGAGATGAAATTAATGCTATGGTCCAATCCTTACCTATCGATAAGGCTCCTGGACCTGATGGTTTCAATGGACAATTTATAAAAAGCTGCTGGCACATTATCAAAGAGGATTACTATCGATTATTTGATGATTTTTGGTATGGATCAGTTAACTTGCAGAGTATCAACGATGCATTCCTCACTATGATCCCCAAGATTAGTGCACCTATCCATGCAAATGATTACAGGCCCATCTCACTCCTAAACTCCTCATTTAAGCTATTGACCAAGATTCTCGCTAATCGTCTATAGGAGCACATTTTGTCTATTGTCCACCAGAATCAATATGGATTCCTTAAGAACCGCAATATTCAGGACTGCATTGCCTGGGCTTATGAATACATCCACCAGGTCAAGGCATCTGGAGCTAAGGAGGATATCATTAAACTTGATTTCAGCAAAGCGTTTGATGTTATTGAACATGATGCTCTTTTACACATCCTCCTGGCCAGTGGATTTGATGACAGATGGATTAGTTGGATTCAGGCTATTTTCAACACTGGAACATCTGCTGTGCTGCTCAATGGTGTCCCTGGCAAGAAATTTACATGTAAACGAGGAGTTCGTCAAGGCGATCCTCTTTCTCCCATTTTATTCGTGGAGGGGGCTGATCTACTCCAATCTATGGTAATAGATTGATGAACGAAGGGGAGCTCACTGCACCCCTTCCCATACCAGATTCAGACTACCCTATTGTGCAATACGGAGATGATACATTATTGATCACCCAGGCATGCGCTAGACAACTCTCCGTTCTCAAAAATCTCCTCACTGTCTTTGCTAAGGCCACTGGTCTGACGGTTAACTACTCCAAATCATGCATAATGCCACTCAATATTACCCAAGCTCACCTGGTAGACTTGGCTAATGAGTTCGGATGCTCGACCGGTGTCATGCCTTTCACCTACTTAGGCCTCCCACTTGGTACCACCAGACCTACGATATCTGATCTAGCCCCACTTGCAGATCGTATGGAGAGGAGATTAAATGCGTTCTCTAGATTTCTGGATTATGGTGGTCGCTTAGTACTGATTCAATCTGTCTTATCATCGCTCCCCACCCATTATTTGGGCTCACTCAAGCTCCCTACAACAATTATTCGTTCATTTGATTGAATCATACGACACTGTCTATGGGCTAAGGATGGAGCACCTGCGATCCCTCACTCATTGGCTGCATGGGAGATGGTATGTAGGCCTAAAAAGCATGGGTGCCTTGGGATCATGGATCTAGAACTACAAAATAATGCTCTCCTCGTCAGATATTTACACAAATTTTATAACCATTACGATACTCCCTGGGTTCAGCTTGTGTAGAATTTATATGACAACTCGCCACCACATGCTCAAGCTATAAAGGGATCATTATGGTGGAGAGATATATTCAAGCTCATCCCATTTTATCGCAGCATTGCTCGATTCCATATTGGAAATGGTGTTAATAGACTATTCTAGAAAGATTTTTGGAGGGGTAACACAACACTATGTGATCGTTGGCCTAGGCTATTCTCTTTCGTCCTTAATGAGGATTCATCTGTTGCCCGTATGTGCGACTCACATAGTTTACATGACACCTTTGCACTGCCTTTATCTGTTCAAGCTTTCGAGGAATATCATATCCTATCACAGGAAATTAATCAGCTTGAGATTGATTCATCTAGCCATGATCAAGTGCACTATTGCTGGGGCAATGGGCTATACAGCTCTGCACGATTTTATAAATTCCTTTTTGCTAATATCCAATGACATCCCCTCATCAAGGCTATATGGGCCTCCAAGTGCCTCCCTAAACTGAAAGTGTTCTTATGGCTCATGTTTATTGATCGCTTGAACACTAGAGACCTTATGTGCCGTCGACATTGGCATCTGGCAGAGGGATATACCTGTGCCCTTTGTGTGAGTAACTCATGTGAGTCTATTGATCATCTTTTCTTCGATTGCAAATTTGCCAGGGATTGTTGGACGACACTTGGCATTCACTAGGATCTTTCCAAAACCATCCTGGATAGGATCACATTGGCTATGACACTTTTTGATGGGCCTTGCTTCATGGAGATCATGGCATGTGCTACATGGAACATATGGAAGGCTAAGAATGGTCTCATTTTCTAGTTCAAAGAGGCTACTTTTATTGGCTGGTGATGAGTCCCAAGTGCAGGAGATCAATTGTAGTACCTTTCGATAAGTATTTGAGTGTCGAAGCCACGAGGAGATGAAGGTAAGCTATCTATTCTCTAAATCCCTAGAACCCTCTTATATGGCTTTTTATGCAAAGCAATAAGTTTGACTAAAAGGAACTAGCTAATTAAAAGCAAGTGATGTGGAGTGTGGTTTGTCTAGTAACTAGTGAAGCAAGTTTAAAATGCATGTAATCCTAAAGCAAGTTTCTAAGCAAGTTTCACAAGTAGCAAGCAGCAAATATCTCAAGTATCTCAAGGGAGCAAGTGTTCTAGCAATAGGTGTTTCGTTCATGTGGTTTTCACAATTAGTGAAGCACATGTTTTAGTCTTAGTTGTTTCTTCTAGGAAGGAGCCATGAATAGGTATAGTCAAGTAAATGATCTACAACCCCTTATGATGGATCATGTGGCCAAGTAAATGACTGCACAAGATTGATTAAGACATAAAGTCCCACCATAGCCTTACGTTCTAAGGTCCCCTATATATATCCCCCAATTACTTAACTTTGTGGCTCGGTCTCAGGTTACTGTCACCACCACTCCATTATGCTACCGGTGATCACCTTACATGCATTCCCCAACATATGCGTGCACTCATATATTGTACATAAAGACAATCGTAGAAGATAACAAACTTGTATGCAACCAATCAACGAACTATTTCACCATTGCCAAGAACAATTCACTACTCAAACATAGACGGCGAGACACAATACATCAAGGGAATATAGTATTGCATCATACATCGTGTTTGCCAAGAGATTACAGTGGAGATATGGAGCTGATCTTGCTGTAGATGTTGATGATGAACACGCCGGAGGGGGGTGGAGCCCTCCGGGGGTGATCCCGGTGGCGTTTCCCCCCTCCGATCTTCTCCGGCAGCAGCCTTCTGTCTCTTTGTTTCGTGGTTTCGTCTCTCGGTGCCGCCTCCTTCTCGAAAAGGCCAGGGGACCATTTATATAGTCGTTTTTAGTCACGAGACACTCGGGAGAAGAAATATCGACGGCATTGGAGCCACGGGGGCAAAAAGGGGGCCCCACACGCGGCCAAGGAATCTGGCCGCGTGGAGGGTCCTCTTTTCCACCTGGTTGCCTTTTGGCCCTCTACTTTGTCCCATGGTCTTCGTCTCGAAAATTCTGAACCATGCTCTTTGGCCTTGCCCTTTTTGGAGTCCCGAAGCTTCCGGAAAGTCTGAAACACTAAAAAGTACGTTTTCTGGAAAAACAGGGTTAGAACCAAAAGAAGGGGGGTTGTTCAGAAAATCCCCCAAATCATTATAAAACATGAATATAAGTTGCTAATATGTAGGAAAAACAAGTAATAACATGCAAAGTTCATGTATGCATTTTACATGCATCAACGTCCCCAAGCTTAACCCATACTCGTCCTCGAGTATGAAGGTGATAAAACTAACATGGACTTTGCATTTTGAAACAATGATGGAATATCAAATAAGATTATTCATGCTACATATAATCAAATGATTCATAATGTAGATGATTAGCAACATACAATTCATGTTATAAGAAATATCAAATATGCAAGCAAAGATGCTTCATGAAAGTTCACAAAGTGTATAATGAAATAAAAGTACTATGGACCAAATGCATACACAAAATGAAAAATAAAATCCTATATTGGTCAAAGAATAGCATAATGGGAAATAGAAAATATGGTGGACACTTTGGAGAAAATTGAGTAGAGGTAAAACATGATCAAGTCTTATTTAGCCTCTAAATTATTCAACTAAAATTACTAATTGAAATGTGGCATCTGTTGGTCTAAGACTCTCATTGCCCCTTTATCACTAGCATCTTAAATTGTGAATGTTTAAGTAATGTGATTGACAAGGTGTTGGTTGAATGCCTCATGCCCCGTGAGTGTGAAAACCTACTCCATGATTACTCAACTTAAGATTCCTAATAAGCTTTGTACAATCATAATAAGTATTAATGACATAAAAGAGAACCGCAAAGAGGTACCTCTTGCCCCATGTCATGGAAACCAGCCCATGTCACAATGACAAGATGAACAAACGGAGTAGACTCATCATCCTTTTTTTATTTCATTCACTATATGCATAGCTTCTTATTTTATTGTAGGATGTGTTTGTAGAGTCCACTCTAGCTGTAAGTAAATTTCCACCATGATCAAGCATAGCTTGGGTTAGCGTCCCAATGCGTTTCTCTAGTCATAAATATACTTACTCATCAAAACTTACTATTCCTCTATTTCATTTCGGCATGGCAGGAGTCCAAAAACAAAAGTACATGATATCAACCAAATGTAAATTTTTGTGCAATGTTGAAAGCTTTCCAGTGATACACGTTTATAGCTAGCTCCCAACCAAACACTTGTCAAACGCAAAAATTTTAGCTCCCATTATTGGGTCATGTTTATTAAGTGCAATGAAAAGTAAAGGTGTGCATTCAAAAGTTCGTGAGAGTCCTATCCCAAATTCAGCTCATGACAATTAATAAAGTGAATATCTTAATTTAGAACATAAATAACACTATAACATGGTGAACATACTCGGAATATCTCCGAAGCTAATAGGTAGATATGGTGGACTCACTGGAAATACTTGGCTAAAGGGTGTTGGAAACAAGTTTATACTTGTTGGAATTTTTACTTTTTTTGGCTAGCAAGAAGGAGATAATTGACCAGCTACTATGCATGCATTAGTGTCCATAGAACTACTCATTTCATGACAAACTAAGTAAAGTAACAATTAACATCAAAAACATGAATAAGAGATAGCTCATGACAACACTATTGCAAATTTCTACACCTAAAACAGCATATAAATCATGCAACTATAAGTAGCTTTTATAATCAACTAAAGCATCCCTTTCCCAATAAATATAACAGCATCCAACTTAATTCAACCCATTATTCTAGTATCTGATTCTCATAAAGATAATTGTGGTGGTGGTCTCACAAATAAACAAAAAAAAACTAGACGCTTCAAGTTTCTGCGATAAATGCTTTGCTTAGAAAAAAAAAGTAGACGTGTGCTAACCAAAAGAGTGTTGGTCCAGGGGGTGTTCACCACATCCCCAAGCTTGTGGTTTTAACCACTCTTGGATTTCTCTTGGCGCAGCTCCTCTATTCCCTGTGAAAAAACTTTACAAAACATGTTTCTCCCATTCTTTTTCTGTGGGGTGAGATTAGCAAGGACAAACAAAACGTATGTATGCTGCGCAAAATTCCAAAACAAAATGCTCTAGAAGATAGACAATAAGGTTCATAATGTTGTATGTTCACTCTCTAGCTCGAAAATATCAAGGAAATTCAAGTCCCAAACCCAAAGAGTGCATCCAACAAAAGAAGGCAAAATCTGTCCAGAAAAGCAATAGCAGCAAAACGAACGTTTTCCCTAAGCTAAACTCATCAAAAAATTATTCCAATTTGTGTGCTTACAGAGCACGAAAAGTTTCAGAACATACTAAAAAATTAGCTCAATCCGACGTACAGATAAAAATGAAAAATCGTACGGTGAGAAGAATCGTGCTGTAACAGAAATTCCAAGCACTAGGATAGCAACTTTTAAATCCAAATGGGTGAAACTTGACACTTTATTGAAAACTCCAGAAACTAAACTAAAGAATAAGTCTCTTGTTACAGCAAGAGGACACTAGGAAAAACCAACTAAGAACAACCGGGTTTCCTCCCGTAAAGCGTTTTATTGATAGCTGTATAGCTAGGCTTTTCTTACTTAACATCATGATGGTTGGAGTGAGGTGGCTCGGCATCCCCAAGCATGGATTGTTGTACTTATTTGATACATGTAGGGTGAGCCCAGGGGTACATCCCCAAGCTTTATTGGTTGTCCCTCTTGATCTTTGTTCATCTCACTCAACTCTTCCTCCTGAAAAATTCTTCTTACACAAATCTCAACATAAAACTTGATTAGAGGGGTTAGTGCCTCCATAATTAAAATCCACATAGGTACAGCAAAGACACATCATGATTTGATTCTAAATATTAACTACTATTACTACATTTGTGCATTGCTCCTTGATCAAAAGAACGACACAAAACACAAGTAATGAGAGCAATGCAAAATAAACACATAATCTGCCAAAAACTGAACAGCCTGTAAAGAGTGAATTTTTAGCGGCACTTAAGTTGCTCAAATCAGAAAACTTAAAACTAATGCAATATGTAGTGATAACTAAATATTTCTGTCGTAAATTACTAGGTCAAAATTCCCCTTATGTGATTTTAAACATTTTTCGCAGTGAAGTTCAGGAATCTGTTTTCTGGACAGCTAATTACTATTGTTTAATCCTATCTCTCATATAAGATCATTCTTGCCATTTATGATGAGAAATAAGACAGAAATGTGATGTTACAGTAGTGAACTAATATTTTTATTGTTTTTAGCTTTGGAAAAAGTTTTAATGATAGAGACTTTGCAATGGTTTCATTGGCATGAACAAAACATGTTCAAGGTCGACCCCAACTTCTCCATTACTCATCCTTCTCATTTACTTTCCCAAAAAAATTATAAATGAAAATCTTAAACTAAATTATAGATAACAGTAGGTAAAGGTATTTTACATGTTGGAAAGACATAAATGTGTGCTCAAACCGAATAGGAAATTAAAGCATAAGGAACACACCAAAAAATATTAAACAATTTATTTTTAAGTCTAACCCCTTTCCTATGCATTGGCATTTTGTAATGAAACAAATAAAAGAAGCACATAATAGCAAGCATAGAAAGGTAGATCAAGTGCAACTTCAATACTCTCCACATAAGTAAAATCCTCATTAGTGATAGTGGGAGTTAAACATTCATAATTTTCATTGCAATCATCATATATAGGAGGCATAGTATCATCAAAGTGAATTTTCTCCTCCAAGCATGGGGAACTAGAAATATCATGCTCATCAAAACCAACTTCCCCAAGCTTAAAACTTTCCATAGAATCAGCAAGTATATCATTTTTATCCTCAATAGTAGGGGGACTAAAAATATCATATTCATCAAGACAAACTTCCCCAAGCTCAAGGTTTTCCTTAGCAATAAAGGTGTTCAAAGAATTAGTACTACCACAAATATGATTGTTGTGCAAATAATTTTTTAATTTCTCCTGAAACACTTCATGTCCTAATTCAAGGTAGATATTATACAGTTCTAAAATTGTTTGGTTTTTTTTCATTTTATATTTTTTTTTGTGTTTTAGGTTTATATGTTAGTATGCAATGCAAACAAGAATAAAAGCTTAGCACAACGCTCCCCGGCAACGGCGCCAAAAAAGTGCTTGATGACTCCCAAGTGCAGGAGATCAATTGTAGTACCTTTCGATAAGTATTTGAGTGTCGAACCCACGAGGAGCTGAAGGTAAGCTATCTATTCTCTAAAGCCCTATAACCCTCTTATATGGCTGTGTATGCAAAGCAATAAGTTTGACTAAAAGGAACTAGCTAATTAAAAGCAAGTGACGTGGAGTGTGGTTTGTCTAGTAACTAGTGAAGCAAGTTTAAAATGCAAGTAATCCTAAAGCAAGTTTCTAAGCAAGTTTCACAAGCAGCAAGCAGCAAATATCTCAAGTATCTCAAGGGAGCAAGTGTTCTAGCAATAGGTGTTTTGTTCGTGTGGTTGTCACAATTAGTGAAGCACATGTTTTAGTCTTAGTTGTTTCTTCTAGGAAGGAGCCATGAATAGGTATAGTCAAGTAAATGATCTACAACCCCTTATGATGGATCATGTGGCCAAGTAAATGACTGCACAAGATTGATTAAGACATAAAGTCCCACCATAGCCTTACGTTCTAAGGTCCCCTATATATATCCCCCAATAACTTAACTTTGTGGCTCGGTCTCAGGTTACTGTCACTCCCAAGTCACCACCACTCCATTATGCTACCGGTGATCACCTTACATGCATTTCCCAACATATGCGTGCACTCATATATTGTACATAAAGACAATCATAGAAGATAACAAACTTGTATGTAACCAATCAACGAACTATTTCACCATTGCCAAGAACAATTCACTACTCAAACATAGACGGGGAGACACAATACATCAAGGGAATATAGTATTGCATCATACATCGTGTTTGCCAAGAGATTACAGTGGAGAGATGGAGCTGATCTTGCTGTAGATGTTGATGATGAACACACGGGAGGGGGGTGGAGCCCTCCGGGGGTGATCCCGGCGGCGTTTCCCCCCCTCCGATCTTCTCCGGCGGCAGCCTTCTGTCTCTCTGTTTTGTGGTTTCGTCTCTCGGTGCCGCCTCCTTCTCGAAAAGGCCAGGGGACCCTTTATATAGTCGTTTTTAGGTCACGAGACACTCGGGAGAAGAAAGATCGACGGCATCGGAGCCACGGGGGCAAAAAGAGGGCCCCACACGCGGCCAAGGAATCTGGCCGCGTGGAGGGTCCTCTTTTCCACCTGGTTGGACTTTTGGCTCTCTACTTTGTCCCATGGTCTTCGTCTCGAAAATTCTGAACCGTGCTCTTTGGCCTTGCCCTTTTTGGAGTCCCGAAGCTCCCGGGAAGTCTAAAACACTAAAAAGTACGTTTTCTGGAAAAATAGGGTTAGAACCAAAAGGAGGATTGTTCATAAAATCCCCCAAATCATTATAAAACATGAATATAAGTTGCTAATATGTAGGAAAAACAAGTAATAACATGCAAAGTTCATTTATGCATTTTACATGCATCAGCTGGCATGTTAGGTTTTGCTCTGATGTCATGATCCATCCTTACAGAGTTAAGGATTCTGTTAGGGAACCCCTCATTGCTTGGGTTAGGACTCTTGTTACATAAGATGTATTGTAGGATAAATTTTTTGCCTCCTTGATCTTCTCATTGTAATTGCTATGTAATTTTGGTGGCTTTGCCCCTATTAATTTTGAAAATCTAACCGTAGGGATTTTTCCCTCCGGTACAATCTTCAAAAAAAGAAGGGCAAGAGGGCCAAGAAGCATGAAAATGTCGATGACCCACCCAAGATGACAGTCGAGGATTACATAAAGGAAATAAACTATCTATGTCATTCTACATTTCAGTCAAGTTGCCATTGCAGTGTCTCTTCTTTACTTCACTATTGCATTTTCAGGTCATTCCCTGCTTGGCCGATGATAAAGAGGAGGCATGGGCAGCGTTGGCTAGGAGATGGGTCGAGGAAGACCCCGACTTCGAGGCCGTGAGCAAGCGGAACAGGAGGAACCGAGGCCACGAGGGGTCTCACAGTGGAGGAAGCCGCAACCATGAACGCTTCAAGCAAAAGATGGTATATACATACATGTAAAAGGTGGTTTATTTCCTATCATGTTCCTACTTGATACACATAACATTTAATTTTGCGATGCAGGAGGTCCTGAGGGGGCGCCGGTTACTCACTTGGAGGCGTGGCAGAAGATGAAGGAGAAGAAGGTCGTTTCAGATCCCGCCATGCCCTCGGCTCCCCAGTACTACGGCAAAGCCCACCAGGACTTGGAGTCGTACTGCTCGACGTTCCAGGTTCTGCACCCGCAGGTGGATGACCCCATCCAACAGAACTAGGACCAGACGACGTTGATACTGGCGGGGAACGGGAGGGAGCACGGCCGTCTGCGCATCCTCGAGAAGGTGGCCAGGCCTACCGTGAGCCTCACACGTATCAAGGCTACCCTCCCCGCCGGCACCGTACCTGTCCAGCCTCCTCGACGGTCTCGTCGAGTCAGCTCCGCCAATGTATGTTGTTCTCATTCTCATCATATTTTCTGATATTCCCCTCCTGCATTGCTAAGTTGTCGATATTCACTTTTTCCTAAATTGTAGCCTGAGTTCGATGCGGCCTATGATGCCGCTTATGCGAAATACAATCTGGACCTATAGGAGTGGACGCAGAGGAGTGAAACCTCCGATGTGTACACTAAGGCGTTCGAGACTGTAAGTTTTCAATCTACATTTCTGCAAAATATGATAAGTCACACTACTCCTAGTTTGAATGTTTATTTAACAACACATGACATCTAAACCATCTTGTAGGCGATGATAAGGTGGATGACCACTCGAGAGCGAGGGTCGCTTCTAGGAGAGTGTCCTGATGGGCCAGTGCCGATCCCGATATTCACATCAAAGGACAAGTTTGCTCTCACCTACTACTAAAAGATTTCGGTATGTTCTTTGCCACACCACCTTACATATTTACTTTTTCTCGAAAGTGGCTAACTCGTGTTCGAACATGTAGGTACTGGAGCTTCGGAGAATGCGCATTTTGGCCGGGCTACTCCTAGTGGCCCGCCGGGTTCGCGCCAGATCACGCCGATTCATGGCGGTGCTTCTACCACTTCTTGTACCTCGCCTGGTGGTTCCGATGCAGGTTCGACGGACGGGGCGCACGGTCGGGCTTCTCCTGTTTTGCGGAGGGGAGAATTGGGCTTCATCCTGTCTCCTCCTGACCATTTGTAGCTAGCTAGGGATAGCTAGGAATGTATCGGTACCGATCAAATGATGTATGGCATTCAACTATTTTTGTATGTATGTTTTGATGGTTAATAGTGATGATAATGTGCTCGTTCAAGTTTCTAATGCTTTCAAATATTAATTGTGCCATTTTCTGTGATTTTTTGAACCAAAACAGCCAAAAACAAACGTGGGTTGTCGCACCCGGACTTCTAGAGGATACTCGCAGTTCCGTTGAACAGCAGATGATTGGATTACGGGGCTTACCTGCACCCGCATCTCTTACGAGTAGGCCAACACAATGTGTGACAACCAACCCCTACTGTTCATCGTCTACGCAAACCATCCCATAGAAATCAGGATACTACCATTGACGTACTTCATACCATACACACATGGTACGTCAATGGCGTTTAATAGAATGATAGCACAACATATCTCTAAGACACAAAAGATGGAAATAAGTTGCAAATAGCTCTCACTAGAGCAGAGATAGCAAATACAATCATCCAGAGGACACATGTCCCAACAATTCATCATTACATCACAGCGGAAGCATCCAAAGTGTCTGAGTACAGACAAGATGCAAATAGGCCTAAGAGGCCGGAAACGAAAAGACGGAGCCCATCCACGAAGTCTCGGATCCTGCCCGGGTCCGCTATCTACTCGTCAGCAGCCTCGTCATACTCCACGTAGTAGCCATCACGGGGATCCTCGTAAGCGTAGTCTGCGGAAACCACAGCCCCAAAGGGGTCAGTACAACAACGTACTGGCAAGCAAGACTCACAATTCACCAAAGTGTATCCAACAATATCAAGCACAGATGCTTTGGGTTCAACGGAAGAGAGGGGTGATACAAAAGATGCGGCAGCAGGCTGCGCTAACCAACTACAGAAACATACTACAACTTCCGGCTAACAGAAAAGGAGATAAGATAGTGTATCGTAACCAACTACCAACTAACTCCAAACAAACTCATCCTGGATCTCGCCCCTTATCCAAAGAAGCAATCCGAGGATAACTCACACAGTTGGATTAATGATGGTTCAACTTATTGTGTCAATAAGACTATTACTAGTCAAGTTATCATTAGTTAGGTGTAAGTTGTTCTGAGTACTTGTTAGCCAGTACTTTCACCAAGTCAACCATAACCGCGGAAAACACGGCTTCTCGAGAAGATTTACCCTGCAGGGGTGCACCAATTTGGCCGTACACGTAAGAATAACCTGCTAGATGGAATGCCTTCCACCAAGCGGGGCACTCAGCACAACTCAACTCTTGTTCGCATCAAGCCCAAAGAACCCCGTGCAATTGAGCGCACGGCTAATCAAGCCCCACGAAGAAAAGGGGACCCTCATAGCACTCTAAGAACGTGTCTCCCTAAATGCCGACTACAAAAGTTCCACCCTGGCCTGGGCTCGCAAAATACATATGCATGCGGCAAATGGAAAACCCGAACTAAATGAGGCGATTTGGACGAGATGCGAATCGAATCAAATTGAGGGGGGCGCCCATACACGCTTCCCACATGCGGATAGTGCGCTCATCATGGATCAGTAGACAAGACCCTTTTCCTAATTAGGGTCGACACTAGCAGGCCTCAAAACCACGCCGGGCCTCCTGCCGGTGCCTTATCATCAAATTATTATTGACCAAAGCATTAACAGGTTGATTGCTTTAACATCGAGCCCCAGAACATAGTAAAATATAGTAACAGAAAGTAACGGGCAACGGACTCGAGCAAAAACAACCCTAAGCATACTAGTAAGACACGGGCAACAAGCAACGGGGTGATAGGCATGGAGGTGAGGCTATATCAGGGTTAAAGGATAACATGTGATAGGATCGAACACAAGCAATGATTCATAAGGCTAGCAGAATAGACAACGGAAAGTATCGGTATCCAATGTTGAAAGGAACACAATGGTTCATGTGAGTGAATACTTGCCTGCAAGCTCAGCAGCCTGCTACTGAGCTAAGTCCTCAGAAGGGGTGTCGTAAAGCTCGTCTGTCTCAACGTCGTCGTCTATTCAAGAAGAAGCAAACAAACAATGCAGAGGGACAAACAATCAATAACATGGCATAGTGCACAATCATGGGATGATGCATGACCATTTAATTGATGCATCAATGGTAAGCTACTTGACATGGTAACATAACATAATTAAATGGACCCATATGTCATTGGATTTCATATGGAAAGGTCCATGAGTTAAGGTTGGAATAATTGTTCTACAACTAAACATCATGTGTAAGTGAATTAGCATGATGCATGGATGAGGAAAACAAAAGAAAACAACAACAGAAACAATTTGAAATAAGGTTTACCAAGTTTGGGATTTTATTTATTAAGTTATGGAATTTTGGTTCCTTAAAGGTGTTACACAAGCATTTGTTGTTTTCACCAATTTAAATTGTTCAAAAATAGATAACAAAGTTCATATTTGGAAAGTACACAAAATTTTAGGTGGATTACTTGTTTCAATTATTGAAAAAGGAATTAATATGAATTAATTGGGAATTAAACAAGTTTAAACAAGAATTAAATGAATTTAATTCAAGTATGAATTTATTTGAATTTTTAATTGTTCAAAACATTAAACCAAATTCATATTTGAAAAGTTTATCTTTTCTGGTTTGAAAACATATTTTATAAGTTCAAAAATAATTTAATTTGAGCAAGTTATGAATTTAGCAAATTTAAATGATTTAAACAAGGTTTAAATTATTTAACCAATTTTAATTATTCAGAACATGAAACAATTTTTATATTTGAAAAGTTGGTTCAAATTAGCATGGAAACATATTTTATATGTGACAATTGAATTAAGTTTGAATTAGTTATAAATTTAACCAAATTTAAAACGAGTTGTTTGAATTTGAATTTAGCAAACAATTGCAAGGTTCAAAACAGAAAACAAATGATTTAGATAGGTAGAGAATTAAATTTGGTTCAGTATACATATTTTATTTATTTTATTTGAAGTTGTAATTCAAAAGTTATTGGTATTTTTAAAACAGGGGCTAAACTGTAAAAGAAAAGGACTTAAATTAAAAAGAAAAGGAAGAAAAACCTTTTCTACCTCGCAGTGGCTAGCCCAAGCCACTGACAGAGGGGCCCCTGGGCCACGGTGGCCCGCGTGTGTGTGCACAGCAGCTGACAGGGGGGGCCCTCCTGTCAGTGCTCCTCGCGAAAAAAGTTGGGGTTTTATTCCGCAAAGGGCAGGGCTCGAACTCGCGAGCGATCGCTTGCGTGCGCGGTGCGTTGCCACTGTGGTGGCGAATCGATTCTTGTCAGTAGAGGGCGCGCAGTGAGGATATCGTTCAGGTTCGCGTTAACTGAACTTTGCAGTTCAGTTACTGCACTTCCTGACGGCGACAGCACGGGGCACACCGGCGGCGAGCTGCTGCTCGTGTGCGTGCACGAGTGCGTTGCGCTTGCGTGTGGTGATGCGTGTGCACGCGGTGCAGAGAGGAGGAAGGAGAGAGGTGAGGTGCACGTCGTGGTGCTCACCGGCGATGAAGGAGGAGCAGAGGCTCGGGGAGGAGGCGACGGTGGCGACAGCGACGAGGATGGCGGCGGCGCTCCGAGAGGTCCCCGGCGTCGTGGAGGTGTCGAGGGGAACGAGGGAGCAGAGGGGTTCTGATACCCGCTGCTAGCCAGAGGTGAGGAGGGACCACGCGGCGGCGATCATCGTCGATTCAGAGGTGGCGCTCGGGGTGGTGAGGTTCAGAGAGCGGAGGTGGCGCAGAGGGAGAAGAGAATGGCGGCGCGGCGAGGTGGAAGGAAGAAGGGAGGCTAGGGTAGAGCTCGGGCATCGAGGCCTAGGTTTATAGGGGGAGGTGAGCGCTGCTGGCCGTTCCTGCTCGCCGTACGGCGACGTGGACAGCGGCATCGAGCGTCGTACAGGAGGAAGACGAGTGAAGGGGTACCGGGCCGGCTGGTGGGCTGGGCCTGGCTAGTGGGCGCAGCCCACTGCCCCTCTCTCTGCGCTTTTTCTTTTTTTTTGGCTGTTTCCCTTTTTTTTTTGCTGAAAAGAAAAAGGAAGAGAAAGATAGGTTTTGGGGTTTAGAAAAATTAGGAAAAAAATTTGTTATAGGTTAGGCATTACAGCAACATCATTGTACAACTTTTGTTTTCCAACAAAATTTAAATTATGTTGTTGTTTGAAATTTGGTTGAATTTGAATGAATTTTGATATCAAATGGATAATTAAAAGAATCACTTAAATAGTTTGAACCATCAAGTTTATTTGAAACAAATGATGGAAGTGTTTTGTAATTTTCATAAATTTCAAATGGTTGCTGTTTGGAATTGGATTTGAAATTTGAATGCAAAAGAATTTAAGTGAATTATTAAAAAGAACAAATCAATACTTTGAGCTTTCCATGTTAATGGAAACAAAAGGATGTTTTATTTGAATATTTCTATTTGAAAAAAAATTGTGACAACACAAGTATGAAACAAATATTTGAATTTGGTTTGAAAATTCAAATAGAAAACAAAGGAAAACAAAGGAAAACAATTGGAAAACAAATGCCAACACAAATGCAATGATGATCTCATGATGCAAAACATAAGATAACAAGAAATAAAACATTCTAGGGGTTGTTTTCATACTTGGGATGTTACAAAACGCCCCCCCTTGAAGGAATCGCGCCCCGAGATTCCTACTGAGAAGTGAAAATGTCCGGATACTTCTTGCGAAGATCCTCTTCGGTCTCTCACGTTGCCTCTTTATCGGAATGATGGGACCACTGCACTTTCAAGAACTTTGTGCTCTTGTTGCGAGTCTTACGCTCGGTCTCATCGAGAATACGAACAGGGTGCTCCTCATAAGATAGATCTTCTTGCAGTTCAATGGAATCATGATCAACTGCACGATCTGGATCTTTGAAACACCTCTTGAGCTGTGACACGTGAAACACATCGTGCACCTTGGATAGTTTTTCTGGAAGTTCAAGACGATAGGCATTTTCCGCACGCCTTGAGAGAATGTTGAAAGGACCAATGTATCTTGGTGCAAGCTTTCCTTTCACACCAAAACGATGAGTGCCTCTGAGGGGAGTTACACGGAGATATGCCTTGTCACCAGGTGCATAAATCATATCCCTGTGCTTGCTATCATAGTAGCTTTTCTGACGAGACTGAGCAATCTTGAGATTGTCACGAATGATGCGAACTTTCTCTTCGGCTTCCTTAACAATGTCAGGGCCTAAGACTGAACGTTCACCAGCTCCAGACCAATTGATTGGACTCCTGCATCTGCGGCCATAGAGAGCTTCAAATGGTGCCATGCCTAGGCTTGCCTGGAAGCTGTTGTTGTAGGAGAATTCAGCATATGGAAGGCAATCCTCCCATTTCATGCCAAAAGAGAGACCACATGCTCTGAGCATATCCTCGAGAATCTGATTGACTCTTACGACTTGCCCTTGAGACTTAGGGTGATAAGCTGTGCTGAACAGAAGTTTGGTGCCCAATGCTTCTTGAAAGCTTTTCCAGAAATGAGAAGTGAATATGCTTCCACGGTCTGAGCTTATTTCCAATGGAACACCATGAAGAGGAACAATCTTTGCTGTGTAGAGCTCTGCTAACTGGCTAGCTGAGATTGTTTCTTTGACAGCAAAAAAGTGAGCTACTTTAGTGAGACGATCAATAACAACGAAGATTGCATCGTTGCCCCTCTTGGACTTTGGAAAACCAGTGACGAAGTCCATTTCAATCATGTCCCACTTCCACTCAGGGATTTTCAGAGGTTGGAGAAGACCGGCTGTTTTCTGATTGACTGCCTTAACACGTTGACAAACGTCGCATTCAGAAACGTATTGAGCAATTTCACGTTTCATGCGAGGCCACCAATACAGTGTTTTGAGATCCTGGTACATCTTTGTACTTCCAGGGTGTATGGAGAGAGGAGTTTCATGAGCCTCCTTGAGAATTACATCTTTGAGACTTTGAACTTGAGGAACTGCAATGCGTCCTTCGAAGAACACAGTTCCTTTGTCATCAATTGAGAAGGACTTAAATTTCTCCTTGCCTTCTTTGATGTGCTCTACCATCTTCTTGATTTCAGCATCACGAAGTTGTTCAGAACGAATCTTGTCCTCGAGAGTTGGACTGGCTGTCAAGTTCGCAAGATAGCCTTGAGGAACAAGACCAAGGTTCAGCTTCTGAAATTCTTCATGAAGAGGAGGTTGGCTTTCCATGATCATGAGATTATTGCAATACGACTTGCGACTGAGAGCATCGGCCATAACATTAGCCTTGACTGGAGTGTAAGAAATGGTGAGATCAAAGTCTTTAATCTTTTCAATCCATCTCCTTTGCCTGAGGTTTAGATCTGTTGAGTGAAGATGTATTTCAGACTCTTATGATCGGAAAATATTTCAGTGCGATTACCCAACAAGTATTGCCTCCATTTCTTGAGGGCAAACACAACTGCTGCAAGTTCAAGGTCATGTGTTGGATAGTTGAGCTCATGTGCATTCAACTGACGTGAAGCATAAGCCACAACTTGACGTTCTTGCATAAGAACTGCACCTAGACCTTCGAGAGATGCATCACAGAAAATCTGGAAAGGTTTGGTAGTATCTGGGCCAACCAGAACTGGTGTAGAAGTGAGTTTAGTTTTCAGGAGATTGAAACTTTCATCACATTGTGGAGACCAAACGAACTTCTTGTCCTTCTTTGTGAGGTCAGTGAGAGGTTTTGCAATCTTGGAGAAGTTTTGGACGAAACAACGGCAATAGCTAGCCAAGCCAAGAAAACTTCTTACTTGCTTCACCGTCTTAGGAGGTTTCCAATCAACAATTGCTTTAACCTTTTCTGGATCAATGGCTATGCCCTTGGCAGAGATGATATGACCAAGGTAAGCAACTTCTGGAGTCCAGAACTCACATTTGGAGAACTTGGCATATAGACGATGCTCGCGAAGTTTCATGAGAGTGAGACGAAGATGTTCTTCATGCTCTTCCTCGGATTTGGAGTAGACAAGAATGTCATCAAGATATACCACAACGAACTTGTCGAGGTATTCATGGAAAACAGAATTCATGAGTCGAGAGAATGTCGCCGGTGCATTGGTGAGACCAAAGGACATGACGGTGTATTCATATAGACCGTAGCGAGTGGTGAAAGTTGTTTTTGGAATATCTTCCTTTCTGATCTTTATTTGATGGTAACCCATTCTCAAGTCCAACTTGGAGAATATTGAGGCTCCAGCAAGTTGATCAAAAAGATCATCGATACGAGGAATTGGATACTTGTTTTTGATGGTTTTCTCGTTAAGAGGACGATAGTCAACAACGAGTCTCTTTGTGTGATCCTTCTTTGCAACGAACAGAGTTGGGCAACCCCAAGCCGAGGAACTAGGTTGAATGTAACCTTTTTCCATGTACATATCGATTTGCTCCTTTAACAGTTTCAGTTCAGGAGGAGCTATCTTGTATGGATGCTTAGAGATTGGAGCAGTACCTGGTTCAAGCTCGATCACGAACTCAACTGCTCTGTCCGGAGGCATCCCTGGCAACTCTTCTGGAAAGACGTCAGGGAATTCACAAACCACCAGAACATTTTCAATTGCAGGAAGAGGTTTTGCATCCAGGGTGCATAGCTGAACAGAACTTGATTCATTTGGAGAATAGACTATCTGGCCAGAAGGGTGGAACAGAGTTATTGACTTTTGAGCACAGTCAACTCTAGCTTTATTGGCCTTCAACCAATCCATACCAAGAATGACATCAATGTCAGAATTTCCCAGCAACATGAGAGAAGCAAGGAATATGTGGCCTCCAATTAGGATTTGATTATCCTTACTTATCTTGGAAGTCAACATTTGAGATCCCGGGGAGTGAACGGTGATTTGATTGCTTAGTGGAACCACACTTAAGTTGTTTGTTGCGGCAAAAGTCTTTGACACGAAAGAATGTGATGCTCCGGTATCAAACAACACTTTAGCTGGAATAAAGTTTACGGGGAATGTACCGAGAACGACGTCAGCAGCTTCCTCAGCTTTGTCGACCCTGACATGATTCACCCTTGCGGTCCTCCCGACAGGCCTGTTGTTGGAGCTGAAGGCTTTAGCCGGGGGAGCACGCACCATTGCCTGGTTGGTGTTGGGACGAGGTGGTGGTGGAGGTAGCTGCCTCTGCGTGCACTTGTCAGCGTAGTGCCCCGTCTGCTTGCACTTGAAGCAAGTGACGACACGAGGAGGACCTGGCCTTGGCTGCCCCATTGCACCCCTTGGATCATGCATCTGAGCTGGGTTGGGTGGGCGGGGAGCGAAGCCTAGAGAAGCTTGGGCATATGGAGCTCTAGTGACAGCACCATTTGGCACCCAGATGCGGCGCTTCTGCGAAGGGGTGGTCATGTTGGAGGAGGAACCACCCTCACGCGAGTGCTTGCGAGACTCCTCGAACGCCTTGCGCCCATTTTCTTCATTGAGCGCGGTGTTAACGAGCTCCTCGAAGTCTTTGGTCTTGATGTTGGTGAGGGCATACTTGAGCTCCGGGTTAAAACCTCTGCGGAACCTTGCCATCTTCTTAGCCTCAGTGGACACCTCATCACCAGCGTATCGAGCGAGGCGATTGAACTCACTCTGAGAGCCGATGACGTCCAGCTTGCCCTGCTTGAGTGAGCAAAACTCTTCACGCATCCTTTCCATGAGACCATCTGGAATGTGGTGCTTCAGGAAGGCTTCCTTGAAACAACCCCAGGTGATTGGATAGCCAGCTCTCATGGTCTGGTAGTTTTCCCACCAATTAGCTGCCTGACCCTTCAGCAGATAGGAGGCATACTTGACCTTGTCTTCCTCAGCAACGTGAGCAATCTCCAGAGCCTTAGCTATCTCACGGATCCAGTCATCAGCATCCAGAGGCTCGCGTGTGGCCACGAAAGCTCTCGGGCCCAGACTGAGAAAGTCCTTGATGCTGACCCGTGGGACGGTCTGGTTGATGTGCTGATTAGTCTGAAACTGGGCCATCTGCGTCATGACTTGCGTCATCTGAGTCAACAGCTCCGTGATTGGCGGTGGCTCGGGCGGGGTGTTCCTTGTTGGCGTCATCCTAAATGGAAATGCATTTTAGCACAACAATAGAAAGGATAGACTTGGAAACCGAAAGAGAGATTATTCCGACGCATGAATAGATAACCAACAGGTACATCATCACATGTTCAAATACATCAGAATATCCAACACACCACAAATGGTTCGAATGCCAAAGGATAACTAAACATAGCTAAGAATGGATACATCGGTACTCCCATGCTCATCACGCAGGACGGCGGTGAGTAGTACGGCGAGAGGTACGGTGAGGAGGACGCCCACGAAAGTAGGTAGAACGACGATCCACGTAGATCTGACGTGGTCTAAGAGCGACTCCCGGTGTGGTGAAGTACATAGCGTCAGCTCCCTGTGCTCCAAAGCGAGGAATCCTAGTGTATCCAGCACCGAGGTTGAGGAGTGGACCTCAGATCGGCTCGTAACCTCCAGCATCTGGCAGACGACGACCAACTGGCTGATCGAAACGTGTGAAGCGCTCGTCTCCAACAAAGTATGTGGTGTACGTCGCCAGACGAGTCAAAGCAAGGTAGAGCTGCTCCCTGACTGGAGCCAACTCCTGAGAAAGTGTGCGGGCAACTGCGTCACTGTGCCACACAAACTGAGCGGTGGTGTGCAGCCTGGAGTTATCATGCTCATAAACATCCAAGTTGTCGTAGAGAGTGAAGTGAGCTCCCTCCAAAGTGATGTAACCACGGGGGATGTGGCGATAGATGGAATCGTCAAATCCCCAGTAGTCAGCACGAAGGACGGTGAGACTCACATAAGCTGCCTGCTACACGGCCATATCCACTGTGGAACCTACTGCCTCGTAGCGGTGGACTACGCTCATGCCATCATCTGACAGAATGTAGACGATAGACTGGTAGTAGGTCTGGTCAAACTCTCGCTGCTGCTCGTAGACCTGGTACTCTGGTGCCCAACGGAACCCCAGATAGGTGACCATGTCTCTCAGCATCTCCGGATAACCGGCGGTGCTCTCGCAACGAGTCATCCGAACCACCTGCGGGTAGAACCTGAGATCCATCTGCAGATGATTGGGGAAGTTTTGATTAGACGCCGGTAGAAGAACTGAAGTGGAAAGCAACAACAAGGTTTCAACGGACGAAAAGGATGTTGAGGAGAACAGGAAATCGAAGCAACATCGGGAAACACGAGACCAAAACACTCCTGAGGTACTACGGAAAACCCAACTGGGCTTCTAAATGATCAATATCTACTGCTTAAGGAATAGAGGATCTGCTTCCGGGGCTTACACGCCTCCGTTCTCAATCGTGAGTAGGCAACATGATAAATCATGTCACAACCACCTCCATTCCTATGGTCTAGTAGATATAACTATCCTAGAGAAACCAGGATACGTGAAATCCTAACTTGAAAGTTTAGGTGAGAAGAGAAAACAATGTTGCACTTCCTTACCAGAAAAGGGAGGGTGGGTGGGGAAAGAAATAAAAGGACAGAATTCCTACTCTCACATTTCATTTTTCCTATATAGCTACAAAATAGTTTCTAGACTCAACTGCGACCAGTAAACGGGATCCTACAGGCAGACAGGCTCTGATACCATTTGTCGCACCCGGACTTCTAGAGGATACTCGCAGTTCCGTTGAACATGAGATGATTGGATTACGGGGCTTACCTGCACCCGCATCTCTTACGAGTAGGCCAACACACGTATGTGTGACAACCAACCCCTACTGTTCATCGTCTACGCAAACCATCCCATAGAAATCAGGATACTACCATTGACGTACTTCATACCATACACACATGGTACGTCAACGGCGTTTAACAGAATGATAGCACAACATATCTCTAAGACACAAAAGATGGAAATAAGTTGCAAATAGCTCTCACTAGAGCAGAGATAGCAAATACAATCATCCAGAGGACACATGTCCCAACAATTCATCATTACATCACAGCGGAAGCATCCAAAGTGTCTGAGTACAGACAAGATCCAAATAGGCCTAAGAGGCCGGAAACGAAAAGACGGAGCCCATCCACGAAGTCTCGGATCCTTCCCGGGTCCGCTATCTACTCGTCAGCAGCCTCGTCATACTCCACGTAGTATCCATCACGGGGATCCTCGTAAGCGTAGTCTGCGGAAAACACAGCCCCAAAGGGGTCAGTACAACAACGTACTGGCAAGCAAGACTCACAATTCACCAAAGTGTATCCAACAATATCAAGCACATATGCTTTGGGTTCAACGGAAGAGAGGGGTGATACAAAAGATGCGGCAGCAGGCTGCGCTAACCAACTACAGAAACATACTACAACTTCCGGCTAACAGAAAAGGAGATAAGATAGCGTATCGTAACCAACTACCAACTAACTCCAAACAAACCCATCCTGGATCTCGCCCCTTATCCAAAGAAGCAATCCGAGGATAACTCACACAGTTGGATTAATGATGGTTCAACTTATTGTGTCAATAAGACTATTACTAGTCAATTTATCATTAGTTAGGTGTAAGTTGTTCTGAGTACTTGTTAGCCAGTACTTTCACCAAGTCAACCATAACCGCGGAAAACACGGCTTCTCGAGAAGATTTACCCTGCAGGGGTGCACCAATTTGGCCGTACACGTAAGAATAACCCGCCAGATGGAATGCCTTCCACCAAGCGGGGCACTCAGCACAACTCAACTCTTGTTCGCATCAAGCCCAAAGAACCCCGTGCAATTGAGCGCACGGCTAATCAAGCCCCACGAAGAAAAGGGGACCCTCATAGCACTCTAAGAACGTGTCTCCCTAAATGCCGACTACAAAAGTTCCACCCTGGCCTAGGCTCGTAAAATACATATGCATGCGGCAAATGGAAAACCCGAACTAAATGAGGCGATTTGGACGAGATGCGAATCGAATCAAATTGACGGGGGCGCCCATACACGCTTCCCACATGCGGATAGTGCGCTCATCATGGATCAGTAGACAAGACCCTTTTCCTAATTAGGGTCGACACTAGCAGGCCTCAAAACCACGCCGGGCCTCCTGTCGGTGCCTTATCATCAAATTATTATTGACCAAAGCATTAACAGGTTGATTGCTTTAACATCGAGCCCCAGAACATAGTAAAATATAGTAACAGAAAGTAACGGGCAACGGACTCGAGCAAAAACAACCCTAAGCATACTAGTAAGACACGGGCAACAAGCAACGGGGTGATAGGCATGGAGGTAAGGCTATATCAGGGTTAAAGGATAACATGTGATAGGATCGAACACAAGCAACGATTCATAAGGCTAGCAGAATAGACAACGGAAAGTATCGGTATCCAATGTTGAAAGGAACACAATGGTTCATGTGAGCGAATACTTGCCTGCAAGCTCAGCAGCCTGGTACTGAGCTAAGTCCTCAGAAGGGGTGTCGTAAAGCTCGTCTGTCTCAACGTCGTCGTCTATTCGAGAAGAAGCAAACAAACAACACAGAGGGACAAACAATCAATAACATGGCATAGTGCACAATCATGGGATGATGCATGACCATTTAATTGATGCATCAATGGTAAGCTACTTGACATGGTAACATAACATAATTAAATGGACCCATATGTAATTGGATTGCATATGGAAAGGTCCATGAGTTAAGGTTGGAATAATTGTTCTACAACTAAACATCATGTGTAAGTGAATTAGCATGATGCATGGATGAGGAAAACAAAAGAAAACAACAACAGAAACAATTTGAAATAAGGTTTACCAAGTTTGGGATTTTATTTATTAAGTTATGGAATTTAGGTTCCTTAAAGGTGTTACACAAGCATTTGTTGTTTTCACCAATTTAAATTGTTCAAAAATAGATAACAAAGTTCATATTTGGAAAGTACACAAAATTTTAGGTGGATTACTTGTTTCAATTATTGAAAATGGAATTAATATGAATTAATTGGGAATTAAACAAGTTTAAACAAGAATTCAATGAATTTAATTCAAGTATGAATTTATTTGAATTTTTAATTGTTCAAAACATTAAACCAAATTCATATTTGAAAAGTTTATACTTTTCTGGTTTGAAAACATATTTTATAAGTTCAAAAATAATTTAATTTGAGCAAGTTATGAATTTAGCAAATTTAAATGATTTAAACAAGGTTTAAATTATTTAACCAATTTTAATTATTCAAAACATGAAACAATTTTTATATTTGAAAAGGTGGTTCAAATTAGCATGGAAACATATTTTATATGTGACAATTGAATTAAGTTTGAATTAGTTATAAATTTAACCAAATTTAAAACGAGTTGTTTGAATTTGAATTTAGCAAACAATTGCAAGGTTCAAAACAGAAAACAAATGATTTAGATAGGTAGAGAATTAAATTTGGTTTAGTATACATATTTTATTTATTTTATTTGAAGTTGTAATTCAAAAGTTATTGGTATTTTTAAAACAGGGGCCAAACTGTAAAAGAAAAGGACTTAAATTAAAAAGAAAAGGAAGAAAAACCTTTTCTACCTCGCAGTGGCTAGCCCAAGCCACTGACAGAGGGGCCCCTGGGCCACGGTGGCCCGCGTGTGTGTGCGCAGCAGCTGACAGGGGGGGCCCTCCTGTCAGTGCTCCTCGCGAAAAAAGTTGGGGTTTTATTCCGCAAAGGGCAGGGCTCGAACTCGCGAGCGATCGCTTGCGTGCGCGGTGCGTTGCCACTGCGGTGGCGAATCGATTCTTGTCAGTAGAGGGCGCGCAGTGAGGATATCGTTCAGGTTCGCGTTAACTGAACTTTGCAGTTCAGTAACTGCACTTCCTGACGGCGACAGCACGGGGCACACCGGCGGCGAGCTGCTGCTCGTGTGCGTGCACGAGTGCGTTGCGCTTGCGTGTGGTGCTGCGTGTGCACGCGGTGCAGAGAGGAGGAAGGAGAGAGGTGAGGTGCACGCCGTGGTGCTCACCGGCGATGAAGGAGGAGCAGAGGCTCGGGGAGGAGGCGACGGTGGCGACAGCGACGAGGATGGCGGCGGTGCTCCGAGAGGTCCCCGGCGTCGTGGAGGTGTCGATGGGAACGAGGGAGCAGAGGGGTTCTGATACCCGCTGCTAGCCAGAGGTGAGGAGGGACCACGCGGCGGTGATCATCATCGATTCAGAGGTGGCGCTCGGGGTGGTGAGGTTCAGAGAGCGGAGGTGGCGCAGAGGGAGAAGAGAATGGCGGCGCGGCGAGGTGGAAGGAAGAAGGGAGGCTAGGGCAGAGCTCGGGCATCGAGGCCTAGGTTTATAGGGGGAGGTGAGGGCTGCTGGCCGTTCCTGCTCTCCGTACGGCGACATGGACAGCGGCATCGAGCGCCGTACAGGAGGAAGACGAGCGAAGGGGTACCGGGCCGGCTGGTGGGCTGGGCCTGGCTAGTGGGCGCAGCCCACTTCCCCTCTCTCTGCGCTTTTTCTTTTTTTTTTGTTGTTTCCCTTTTTTTTGCTGAAAAGAAAAAGGAAGAGAAAGATAGGTTTTGGGGTTTAGAAAATTTAGTAAAAAAAAAATTTATAGGTTAGGCATTACAGCAACATCATTGTACAACTTTTTTTCCAACAAAATTTAAATTATGTTGATGTTTGAAATTTGGTTGAATTTGAATGAATTTTGATATCAAATGGATAATTAAAAGAATCACTTAAATAGTTTGAACCATCAAGTTTATTTGAAACAAATGATGGAAGTGTTTTGTAATTTTCATAAATTTCAAATGGTTGCTGTTTGGAATTGGATTTGAAATTTGAATGCAAAAGAATTTAAGTGAATTATTAAAAAGAACAAATCAATAGTTTGAGCTTTCCATGTTAATGGAAACAAAAGGATGTTTTATTTGAATATTTCTATTTGAAAAAAATTGTGACAGCACAAGTATGAAACAAATATTTGAATTTGGTTTGAAAATTCAAATAGAAAACAAAGGAAAACAAAGGAAAACAATTGGAAAACAAATGCCAACACAAATTCAATGATGATGTCATGATGCAAAACATAAGATAACAAGAAATAAAACATTCTAGGGGTTGTTTTCATACTTGGGATGTTACATGGGCAGAGGCTTTGCCGTCGGCATAGGCCCTATACTTACCAAATGGTCACGCCTGTGCCGACGGCCGCCTGCACACGAGACGAAACGGACGGGCCTCAGCTCGTGCGTGTCCAATTCTGTGCCGACGGCTATGCAGTCGGCATACAAACTCTCCACAAGCCGACGGCCTTTCGACCTATGCCTATAGGGCAATACGTTGACGGTTCCCGTCAGCACAGGCTGGGCCGACGGGGATGAGCCCTGTGCCGACGGCTGTTTGAAAGTATAGTATGGTCACCTAGAGGGGGGGTGAATAGGTGCAACGACCAATTTTAATTTTTCTTAGAGTTTAGGCTTGACAGAAAGGTAAATTCAACTAAGGTAAATTTACCTATATGACAAGGATAGCGATTAATGCAACAAGTACAACAATAAATGCAACTAGTACAACAATAAATGCAACATAGAGTAAAGGATAAGGGAACGAGATAACCGGTAGGAAGCACGCGGAGACACGATGTATTCCCGAGTTCCTCCTTGTAAACAGAGTACGTCTCGTTGGAGGGGTGTGAGCTCGCCACGAAGGCCTACTCAACGCCACAAAGGCCTCACCCTATTCTCCGGTGAACCCCGCCACAAAGGCCTAGTTCACCTTCCACTATTGATCCCATTTTAGGTGGGAATCGAGTCCTTTACAAAAAAGTTTGGGGCACACACCCAAAACCAAATTGGGGTTTCCCAACAATCACAAATCACCAAGAGTAGCAAGAAGCCTAGGTTATCCACAAGAGGAAACCCTAGGCAAAGATCACTCAAGCAAATGAGAGGGGAAATGAAATCCGGTTGGTGAAGACGTAGATCGGGGCCTTCTCCTTCAATCCTCCAAATATCAAGGCTTTTGGGTGGAGGGATTGGGAGATCTAACAAGGTGGGTGAGCTCTAGCAATGGCGAGATCTATTCTGGACGAGCTAGCTGGAGGTAGGTGGAGGGGAGGGGGTATTTATACCCCTCATAAAGTTCTGAGCCGTTAGGGGCATTTCTGCCAAACTTACACTCGAGACTCCGGTGTAAAGGCCGGACACTCCGGTCTGAAGTTTTCGCAGAGCCTAGTCCGGAGACTCCGGACACTCTCCGGATAGTCTACGGAGACGACGCAGCGGGCGACACCAACTTGCTCCACCTCTGGTTTCTTCAGAAAAGCAACAGTCTGGAGACTCCGGTCTAGTCCATCTTGATCCTTCACGCCTGACGCCAGAGTATGGCTAGGCTCTTGAGAGAGGCCAGTCCAGAGATTCCGGATAGTTTCCGGCCAGTCTCCGTACTGGGTACAGCGGGCGACACCAGAAGAACTCCAACCGATTTCTTCACAGGGAATGCCTACACCGGAGACTCCGGTTAGTCTCCGGTCTGAGTATAGCGGGCGACACCATAATGACCTGAGAAAACGTCTTGTGAATTGCTTCACACCGGAGACTCCGGCCTGGAATAAATTTCAGCAGAGACAATTCCTGATAGTTTGCACCTTTTTGTAACACACCTAAGGATACATGTTATGTTAACAAACACCAAAACAAGATGATTTAAGCGCGTTTGCACTTTCAATCTCCCCCCTTTTGGTGTTTGATGACAACACACATATTTGCAATAAAAACACAGCTAGCCTATGTTTGAAAAAGATAGAGCACTCAAGTTGTGAGCCCCCCTTATGTTTTACAAACAAAGCCCTCTAGATCAACTATTAGTGAACATAATACATACGTGCATGGATAAGATAGGTAAAGCAATATTAAGCACGGTATGATCAATGTTTAGGATATCGCTTCTCGTTAACTTATCGGTCAGTCCATGATAAGAGATATATCGGCTTATCGGCCGATAAATCGATTTTATCGGTCGACTATTTATCGGCCATTTTTCTTGTAAATCCCAAATTGTACCACTAAAACATCTAAAATATTTCATAAAAATATATCATATTAGCACTAAAAACTCTAAATTATGATATGTAGATATACTTTATTCAATAATACTGAAAATTCCATGATGAATGTCATTAATCACATGTTCCAGTGCTGCAAAATCGATATATCGGCCGATTTATCGGCATGTCGACTGATAAATCGCTTGTAAGACCGATAAAATGGCCTGAATGATAAACTCCGCCGATATTCATTTATCTTACCAGCCACAACCCGATAAGCGATAAATCGGTCGATAAATCGGCATATCGGATGATATTTGGAACAGTGGGTATGATAGATAGCTTCACCACGTAGTCTCACCACACACATAGCATCCATAGTTCACTAGGAAATCAAAGCAACTAAGATAACGGGTACACAAGCCATAAAAGGAAAATCAAGTTCGAAGACTTGTGTTCCAAAGAAAATCAAATCCAAGCAACCCTTGCAAAGCCCGGAGAAGACAAGCTACTTCTCGCCCTTTGGCATCGAGACACCAAAAAGGGGCAAAGAGCACTACACAACCCAAGGAATCATTCATTGCCATCATAGTCATAGTCCTCATCATCGACTGGGTCCGTCTCTTCTTCCTCGTCATGTTCACCTTCATCTTCCTCTTCCTCTTCATCACCACTGTTGAAGAACTAAAGTTCCTCATCATCATCCCCCTCAACCTCAGTCATAGGAGCCTTCCACAGTTGGTGGAAGAGTAAGGAGCTGAAGTGACGTCCTCAAAGTCACCCCACGGGAAGTGGTCGGTGTTCCAATTATCATAGGATGCAGTCACGGACGCGGTGGGAGGAGTGGGAGGTGTAGTGGGAGGAGTAGCCCCACAACCAGCATGGTCCTGAAGCGTGGAGATCATCTTCTTCATCTCATCTTGAGGATGTTGCGTTGAAACCATGACAGATTCTTCATCTCACCCTGAATATCTTCCCTTCTAGAGCGGTGAGAGGTAGGATTAGCATTCTTCCTCCTGGACCTAGGAGGAGCCTCATCCTCACCCATGGGGGCGTCAGTGTCAGCACGGCGAGAAGTGAGAACCTGAAGAGTACTAACAGAGTGCACAGTCGCACACTGCAAGCCCGGGACAATATCAAGGATGAGCTTCATCACATAGGGAGCATAAACTGGAACCTTCTTGATCTCAATCACAGCAGAATACATCTCTTCCTTGATGAAGTGCATGACGTCAATCTCATACCCCTCACAATCTGGACCTGCTCTTTGACACCGGAAGGCCTGGTAGAGAAGGCTGACAACACCACTACGAATAGCATCCACATTTCTAGCCTTGGGAGCAATGTTGTTGCGGAAAAGGCGGAGAAGGATGTTGTACACTCTCTTGAGGTCCTTAGCGGTGTCAGTGCTCAAGATCTTCTCATACATAGGAGCCATCCGCTTCTTGTCATAGGCCACACCATGGATATGCATAGGTGCACCCCTATTGTCACCCCAAGGGTAACCAAGCAGCTCCGCCACCTTACGGATGGAGGACACTGTGACAACCTGGTCATCCAGGTAAGAGAGACAGCATCGTCTTCACCAAAGGTGACAGTGGCGAAGAACTCTTGCACTGCCGAGATATTGTAGTTCTGCTAAATCCCAACAAGATTCTCAAGTCCAAGATTCCTCGTGATCCACACAGCCTCCTGAAAGTACTCATACCTGCCAAGAGCATCCAACTCAAGAACTTTCTGAAGACACACCGGCTGCCTGAACTTGGAGTAAATCTCCATTTGAATCAGCTCAGACTCCCTCCTCCAGTAGTGAGAACTCTCAGCAGTGCGGGCCATCGTGAAGAATGGTTTGGCCCGCATGATCATGTACTCCTTCTTGCTCAGAGAAACAACAGATGTGATCCTGTCCTACTTGACCTTCTTAGCCAGTTCACTCCTCTGCCTAGCCTGTGCTCTCTCTTGTTGACGCTTCTCATCTTCAAACACCCTCCTCTGTCCAGTCATGCCAGTAGCCTCGTCGGTGACATGATAGTTGCAAGAGTGGGTATGGTAGTGCCGCTTGTTGGGGTTTGATGATGATGACTTAGTCCTGTTCCCTGAAAACACACGCAGCCAAACACAAAACCAGAGAGAAAAACACAGGCAATGAGCATACATGTCCAAAGATGAATGTAGAAATCAAACAGAAATGACAGAGCAAGTTCTGGAAGATTCACATCGGAGTCTCCGGTCAGGAAGACCGGAGTCTCGGTACTAACACCAGAATCTCCGGTCTGGAGGACCGGAGTCTCCGGACTGCTCACAAGACTGACATGTGAATCTACTACAATTTTAACCAAGTCATTTCTACAAGATTTCTACTGGGGGAAAACATGCTAGGGTGAATCTAGTCTGTAGATGGTACCAACTCTCTAATAAAAAACCACCTAGAACAAGATCTAGATGAAAAACAAGGAAAAGGAGAGGGGAGAGTGGTACCCTTGTCAACCGATCCTGTCATTAAGGCTCCCACGGAGGGGAGAAGTGAGGGGAGAAGTGAGGGGAGGCGAGGGAGGGGGAATCCGGCGGTGGGAACCGGCCGGAGGCGTCCTAGGCGGTGGTCGGTGGTGCAGCTGCGGTTTTGGGGGTGGGGGGAAGTGCGGATGAAAACCCTAACTTCCCCGAGCCCCCTATTTTTATAGCGCTGCACCTCACACCGGAGTCTCCGGACCGTCAGAAGATTCCAGTGTGGCAGACCGGAGTCTTCGGACCACACGCCAAAAACACCAATATGAAGGACAAGACATGTACGCAGAAAATAAAACTTGTTTGATTGAAAAGATTGGGCTTGGAAACGAAAAACTGTAGCATGGAGGGAATCTCATACTCAAGGAATGCAAGAAATCATTTTAACATCAGATTTTTGATTAAGTCATCCAAAATGGCAAATAACTCTCAAATAAGTCAAAATAAGCCCAAATAAGAACCAACTCTTCAAAGGAAGAGGTTGGTGGCCTAAGCCACCATGTAAGAGAACATGGTATGTCACCGCGAAGATATATCTTGGATACATTGCCAATTCTCGACATTTAAGCTCACAATTCAACATTAGAAAAAGAGAGATAACAATGAATTTTTGCTATGGGCATAATGGGGGGAGGGAGAACCCAATGTGTTAGGATAACACTCCCCCTATGTCCATGCCTACACCTAAACACAAACACGTCTCAACTATAGGGGTGTGTGCAAGATCCTCAAGTTAAACTCCTAGAATCAATGATCTTTAGTTCATTCCTCAAGAACATGAATCTTGAATCGTTGAGTGGCTTCGTGAAGATATCCGCGAGATTGTCCTTGGTGGGCACATAGGATAGTGCAGTATCACCTCTTGCCACATGGTCTCGGATGAAATTATGGCGAATCTCAATATGCTTTGTTCTTGTATGTTGCACGGGGTTGTAGGCGATCTTGAAGGTACTTTAATTGTCACACATGAGAGGCACCTTATCCAAATGAACGTCATATTCCTTGAGAGTTTGCCTCATCCATATAAATTGGGTGCATGCACTTGCGGCGGCTACATACTCGTCTTTGGCGGTGGAGAGAGATATGCAATTTTGCTTCTTGGAAGACCAACTCACCAAAGACCTACCAAGAAATTGGCAAGCCCCGGAAGTGGACTTCCTATCATCTTGATCACCGGCCCAATCGGAATCCGTGAAGCCCTTGAGAGAGAATTGTTCCCCCTTTGGGTACCACAAACCAAATCTTGGGGTATGAACCAAATACCGAAAGATCCTATGGACCGCCAATAAATGGCTTTCCTTAGGAGCCGCTTGATACCTTGCACACACACACCTACACTCAAAACGATATCGGGCCTAGATGCACAAAGGTAAATCAAAGAACCAAACATAGAACGATACAACTTTTGGTCCACATCTTTACCCTTCGGGTTATGCGAGAGGTGGCACTAGACTTTCATAGGAGATGGCTTGATCTTTACATTTTGGAATTTAAACATCTTGATCATTTCTTGGGTATACTTGGCTTGAGAAATGAAAGTCCCTCGAGCCAATTTCTTGATCTCAAAACCAAGGAGGAATTTAGGCTCTCCCAACATAGACATCTCGGACCTGTCAGTCATAAGCTTTGAGAACTCATTATTGAAAGCTTGGTTAGTTGAGCCAAAGATAATATCGTCCACGTAGAGTTGGCATATGAAAAGCTCTCCCTTTACTCTCTTTGTGAAGAGAGTGGGGTCGATCTTCCCAACTTCAAAACCATGGTCATCCAGTAACTCTCTAAGGTGCTCATACCACGCACGTGGTGCTTGTTTAAGTCCATAGAGCGCCTTATCGAGCTTATAGACATGGTTAGTGAAGTTGAGTTTCTCGAACCCCGGAGGTTGCTTAACATATACCTCCTCTTTGAGTGGACCATTTAATAAAGCACTTTTGACATCCATCTGTTGCAATTTTAAATTATGCAAAGATGCATATGCAAGAAGGATACGGATGGACTCAAGGCGACCACAGGAGCATAGGTTTCATCAAAGTAAATGCCTTCAACTTGAGTGTAACCTTGATATACCAATAGTTCCTTGTTCCTTATGACAATTCCATGCTCATCTTGCTTGTTCTAGAATATCCAATTGCTGCCAATAACATTGTGGAAATCTTTGGGCTTCTCAACTAATCTCCAAACCTTGTTGCGCTCAAAGTTATTGAGCTCATCATGCATAGCTTCAACCCAACCTGAGTCCTCAAGAGCTTCAAACACTTTCTTTGGTTCCACCATAGATATTTGAGCTTGATGCTCACTAAAATGTGCCAATTGCTTTCTTGTGGATCTTCTAGCTTGAATATATTCCAGGACCTTGTTGTCTTGGGCATCAATTTTCTTCAAAGATCTTCTTATCCTTCTAGCATGACGGGCTTCGATCTCCTCATTATTGCAAGGAGTAATCTCTTGATCATCTTGATCATTTGGGTCCCCGTCTTGACCAACTTGGCCTTTATCATCATCATCATCATCAACAATATATTCAACTTGAGGAGAGGAGGAGGAGGATGGTTGATCTTGGCCTTGACTAGCATGAATGATAGGAGTGGTTGCATCTTGCGTAGTAACTTTGTCACTTGGCGCCTTGGCTTGTTCTTCTATTGTAGAGGAGGGCTCCACTTGAGTAGAGCATAGTCCTTCTCGAGTCGCCATAAGGTGTCCCTCAATGGGGCGGAAAAATCCCACATCCATCCTTCCTATGGCTTCTTGAGGCATTTCAACATCTACATTAGAAACATAAAATTGCGCCACTTGGGAGCCATCATTTTCCTCGAAAACCACACTACAAGATTCTATGACAATCCGTGAGGCTTTGTCAAATATTCTATAAGTGTGGGATTCGGCACCGTAACCAACAAATATACCCTCAAGGGTTTGGGATTGAAATTTAGACAAACTAACACCCTTGATCAAATAAAAGCACTTACAACCAAATACATGGAAGTAGGAGACGTTGGGCTTGTTGTCGGTGAGGATCACATATGGAGTCATTTCCAAGCCCTTGCGGATGTAGAGGCGGTTGGAGGAGTGGCATGCGGTGGATATGGCCTCGGCCCATAAATATTGGGGAGAAGAATACTCCGCCAACATGGTCCTTGCCATATCCAAGAGAGTGTGATTCTTCCTTTTGGCAACACCATTTTGTTGAGGAGTTTAAGTGGCGGAGTATTGATGACGAATGCCCTCATCACTTAGGAATTAATTCAAAGTGTATTTCTTGAACTCCGAACCATTATCACTCCTAATAGCCATGATAAGCACATTGTGTTGACGTTGCACTTGGTTGGATAAGTCGATGATGGTTTGTTGAGTCTCACTGTAGCACTTGAAGAAATAAACTCAAGTGTATCTTGAGTAATCATCGACAATCACCAAGCAATACTTCTTGCCTCCAAGACTTGCCTCGGGCACGGCACCGAAGACATCAACATGGAGAAGCTCCTAGATCCTCTTTGATGAAATAATAGTCTTGGCCTTGTGCGAGATATCATGCATCTTTCCTTCAACACACAACCTACAAACGCGATCTTTTGAAAAGGAAACATTTAATTTTAGTCCGACAATAAGGCCGCCTTTGTAAAGACTTTGCAAAGTTCTGATGTTGATGGGATAAGCGGCGATGCCACAGCCACCCCACGTCCGCCTTTCCAAAAAGACACATTGCTTGAGAGTTGGTAGACTTCGAAAAGTACACCACGAACAACTCATTTTCAACATGTCCTACGTATGCGACGTCAAGAGTCTTGCTCCACAAAAGGACCGCAATATCAGGATCAAAAAAGACGGAGAAACCCATCTTCCCTGAAGAACGGACTAAAAGTAAATTGTAGCCAAGGGATTCAACAAGCATGACGTCCACGATAGTGATATCAGGAGCAATCACAACCTTTTCAAACCACGATACCTTAGACTTGGACTTGTCTCCATAGCTGACGGTTGCATTAATATCATTCGGGCGCAACTCCGTCACAAGTTCTTTGCTTCTGGTCATATGACTAGTGCATCCACTATCAATTATCCATTTAGACCCACCCAAAGCATAGTCCTGCAAGAGATCATTGACTAGAGTTAGGACCCGAGGAGGGTCCCTTCATGTTGGCAGCAAGGTTCTTTGGAACCCAAATGGTATAGTCAATGTAACCCTCAATAGGACCAACATATTTAGCTTGCACAACACCATAATAATCAATATATAATAATTGGTGTGGATTGTTAGTTCCCGCGGAGATGCTATGAGTAGTTTTGTCCCTCATGACACTACTACTCGAAGCAACATTGCTTGCTTGTGAGGGAGTGCTACGGGTAGTGTTGTCCCTAATAACAATACCACTCGAGGCACCATTGTTGGCCTTCTTATTGCTCTTCTTCTTGTTGTTATTTTTCTTGGCCACATAGACAAGACCTTGCTTGCCCACTTGTTGCCTTGGAGCACTCAATTGTGGTCTAGCAACAACCACATTAGATCTAGGGGCAACCACTTGTGGGATAGAGACCACAACCTTCTCAACTTGAGGGCCTTTGCCCTTGAGCCTTCCTAGCTCATCCTTCAACCTAGCATTTTCCTCAATAACATTTGCATGATCGCAAGAAGAAGTAGAGGTGCTAGGGTTCTTAAGTTGATTAAGTTGAGTTTGAATTTGTTCATGCAACTCTTTGAGGGGGTGAGTGTTGGCTCTCCAAGGCTTTGTGAGCCTTGGTTAGCTTTTAGAACTCCTCGGTTAGTTTACCATGACCAACACCAAACTCAACCTTATCCTTTTTAGCGTTTTTATATTTAAAAATTGCAAGGTCACGTTCCTTAGTGATATTAGAAAAAAGTTCATTATGTGTTTCTTCAATATATTCAAGATCCTCCTCAAGAGAAACTCTACCATCATGCTCTTCCTCAAGAGTCATAGAGAGGGATGCTATTTCATCGGCATCCCTTCTTTCAACCTCACCTTTCTTCTCAAGAGCTTCTTGGACCTCTCCCAATTGACTCATGAGATGATCGAAGTACTTCTTGGTCTCCCCTTGTATGTTAGACATAAAATGTTCCAAAGAGAGCATTTCATCTTCTACTCTAAGACTAGCAAGATTTTCTAGTTCACTTGGGGTCTTAGAGTAGGGAGAAGGTGATACCTCCGAGGCCTTAGCCATGAAGCACTTGGCATTTGGGTGAGGATGATTTTCATTGATGGTATTCAGAGAGAGATGAAGACAATGGAGTAGAAGCAATAGCAAGAACGTCCACTTCACTTGTGGTTTCTTCTTCTTCATCACTCCCGGAATCATACTCCTCTTGAGTCACTAGCACAAACTTGGTGGGAGACTTCTTGTTGAAAGGTTTCTTCTTGAAATTGGGTTTCTTGTACTCGACCTTGGACTTGTCCTTGCGAATGAGCTCGCCACTATGGAGTTCTCTATTTTCATAGGGACACTCCGCAATGAAATGATGCTTATCTTGACAATTGAAGCAAGACCTCACTTTTTGAGCCTCATCATTGCCATAGAGAGACTTGGTCTTCTCCTCAACATATTGCTTGGCCTTGGGCGTATTCCTCCAAAACTTTTGCACGGGGACAGCAATAATATCCTTGCGCACGGGATCATACTCTTGATCCTTCAATGGAGCCAACGTCTCATGGCCTTCTTCTTCATAATCAACCTCTCTTGACACAAACTTGGTCTTCAAAGCAACTGATGCCCATTTGTGCATTTCTATGGCCCTAGCACTGTTGTCAAGAGCATTCTTTGTTTGCACTTGATAGGAGCACATTTCTTGCATAACTTGGGTTGAGGTCAAAGAAGAGAAATCATGTATTCCTTGAATGCTCTTCAAGTCCGCGGGCTCAAATGGCATGAGGGCAATCATGTACTTCCTCTTGATCCAAGCATCATCAATGTACTTGGCACCAACATTGGAGAACGCGATGGCAAGAGTCTTGAGTCTTCGGTACATGTCTTCGTGGTTCTCTCCATCATGCATATAGAACCCTTCGGCCTCATTGGTCAAGGCATCATACCTATTCTTTTGCATGCTCTCATTGCCCACAAACATGACGACAAGAGCGTCTCATGTTTCCTTGGCGGTGGAATATTGTTGAAGATGCGGCATGTGATTAGGACCCACTGCTTGTTGAAGAATAGACAAGGCGGTGTAGTCGAGTTGACAATCTACGGCTTCTCTTCTTGTATCCATCACGAGTGACTCTCCAAAGTTCTATACAAGAAGAATTCAAGTGAGTCTCCATGTAATATTGCCATTTACGAAAACAATAAGCATCAATTTTAGGTGGATCTCCCCTAGGAATTATATGAGGATGTGGGACAGGAGGATCGGAAGAATAACGTCCTTTGACGGTCTGATATTCTTCATCTCCTTCCGTACCCTTTTCGGTGGAGTATTCAGCGGAAGCATCTTTAGGTGGTTCACCATCTACCCCTTTCTTGGCACCCTCCGGAATATCGTCCGAAGGAGATGAGCCGGTGACCTCCGGTCCTTTGGCTTTCAAGAGTTGCATCAAGACTTGACGCAACTCATCGATTTTGGTGTCTATGGATGAGGTCAATGAGTTTTTCAACTCATTGAGATCATTCATAGATACCGGCGCCACGGAACCTTCGGTATCCGTATCATCAACCATACTTAAACTCTTAGGCGGTTAAGCCCGATAGAAGAGCCGATGCTCTGATACCAATTGAATAGGTGCTACGACCAATTTTAATTTTTTTTAGAGTTTAGGATTGACACAAAGGTAAGTTCTCTAGATAGTGCAACTAAGGTGAATTTACCTATATGACAAGGATAGCAATTAATGCAACAAGTACAACAATAAATGCAACTAGTACAACAATAAATGCAACACAAGTGAGTAAAGAATAAGGGAACGAGATAACCGGTAGTAAGCACTCGGAGACACGATGTATTCCCGAGTTCCTCCTTGTAAACGGGAGTACGTCTCGTTGGAGGGGTGTGAGCTCGCCACGAAGGCCTACTCAACGCCACAAAGACCTCACACTATTCTCCGATGAACCCCGTCACAAAGGCCTAGTTCACCTTCCACTATTGATCCCCTTTGAGGCGGGAATCAAGTCCTTTACAAACAAGTTTGGGGCACACACCTACAACAAAATTGGGGGCTCCCAACAATAGCAAATCACCAAGAGTAGCAAGAAGCCTAGGTTCTCCACAAGAGGAAATCCTAGGCATAGATCCCTCAAGCAAATAAGAGGGGAAATGAAATCCGGTTGGTGAAGACGTAGATCGGGGCCTTCTCCTTCAATCCTCCAAAGATCAAGGCTTTTGGGTGGAGGGATTGGGAGATCTAGCAAGGTGGGTGAGCTTTAGCAATGGTGAGATCTATTCTGGACGAGCTAGCTGGAGGTAGGTGGAGGGGAGGGGGTATTTATACCCCTCATAAAGTTTGGAGCCGTTGGGGGCATTTCTGCCAAACTTACACCGGAGACTCCGGTGTAAAGGCCGGACACTCCGGTCTGAAGTTTTCACAGAGCCCAGTCTGGAGACTCCGGACAGTCTCCGAAGATGATGCAGCGGGCGACACCAACTTGCTCCACCTCAAGTTTCTTCAGAAAAGCAACATTCCGGAGACTCCGGTTTTTTTCATCTTGATCCTTCACGCCTGACGCCAGAGTATGGTTGGGGTCTTTAGAGAGGCCAGTCCGGAGACTCCGGATAGTTTCCAGTCAGTCTCCGTACTGGGTACAGCGGGAGACACCAGAAGAACTCCGGCCAATTTCTTCACAGGGAATGCCCACACCGGAGACTCTGGTTTATCTCCGGTAAGTCTCCGGTCTGGGTACAGCGGGCGGCACCAGAATGACCAGAGAAAATGTCTTGTGAATTGCCTCACCCTGGAAAGCATCAACACACTTAAGGATACATATATTGTTAACAAACACCAAAACAAGATGATTTAACTGTGTTTGCACTTTGACTGTTGGCCGTGGGCGTATTGACAGATTCCTATAGTCCCAGGGGCAATCGTGGCCTGTCTTACTAGTTAAGCTTGGCCAGACGTGGTCGACGCGAGCCTGGCGTCGTCGAGGCAAGGACCTGCTACACCGAAAGTATCGGAACACCTCTGTTTACTTCAGATTAGTCACGATGCATGGCCTCAGGCACACATGTACACGTACATGTCTAAGTGAGCCTATACAAATAGAGCTAGCTGTTGTTATTTAAGTAAAGATATTAGCATGACTAGCAAATATGCCCGTGCGTTGCCGTTGCGACGGGTGTACGATGGAACACCATGTAGTTGGTAGTCCGAGGAGTCAGGTATCACAAACTTGTTGCTCATATCGCGCTTTGTGTGTTAGTATGTATTACTTCGCTGTCGATATTTTCCATGCCACCGTCAAATATTATCGGTGAGCACATCCTCGTTATGCCCTCTTGATGAATTTTTAAAGAAACGTCAAGACCATCTGGGAACTCCGAGCCAAGTCTCATATCCTTTATAGATAGTGACGGGACATGGGTTGGTCTTTTCGGTCCTGGCATGGCACTAACCGGATAATACCTTTATTTTGACTTTTATAATCATAGTATTGTTTTCTACTTTGAATTTAAATCAATATAAAACCTAAGATTTTGCACATGAATCATATTACTTATATTCGCATCATAGAGTTCGCTAAAAACTTAAATCAGGGAAGTGGTTAGCATGGCTAAATAAAAAACAGTTCCCATCAAAAAACTTAAATCACAGTGGTTAGCATGGCTACACAAAAATTAACTCCCATGAAGAAAACTTAAAACATAGAAGCATGGCTACACTAAAATTAATTCCCGTTAGAAAACTTAAATATAAGGCAGTGGCTAGTATGGCTTTATAAATACAGGAGAGCCAATAACAATTCCCCTATTACTATATGGTGTTATCATCCAATTGGTCATCTAAGACAAGTAATCGCGAACCACCTGCCAGCCCATTGGGGCTATCCACGTGGCGCTTGCTGGTTCGGCTTCCGTTGGCTCTCGTGTGGTGGCGCTGGAGAGAAAGTGACGGGTAGAAAAAAAAGGGAAAAGGAGAAAAGAGTCACAGCGAGCAGCGAGCGGTAGAAACCCCACACGCTTTCTTCTCCCCTCCCACACGCAATCTTTTCTCCGATCCCCGCCGCCGACGTTGTCTCCAACCCCGCCGCCGCGTCTCCTCTCTCCCCTTCCCGCGCCTGCCGCCTCGTCTTCGTCCTCCCCAATACTGGAGTTTCCAGCGCCGTAGCGGTGGTAGGCGGCGGTATCCCGGGCGGCACACCGCTGGGAGGCGAAGCGCGCCGGCGCCGGATGTGAGGAATCGCGGTGGAGTGCTTCCTTTCCTCTCCTCATGCCCAAGTTTCTCGCCGTCGACCCCTGCTCCGTCCCCTCCCTTCAGCCTCTTCCTCCTGCGGATGTGGTCGACTGGGAAGGCGGCTGCGACGACTCCGCCACGCTGCAGTCCGCCGCCTCGAATCTGCAGCGCCACCGTCCTCCTCAGCTCTGCCACGCCGCTGTCCTTCTCGACGTCTATGCGCATCTTGCATCTCCAACATGCGCCACCGCAAGTACGATCTGGCAGCGGAGGCGGGAACAATAGCCACACTGATCTCCTCACTGCTGGGCGCAAGAAGGTACCGAGCCCCACGAATTGGTTTTCCTTTTTTCGTTTGCGATTTTGAGGAATTTCGCTCCCGGTTTTCTGACCTCGTATTTCGCGTTCTTGGCACGCAGCTGCAGCAATTCAGGAAGAAGGAGAAGAAGTGTCCCGGGAAGAAGGCCGATACTGATGATGGGGCGTCGGTAGCGGGTGCCAATGGGGATGATGCCACGCAGGACCCCAAGTCTCCGGTTGGGCTGAAGTTCCTAGCTGGGTAGGGTGGCAGCGGCCATAGCATGCCATTCGAGGTGAAGGTTATGTTTCTGAGCGTGGTGGTGCTTGGTTTTGAGTAGGTTGTATTGCTCTATGTAATACTCATTCGTCAGGAAGAAGCAACGTTGCAGGAGGAGCAATGCAACGGCCAGGGGCCTGCTACTGCGGAGCCAACCGCTGCAGAGAATGCCGATGTTGTTCCTGTACTGGAGGATGCTGAGGGTGGTAGTGTGCAGAACAGCAGTAGTATTAGCGAGCAGGGGAATTCAGAACATGGGAGACCTGGCCTCTATTAAGGACACATCTCCACCCATGGCTCGTGTGAATCTTATGGAGCTAACTAAATAATTGGGGAACGTGAATTCAGACAGCACACCCATGTGGGAGTTTCATTGGGTAAGACTTTGTTTCACTATAACCATGGCTGTGAGGATATTTTCTGAATTTTTTCTTTGCACTGACTTTCTCTACGTTGTTCCTAAATTTGGCTACAAAGGATCACAGGAGGCGATCGCTCGTGTCATTGGCAAAATAGTTGTTTCATCATCCGATTTGAGGTGGACCTAGGAAGGAAAATATTGAAGGTGCATGGTTACTCCATGAGGTAGATATTTTCTGTCAGCCTTAATTTAACTGGTATGATAGTGTTCTGGCGAGAAATTAAATCCTTGTATGAAAGGAAACTGGCACCCGACGAGCCGCAAGGAGATCATTTCCCTTGATTTTGAGCATACTGTAACAACATTTTATATCTTCATAATTTATTTTCTCTTCAAGAACCATGGATTTTTTATTGTGCCTCTTAGATTGAATGTTAAACCACTATAACCTATAAGATTACCACTATAACCTATAAGATTACCACTTTATCATGATATTTCCTTTTCTTATGAATGGCCTATAAGTCTAAACAGATGTTGATGATGCCTGTTTACCTTCAAATTGGCCTCCAAATAGACCAACATGTCTTCACGTATGATCATGTTAATGGCAGCATGAGATATCCTTCCTCATTGATATTTAAGCAATGTGTGCATCTGCTAATTGTCTCGTTATTTTGTGAATATACCACCATTGTGCTAGCGCATGGACAGATGCTTATTTTGTATATTTGCAACCAATTTAGTAATTTCCAGTTTTCTACATGGGAAAATACAATTGGTTAGTGATTATTTATATAGCTTCATTCTGAACAAGTTGTTTACCTAGCAGCTAATATAACATTTAAAGACTGATTTGCTGTAAAGATGTTTTACTTCACATATTTAAGACTCGGCTCATTTGATTTGTCCGCTATATGGTTTTTTCTATATATCAGGTCTATTCTTTCTTAAATATTAGAGAGAAACGATGCAGCACCAAATGCTATTCATTTATCGTGTAGTTCTCGAGTAACTAGGTCTATTCGTAACCTATTCATATTAATTGGTTGGTGCTGAAAGAGGATTTGTTGTTCGTACATCTCTAAGCAATAACTATTTCTTGCTTACAGGATGGTTTTGGTCTTTTGGACGTGGATAGTGCATACTAGCTTTGAATATATATGCTTTTATTCTCAGAGAAGAACTCGACCATGCAGAATGGGAAAAATATTATGCTATCATGTTAGGTAACTAAATCTCTGTTTTTTGAGTTAGTGCCTAATATTTGTTTTGGTTGTTGTCAGAAATTCCTTTCCTATACCACAAGGCATGCTGACATATTTTTCTTGGTACTAGATATCTGGTATATTTGCTTAAAAGTTGGTTGCACTTGTCGTGATGCACGTCGATTTTTTGACAAACTTGGAGTAGGCCTTTAACATAGGCAAATAAAGCATGTTAATGACTCCTTTGTCATGTAAGATGGTATTTGTCATTCTCTATAGATTATGTAGTCTCATGTTTTTAATGGTTGCAATATTACACTCGTGGATATTCTTTCTACTTCTAATTTGTTATTTTTGCTCCATTGTAGCTTTGCCAGGAAAACCTGAGGTAGGGCCAGGTTAGTACCTTTTCAATATGTATGCTACCAACTTGTTTTCATCATTTTATTTCTGCCATTTGTCATTGTCATTTCTTTGTGTATGGCAGCAAGGACATCCATTAAGATATCACCAGTGGTGTATTTACTAAATCGGTTCAAGATGCTAAGAAAGCAATATTGAAATTAAATATATACATCAAGAAATGTCCCAATGTAAATAAAAAGTTTTCATTGTTACGACATGTGGTTTCAGTCTGCCTTTTCTTTCGTCCTTCTATACTATCACAACTTTTTCTTTTGAATTTTAGGTTAAGTAAAATAAAGCTACATATTAGTTAAGGATGCTTTGATATTGCAAAGCAGTAGCCATAGTGTCCTAAGCATCCTTTTTTCCTTTATTCTTTCTACACATAAGTTTTCTAATGGTAAAGGGCATGTGTGACGCCCCGGAGATCGGGCACTATGCAGATTTCAGCATTCCCGCCAAATCAGCATAATAACCGATTCCAGGTTGCCATTTATGATAACATTACAATAGTTCACGAATATTCCACAATTACAACAGCAACAGATAGATACAAGATGACTCAGAAGAGCCAGGGATACAACTGATACAATACAAAGATCCAAATAACAGCGGAAGAAACAAACGTCCGTCTACGGACAAGATCCAAATTGGACTAAGAGTCCTGAAGATAACCGAAGGCGTCCAATCCCTGCCCAGGCCAAGCCGGAGGGATTCCCAAGCTAACGTCGTCAGACTTCAAACCTGTTGACTGCAATTTGGAATTTGCAGCCACGAAAGAGATTCGTGGGTCAGTACGGTTAAGTACTGGCAAGTGGGAGAAAGCCCATACTCACAAGTTACCGGCATAGCCAGTCATCACAAGATACAAATACTTTAGGATCAACGGAAAGGAAGGGGTTATGGCAAATAAGCGACAGCAGGCTGCACTAACCAACTACAGAGATTCTATTACTTCCACCTACCAGAAAGGAGATAAGATCGAGTGATAGTAACCAACTGAAAGATAACTTCAAACAAACCCATCCTGGATATCGCCCCTTATCCGAAGAAGCAATCCGAGGATAACTCACACCGTGGTATTAAAGATGAGTCAAGTTTGTTGTGTGAATAACCTATTACTAGTCAAGTTATTAATCATTGGGTGAAACATGATTGATCGTTATGTTAAAGTTGTCCTGAGTACTTGTTAGCCAGTACTTTCACCAAGTAATCCATAACCGCGGAAAACACGGCTTCTCGAGAAGATTTACCCTGCAGGGATGCACCAAAGTAACCACACTCATGAATATCCCGCCAGATGGAGTGGCCCCTCCACCAAGCGGGGCACTCAACACAATCCAACCCTTCTTCGCATCAAGCCCAAAGAACCTTGGGCGCACGGCTACTCGGGCCCAGAAGAAAATGGACCCTCATAGCACTCTAAGACCGTGTCCCCCTATATGCCGACTACGAAAGTTCCACCCGGGTACCAAGGGCTCGCAAGATCATGCATGCAGCAAATGGAAAACCCGAACTAAATGAGGCGATTTGGACGAGATGCGAATCGGGTCAAATTGAGGGGGAGCCCATACTCCCCAAATGCGGGTAGTGCGCTCATCATGGATCAGTAGACAAGACCCTTTTCCTATTAGGGTCGACACTAGCAGGCCTCAAAACCACAAAGGGCCTCCTGCCGGTGCCTTATCATCAAATTATTATTATTATTACCATTAGCAATTAACAGGTTTGATTGATTAACATCGAGCCCCAGAGCATAATTAAGTAATAACAGAAGTAACGGGTAACAGACTCGAGCAAAACAACCTAAGCAGGCTAGATAAGAACAGGCACAAACAAAGGCTGTAGGTATGGAGGTGAGGCAATATCAAGGTTAAGGGATTCATGTGATGGGTTCGTAACAGAAACAACTACCACTATGGCTAGCAGAAAAGAATCAACGGAAAGAATCGGTAACAAGTGATGAAAGGCAGCCATATGGCATGCAAGTGAGTATACTTGCCTGAGATCCCGCAAGGTAGCAGAACTTGTCGTTGCTCACATCATCTCAACGTACTATCCGGGAAGAAGCAACGAACTAAAAGAAACACCGGATGCAACAATTACTACTACGGCAAAAGATCCAGCATGATCAAGATATGGATGCATGACAAGGTTAATAGATGCACCAAAGTAAACTAGTGGATAAGATACACAAGTTTAAATGGATTCCATATGCAAAGATTGCATATGGCAAACCCATGCCTTATAGTTGAATTATTTGTTCTAACACTAAGCATCCTGTGTAAGTGAGTTAGAATGATGCATGCATGATGAAGAACAAGAAGATAACAAGTTTAGATGCAATTAGAAAGATAGTTAACCAATTAAGAAAGCATTTATTAAGTTTGGAAAATTGGTTACTTAATGGTGTTGATCAAGTAGTGGTTGTTATCAACAAGTTAAAGTGTGCAAAACAGATAACAAAGTTGATATTTGAAAAGGTTATCAAATTTTAGTTGGATTACATGTTTCACATTTTGAAATTGGACTTTGGGTTAATTAATTATGAATTAAACAATATTAAACAATTTTTAATTGAATTAAACAAGATTCAAACTGTTTAAGCAATTTTAATTATTCAAAACAGAAAACAAAAATTATATTTGAAAAGGTGAGATGAAATGGTATGGAAAACATATTTTATTTGCATTATTTGGAATAACAATGAATTATTATGAATTATTACAAGTGGCATTTGAATTATTTGAATTTGAATTTAAATTGCATTTTGAAAATTCAAAACAGAACACAAATTAGATATTTGGAAAGTTTGTTAAATTCTGAACAGAAAACATATATAACTTTTAGTTGTTGGATTAACAGATTTAAAGTTATTGAATTTCAAAGCTTATTGCTTTATTCTGTTATTTAAAAGAAAATTTAAAACAGATTCCTTTTTATTCCGTTTTACACGCACTGGAAGCTTACCCACAGGCACTGCCCTGTGGGCCTGCGAGGCCAGCGTGGCGCACACGCTGCGTGGCAGAGGGAGCCACTGCCAGGTGGGGCTGGGCTGTCAGGCACGCTGGAAAAAAGAAGGTTTTTATTCGCTTCCGCGCGGCTCGAACTCGAGACCGAGTGCGCGCGAGAGAACAGCGCTACCACTGCGCTGTTGGCTTCAGTTTTGTCAGTAGACAGGACGAGTGCAAGGTAACGTTAAGGTGGGAGCCTTAACTGAACTAACTGACGAGCACAACCATCCACGGCTTGACAGAAAACGGAAAGGCTCGCCGGCGGCGATCTCCGTGTTTGCGCGCGAGATGATGGTTCTGGATGGTGCAAACGTGCACGGGCGATGACGTTGGACAAGCAGAGAGGGAGGGGGAAGCACGGAGGCGAGCTCACCATCGGATGCAGACGATGCAGAGGCTCGACGCTGACGCAGGATGACGACGCGCGGCCGCGGAGAAGATGTGGACGGCGGCGCCGTTCTGGAAGTGATCCGCGCCCGCGTAGACGTACAGGTGGTTGGGGGCGAAGCGCCGGTCTTGTTCCCGTGCTCAGAGTGGTCGACGGTGGACTCCCTCGACGTCGACGAGCTCGGGTTCAGAGAAAGGAGGCCACTGTGGCCGGCGGCGAGGTTGAGCATGGCGGCGTCGATCCAGTTGGTCCCCGGATGTGTTCAAGTGTTCAAAGGGAAGCTGGAGAGGTGGGAGGTTGATTTCTGTGGCTAGGAGGTGGCGTGGCGCAGCGTGGTGGCCGGAGATACGACGGATTCAGAGGGATCGGTGGCGTCTCCGGTGAGCGCTAGCAGAGAAGGGTGCGACAGCAAGGAGAGGGATGGCGGCGATCGCGAGGTGGAGGCGGAACCCTAGGAGCCTAGGGTTGCTCCCAGGGGCTAGGGCGAGCACTTATAGGCCGCGGAGAGGGGGGCGGCCGCCGGAGTCGCACGGGAGTGTCGCGGTGGATGCCGCCGATGTGAGCCGTACCGCGAGACGAAGAAGGAACAGAAGGCGCGCACGAATCTTGACGCCACGAAGCGGTACGCAGGCCGCTGCGCGCGGGGTTAGAAGGTTAGTGGGCTGGGCCGGGGTTAGGGTAGGTTAGCTGCCGCACGGTTGGTTTTTCTTTTATTCTTTTCTGTTTTATTATTTTTTTGTAGTTTGCTTTTGGATCAAATAGATAGGTTTTTGATTAGATAAAATTTTGGAAAAATTTGGGTAAGCTTCTTAGGTGAAAAGAAACCACCTGGCAGTTTTGGTTTTCAAAATTTCAAAGGTTTGCTTGCTGTTTTGAAATTGAACCAAAATAATAGAATTTTGCCATATTACTTAATATTTAGAAAATAGGGTATTCTCAATAGGGTTTCCCCCTAGGTTTTTAGAATGTTTTAGAGAAGGAATAAGTTTGGTGAGTTTTATGGTTTCCAAAGAGGTACTGATTTGAGAATTGGAAATGATTTGAATTTAATTGCTTGAACTAATGGTTTGAAGTTGAAAATTTTTGAGCAAAGGTGAAAGTTTAAATTGCTTTGAAATTTTCAGTTGTGATGCAAACATGATGCAATGCAATGTGATGCAAATGATGCAAACACAACAAACAGGTAACACCACAGGTGTTACAGACGACACCACTAACAAGGGATTGCGCCCTCGCAATCCACCTGCTAACCCGGGAGGGGAAAGAAGTTCAACTATCGATTCTTCATGCTTCCAGCTGATCTCCTCGACACCACTAACAAGGGATTCTTGCTCGGAGTGACGACGATGTTCTTCCACCAGGAATCTTCCGATGATCGAACCTATTAGGTTAAGGGCTCAGAAAACGTCCACCCACGTAGGATCCTAACACTTTGAAAGATAGACAGGAAGAGAGACTCCAAAACAAATAAGATGGGAGGGGAAATAGATTAGAGGTAAGGAGAAAAACAAGAGTCCTATTGAGATGTTTTTCCAAAATAGTTAGCAGAAATAATTTTTGACACTCTAGAAACAACGACCGTTAGCGAGGTTTTCCTACAGGCTTTGCGGACCCGTTGCTTCGATAACCATTCGTATCTAAACAATATCGGGAATCGGAACCAAGGCTCTGATACCATTTGTGACGCCCCGGAGATCGGGCACTATGCAGATTTCAGCATTCCCGCCAAATCAGCATAATAACCGATTCCAGGTTGCCATTTATGATAACATTACAATAGTTCACGAATATTCCACAATTACAACAGCAACAGATAGATACAAGATGACTCAGAAGAGCCAGGGATACAACTGATACAATACAAAGATCCAAATAACAGCGGAAGAAACAAACGTCCGTCTACGGACAAGATCCAAATTGGACTAAGAGTCCTGAAGATAACCGAAGGCGTCCAATCCCTGCCCAGGCCAAGCCGGAGGGATTCCCAAGCTAACGTCGTCAGACTTCAAACCTGTTGACTGCAATTTGGAATTTGCAGCCACGAAAGAGATTTGTGGGTCAGTACGGTTAAGTACTGGCAAGTGGGAGAAAGCCCATACTCACAAGTTACCGGCATAGCCAGTCATCACAAGATACAAATACTTTAGGATCAACGGAAAGGAAGGGGTTATGGCAAATAAGCGACAGCAGGCTGCACTAACCAACTACAGAGATTCTATTACTTCCACCTACCAGAAAGGAGATAAGATCGAGTGATAGTAACCAACTGAAAGATAACTTCAAACAAACCCATCCTGGATATCGCCCCTTATCCGAAGAAGCAATCCGAGGATAACTCACACCGTGGTATTAAAGATGAGTCAAGTTTGTTGTGTGAATAACCTATTACTAGTCAAGTTATTAATCATTGGGTGAAACATGATTGATCGTTATGTTAAAGTTGTCCTGAGTACTTGTTAGCCAGTACTTTCACCAAGTAATCCATAACCGCGGAAAACACGGCTTCTCGAGAAGATTTACCCTGCAGGGATGCACCAAAGTAACCACACTCATGAATATCCCGCCAGATGGAGTGGCCCCTCCACCAAGCGGGGCACTCAACACAATCCAACCCTTCTTCGCATCAAGCCCAAAGAACCTTGGGCGCACGGCTACTCGGGCCCAGAAGAAAATGGACCCTCATAGCACTCTAAGACCGTGTCCCCCTATATGCCGACTACGAAAGTTCCACCCGGGTACCAAGGGCTCGCAAGATCATGCATGCAGCAAATGGAAAACCCGAACTAAATGAGGCGATTTGGACGAGATGCGAATCGGGTCAAATTGAGGGGGAGCCCATACTCCCCAAATGCGGGTAGTGCGCTCATCATGGATCAGTAGACAAGACCCTTTTCCTATTAGGGTCGACACTAGCAGGCCTCAAAACCACAAAGGGCCTCCTGCCGGTGCCTTATCATCAAATTATTATTATTATTACCATTAGCAATTAACAGGTTTGATTGATTAACATCGAGCCCCAGAGCATAATTAAGTAATAACAGAAGTAACGGGTAACAGACTCGAGCAAAACAACCTAAGCAGGCTAGATAAGAACAGGCACAAACAAAGGCTGTAGGTATGGAGGTGAGGCAATATCAAGGTTAAGGGATTCATGTGATGGGTTCGTAACAGAAACAACTACCACTATGGCTAGCAGAAAAGAATCAACGGAAAGAATCGGTAACAAGTGATGAAAGGCAGCCATATGGCATGCAAGTGAGTATACTTGCCTGAGATCCCGCAAGGTAGCAGAACTTGTCGTTGCTCACATCATCTCAACGTACTATCCGGGAAGAAGCAACGAACTAAAAGAAACACCGGATGCAACAATTACTACTACGGCAAAAGATCCAGCATGATCAAGATATGGATGCATGACAAGGTTAATAGATGCACCAAAGTAAACTAGTGGATAAGATACACAAGTTTAAATGGATTCCATATGCAAAGATTGCATATGGCAAACCCATGCCTTATAGTTGAATTATTTGTTCTAACACTAAGCATCCTGTGTAAGTGAGTTAGAATGATGCATGCATGATGAAGAACAAGAAGATAACAAGTTTAGATGCAATTAGAAAGATAGTTAACCAATTAAGAAAGCATTTATTAAGTTTGGAAAATTGGTTACTTAATGGTGTTGATCAAGTAGTGGTTGTTATCAACAAGTTAAAGTGTGCAAAACAGATAACAAAGTTGATATTTGAAAAGGTTATCAAATTTTAGTTGGATTACATGTTTCACATTTTGAAATTGGACTTTGGGTTAATTAATTATGAATTAAACAATATTAAACAATTTTTAATTGAATTAAACAAGATTCAAACTGTTTAAGCAATTTTAATTATTCAAAACAGAAAACAAAAATTATATTTGAAAAGGTGAGATGAAATGGTATGGAAAACATATTTTATTTGCATTATTTGGAATAACAATGAATTATTATGAATTATTACAAGTGGCATTTGAATTATTTGAATTTGAATTTAAATTGCATTTTGAAAATTCAAAACAGAACACAAATTAGATATTTGGAAAGTTTGTTAAATTCTGAACAGAAAACATATATAACTTTTAGTTGTTGGATTAACAGATTTAAAGTTATTGAATTTCAAAGCTTATTGCTTTATTCTGTTATTTAAAAGAAAATTTAAAACAGATTCCTTTTTATTCCGTTTTACACGCACTGGAAGCTTACCCACAGGCACTGCCCTGTGGGCCTGCGAGGCCAGCGTGGCGCACACGCTGCGTGGCAGAGGGAGCCACTGCCAGGTGGGGCTGGGCTGTCAGGCACGCTGGAAAAAAGAAGGTTTTTATTCGCTTCCGCGCGGCTCGAACTCGAGACCGAGTGCGCGCGAGAGAACAGCGCTACCACTGCGCTGTTGGCTTCAGTTTTGTCAGTAGACAGGACGAGTGCAAGGTAACGTTAAGGTGGGAGCCTTAACTGAACTAACTGACGAGCACAACCATCCACGGCTTGACAGAAAACGGAAAGGCTCGCCGGCGGCGATCTCCGTGTTTGCGCGCGAGATGATGGTTCTGGATGGTGCAAACGTGCACGGGCGATGACGTTGGACAAGCAGAGAGGGAGGGGGAAGCACGGAGGCGAGCTCACCATCGGATGCAGACGATGCAGAGGCTCGACGCTGACGCAGGATGACGACGCGCGGCCGCGGAGAAGATGTGGACGGCGGCGCCGTTCTGGAAGTGATCCGCGCCCGCGTAGACGTACAGGTGGTTGGGGGCGAAGCGCCGGTCTTGTTCCCGTGCTCAGAGTGGTCGACGGTGGACTCCCTCGACGTCGACGAGCTCGGGTTCAGAGAAAGGAGGCCACTGTGGCCGGCGGCGAGGTTGAGCATGGCGGCGTCGATCCAGTTGGTCCCCGGATGTGTTCAAGTGTTCAAAGGGAAGCTGGAGAGGTGGGAGGTTGATTTCTGTGGCTAGGAGGTGGCGTGGCGCAGCGTGGTGGCCGGAGATACGACGGATTCAGAGGGATCGGTGGCGTCTCCGGTGAGCGCTAGCAGAGAAGGGTGCGACAGCAAGGAGAGGGGATGGCGGCGATCGCGAGGTGGAGGCGGAACCCTAGGAGCCTAGGGTTGCTCCCAGGGGCTAGGGCGAGCACTTATAGGCCGCGGAGAGGGGGGCGGCCGCCGGAGTCGCACGGGAGTGTCGCGGTGGATGCCGCCGATGTGAGCCGTACCGCGAGACGAAGAAGGAACAGAAGGCGCGCACGAATCTTGACGCCACGAAGCGGTACGCAGGCCGCTGCGCGCGGGGTTAGAAGGTTAGTGGGCTGGGCCGGGGTTAGGGTAGGTTAGCTGCCGCACGGTTGGTTTTTCTTTTATTCTTTTCTGTTTTATTATTTTTTTGTAGTTTGCTTTTGGATCAAATAGATAGGTTCTTGATTAGATAAAATTTTGGAAAAATTTGGGTAAGCTTCTTAGGTGAAAAGAAACCACCTGGCAGTTTTGGTTTTCAAAATTTCAAAGGTTTGCTTGCTGTTTTGAAATTGAACCAAAATAATAGAATTTTGCCATATTACTTAATATTTAGAAAATAGGGTATTCTCAATAGGGTTTCCCCCTAGGTTTTTAGAATGTTTTAGAGAAGGAATAAGTTTGGTGAGTTTTATGGTTTCCAAAGAGGTACTGATTTGAGAATTGGAAATGATTTGAATTTAATTGCTTGAACTAATGGTTTGAAGTTGAAAATTTTTGAGCAAAGGTGAAAGTTTAAATTGCTTTGAAATTTTCAGTTGTGATGCAAACATGATGCAATGCAATGTGATGCAAATGATGCAAACACAACAAACAGGTAACACCACAGGTGTTACAGCATGTGTCGAGCGGCTCATATACCTGAAGATGACTTGATAATAGAACTAGAAACACCAATGTATGTGGTTTTGGTTACATTTTAGCATAGAACCTGCTCAGTGTCTACATATTAGTCTAAAATTATCATATTCTACAGTTGAAACTGTTAAAAAGGAATATTTACTACTAAAATTTATCATATTTTTCACTTTATTTGTTATTCCTCATATCCGGAAGTCTTATTTTCCTGGTTGCAGAACGCTCACTGAAGTTTAGGAAAGAGTGTTGAAGGAAAGAATGGACCGAGTTCGCAACACTTGTCAGCTCAACTACGGCATATCTTCATTGTATTCTCAAGACAATGGAGACCATATACTTTCCCCTACAAGATAATACTTTCTTACCCTGATCTGTATGATTAAACACTAAGTTGCTAAAGGAAACCGGGCAATACTAATGTTGTTCTCTTGAAGTTGCAGAATCAACAACAACATGTTCAACCTTTAATAATATATTATCAATTTTGATCGATGTTGTTTTTATTTTTCCTCCAAAAAACGGGTTATTATTCCTCCTTTAGATAACTGAGGCAATAATTAGCTACAATATAATGAATATTTAGTGTCATCTAATCATAAAGTTAAGGCAATGCAATATATATATATACCCGAGGAACTTCAAAAGGTAAATATCTTATTCTTGTTTTTTCTTGATACGTGTAATACTTATTATATAGTGTAAGATATCTAAATCGTTATTCTTAATTTTATTTAGTGAACAAATTGTTTTTTTTTTGTGTGACATTAACAATCTCTTCCCCAAGTGTTTATTATAAATCACTATTGGTTCTATCTTTGTTGAACAACAAGGGTGTCAACAGATATATTGGGGCTGCCTCTCTGATAAATGAGCCTGCTCTCACCACTAAAGTTGAACCCCTGGATGCTCTTGTGGACCTTATAAATCAAGTGGGAGTGCCTTACTGGCTTTGTTAAAAACATATGTTGTGCTTGTCTACTTTCCGGACTAGATTACCACATAGCCAGTTATACATTCCTATAAGCTAAATGCAAGCTTGCGGCCAGTTTTCCCTTAGTTACATATCTAAGGATCCATATTGCTTCTTTTTGTAAATTTATGTGTCGTTATCGGACATATCGTATAGTTCCAAATATGTTAATTGTAGTTGCCTCATATGCCAAGATTCTGTTGCAAATTTTGGAAAATAACATATGAGGAATTACGTAGCTGATGATAACACATAAATTATTAGACATTGGGGCGAAGAGGCTGAAAACCGTTGGTCACTGCATCAACACATGTCCTCTGCATCTCTAGAATGATTACAGAGATTTATGTGCATTTACTTGCGCTTGTTTTTAGTTTACCCTTATGATTGTTCTTCTCTTACTTTCAACCGATCTTGTAACTGGCATGGAATGCACCTCTATTTGTGATCATGTGAGATTCTATTCCCTCATACGTTCATGTGTACCATGTATTTTTGTTACCTATAGAACTCTGTTAGGTTATTACATGTCAAATGAAGTGGGTACTGAGAACAAAGCTGAGCGCACTTCTAGGAAGAGGTGCTTGTTCGTACGGCCCCTGACCGGAAGGAAGGGGAAGCAGGAACCCGCTGAGTGATTGATTGTTCCCTTGTTGTCATCTTTGTCTTAGTTTATTTGCTTTGTGTGGATGTCAATGTAAGCCATATCTTCTCTTCTTGCCATATCTTCTCTTCTTTTAGGTGCCTCGTTTTGGATCATTGTGTATTTCTCTACACCATCACTTATTTGGTGCCATCTATAATCATGTTGGTGACTAACCCTACTGCACATGTGTAATATATATTTCAGAACACCATATTTTAGTATTCTACAAAACTAAAATATGTGTATCATTTATTTGTCAGATCCAGAATTCCACAATCCTTGCTTACATAATTGATTGGGCCTTTAGACTACAAAATAGAAAAAAGAAGGTCAGGGGTATATTATGATTTCTGATGTGTTGTGATTAGACAGCACCTGACCGGCCAGGAGGCGCCCCAAGGGGCGCCCCAGCCTCTAGTTTATACCATTCACGGTACTGGCAGTATCTGCTGATACCATCAATCAGCAACGGTAAGAGTGCTCACGTACCTGATGGAAAGAAGGAGACGCGTGACTACTGTTGCAGCCAGCTTGAGGTAGAGTACAGCCCGACAGGCACGACAGTGTCTGCCGCTCGCCGTTCAGCGAGGTGGGATCGTTTCTCTCGTTCCATGTCTAGCCGATATTACGCGTTGATGGCCGAGCGGGTAGAAGCCACGCGGTTTGCCTGCTCCATCAGTTTGCTCCCATCGCTGCTCCTGTGATCCACGGCCGGAGGCATGTCCGTGATGCATCTTGGTGTGTTCTAGTGAGCGTTGACTCACTCTGGGCGGCACACGGCCGGCCGACCTGATGATGTAGTGGAGAAACGGAGCAGGGCGTGGATGCTCGGAGCGCTCCCGACGATGGCTCCCGATGGAAGCGGCAAGTTGTAGCCTCTCCTAGGACTATGCTCGGTTCATACCTCGGCAGCTCGTGTCTACTCCGTTTCAACAAGAAAAGTAGCTGATGGCCATGGAGGCTTGGCCAATGAAAAGCGTGTGGCCGACGTGCCCTTGCCCTCTGCCTACGAGTCGTTTGGTTCTAGCGCTTGCATCTCAATCATGAAGGCCGGGCTTCTCTAGATCTTTATTTATAGATTCTTGAGAAAAACAGCTCAGGACTCTATGCGTTCGGTTCCGTTGAGCTGTACTTGAATATGATTGCACGCTGAAATTTTAATATAATAAGCCGTGTGCATCTTCTAGATGCAGAGGCTGGGTTTTCCGTTTTCAAAAAAAAAAAGACTCTATGCGTTTCCTTTTAGGACTCTGCCAATGACAGAAAATCAGAGCAAACGAGACAACCTCGAACCAACAATGTAAGAAAGATAGTACGAAATCACCGACACAGGCGACAGACGGCCGGAAACAGACTGCTAGACATAAAAACGAATCTGTTTTCTTTTAGGCGCACGCTAGGCGTAGACCGACCTACAGCGTCCCGTTTTAGGTCCCCTCACGAGCCGTCCGATCTTCATCCGATGGCTCAAAACAGCACAAACCCAATTTTATACTTTAGCCTCCCTGTTTTTCGCATATAGAACCCGCAGTCAACAGCAGCCCGCTTAAAACGAAAAGGTATATTGTGTTGGCCCCGGTCATCTCGATAATTACAGCAAATCTGCTATTGCAACAATTTCACTTGCGTCGCAACAAAAAATATCGCTCCGTGTACAAAAAAAAAATATTACAACAAAAAAATTCAAAACTTTTTTGGAAAAAAATAATGTTACAAATAATAGTTAAACAATATGTTATTGCGTCGCAACAAAAAAGTTACAACAATGCAACAAAAATCACAACCTATTGCAACAAAAAAATTATTTGCACCAAATAGAAAAGTTGGTAAGCAACAAAATAATTTATCACTGTTTCGGTTGCAACAAAAATCATCACCTATTTCAACAAAAAGTTAAATCGATAGCAACAAAAAAATTACATATTTACAACATGTAAATGAGCGCATAAACATATCATTCCAAAAATGAAATATAAATACACATGTATTTGTCTAGAAAAAACATTGCAACTTCTTGTTTGTGCATTCTCAACAAATTTTGGGCAAAACTGTTACAAAATTTTAGTACGTACGCAACATTGTCCGAACATGGTAAAAATACTTAGTGTATGTGACTACTCCTAGTTACTGCGGTGGGCTATCTACGCACGCAAATGGGCTACATAAAACGAAATTAAAGCGAAATAGGTCAGCTACGTACGCGCAGAAGGCCCAGAAGCTAGCTACGCTGCTCCGCAGCGTAAGGAGCGAAGCGGCCTACAGCAGGGCGCTGTAGGTCGGCCTAACAAAAGTGTTTTCCTTTCTTTTAACTTACGGCTAAGAGTTGAAAAACAGACTGCTAGATAATTATTTACTACTTCTATGGCAATTTGGATAACGTACTGACCAACCAACCAACCAAGGAAACCTTAGTTCCTTTATTATTATATATATAGGTAGAGATTAAAATTAAACAGCCGTAAAAGTGCATGGACCCAAGCCAAGCCTCCTCTGCATGCATGCATTGAGAGCTAGCTACATGCGGTAGGAACTTAGCAAAAGTATGCACTGCGTATATGTGTTCCGTACTTGTACAAATGACAAGTGATTTTGTAGAGACAATTTTCTAATACCAAGTACAAAACCACGTCGAATACTGCCCACATTATGCACAAGGGTAAAAATGTCTTTCCACATTTATACAATGCACGAGAGTGTCATATAGGGAAAAATAATTAGACTAGAGGTCATATATAGGGAAGAAAAAAATTTCCGGTGTCAAATAAGGAACATGATTTTAAGAGTGTGAAATAAGAAATTCTCTCTATATTATACAGGGCGTTGGGCTTCCCTTACAAGTCGCGGTCTACGAGTTTACATGCTCGACTATGAGTACAACATCTACTCTATGCTAAAATTGGAAGGTCATCGGCTTCGTAATGGAGTAGGACTCCAAGCATCCTACTCTCCTTTGACTCGTAGTTGATATTCCTTCTGTAGTAGCCGCAAAGTATTTGCATGCATCGAGATAAACTTTGCCTTTGAGTGGGATGGCATGCCTCCATCTTCATGTTGTATTGGGCCAAAGACGGCCGAACAAGTCTTTGGATGTGGGCCACTTCCCCTCTTGTGTCGAGGTAGACTCATCCTCGGTTGTTGGTCATGTCCCACTCTCCTTCTTGTTCTTCACTGGATTGTGCCGACTAGTACTTGGAAAATTGCATTCTAGAATCCTTGTGTTGAAAGTGCATTTGATGCCCTCCTATGTGGATTTCGGGTGATAGACGACACCAAGGACAAAGGGACTACCAATTTCATCTAGTGGAACACAATCCCGTATAATGATTTGGTTCATATTGATCCATCGCTTTGAAGAAAAATATAGATAGGTCAAATGAAGGTTGTAGAAAATCAGCCCAAAGATCCTAGGTGAACATGACTCAACCTCGGCAACATAAGGTTCTTTGATGTAACAATAATGAACGGAGAAAATCTCAAGGAGCGGTGATTAGCAAAATGAATATCCAGCGACATGTCTCTGGATTGAAATGCGTTAATATCAACACCAAAGAATTTCAAGAAACCTACACTTAGCTTAGCTGGTATGATGACAATGAAGACAACAACTATCTCTGAATACCAATCGTGTTTGACATAACGTTGAGTACATCATCCAATAAAGAACCCAAGGCGCATACATTGCTTGATGTAAGAACTCATCTGGTGCATTGAGAAATATCTATGTGCGACGATGAGCTGAAAACCAAGATAGAGACACTCCCTTGTCAGAAGGAGTGATTCCGGTGCACATGAAAAACCATCGCAAATACAACATTGGAGACATTGTTGAATACGAAGACATGGAGATGTGTGGATGAAACAAATAAAATTTCATTGTAAATTAATACTTACAAAAGATAACCTTCTCGAATGAAACTGGCAGGTGATAAAAATGTTGTTATTGTGATCAAGATGAAACAATACAAATTGTTTTCATTACTTTCTCTTTTTCAAAGATTTTAGCTAGAACTGTTCACATGAATATCAAACCACCATCTAATATTACAAATTTATTTAGGAACTGGTTGGGTGGTGTACCTAAGAAAGATAAAGCCCATATCGGAGTGGATGTATGTGCTTTATTGTTGTCTATTTGGAATGTGAGGAAAAAATTATTTTAAAAAAATCAAGCTTCCCTTCCTTTCTTGCCGGTTATATCTTTGGCTACGCATTGGATCCATGTATGCTCTCATCTCTTGACGCTGGACCAGCGCCAGGCCATGGATATTGGGTGCACCCATATGGAAATGATTGCGTGGGATTTTTATAGCGTGCGTGGTTAGTGTTTTGAGAGAAGAATAGCATGTGCAAAGGCACTTCATGTTATTATGCTTTTTTAGATGCTTAATCCCTTATGCATTATCTTGATACTCATGCGGCGGTCTACTCCCCAATCATGGGAGTACCCTCAGGGCTCAGTTTGTGAAAAAGTTTTGTGACTTCTTCTTCAACTTGGAGGCCTGTTATTCTGGATCTGGCAAGACGATTGGTTGCCTCTTGAAAGAGAGGGAAGCGAGGAACAAAAACTAAAAGGTGAGATCTAGTATGTTGAAGGAGAAATCGTTCAAGGGCAAAAGTAAGAAGAGCGGTTATATAGGGAAAGGTTTCTATGATTTCTTGATTGACGGTTTCCGGTCTTCTGGCATATATCTTTTTGGTTGCTCTTTTTCCATGGTGGCACCTTTGAGTTGTTGAGATCCACATGTGAGGGTTTGTCAGAGTTGCGTTTGGGAGCGGCCGTTGACCCGTCTTGTCGTGTTGGCCCGACACTCGCCCCGCACAAACATCGACTGCACGGAGGGGGGTGCGGGGGCGGCAGCCCCCGCGGTACGGTACGAGTTGATACCGAGTTGGAGTTAGGTCAGGACCGCCTTTATATACCTCTTGTAAGCCGCCGCACGGGATAAGCTACACATTGTAAATCCCGGCGCGATTGTAACCTCACCCGAAATAGTGAAGTATTGCTGGCTGGCGCCCGTGCTTTTTACTCTTCCTTGTTGGAAGGGTTTTCCCCGTTAAAATCTCGTGTCCCCATTGGTTCGATCTTGTTTAACTTCATCGTTGTTTTGCTATTGCGTGTAACAGCATAGCCGCGACACCGTCATCACCATCGGAGGCCACATGGGCTGGGTCGACCTCTGGCGGGGCATCCTCCTCCGCGAGGTGCGGGTTCCGGCTGGGCGGGGAGGAAAGCACCGCCGGCCCCAGGCCGATTCGCTACGTGCCCGAGCTGAGCGCCCCTTCGTGCCGTGTTGCTGCTCCGGTTAGATTCCATGATGGATATTAGGTGCTCCACCTGGCAAACATCCAGAACGGAAACTAGGCCCGACACAAGCTTTGGGGAGAGGTCTTTGCCGGAAAGGAGGTTCTTTACACACCAAACTTGCTATAACGCATATAAAAGTTGCTTCAAAAAATATTTCGTCCAATGATATGCAAACGAGATCTTGTTTAGAAGATCTTGTCACGAGGATTCCAAAAATGCAAACGTATCGAAATCCCGACGCTTGACACAAAAGTTATAGCATTTTGAATTTTCGGAAATAGTAATTAATGTGTGTATGTGTAGGATTTTCTTTCACAAAAGTAGGTACGTAAGTGGAGATAAGTGGGCTGCCATTTTCTGGCTACGTGCTAACATTCCAAAATTAAGGGTGCGCTCCTTTCTGTCATTGCCACACAGAGCAACAACAGTTTAGTCATAGAACAAGCCAACGTATATATAATCAGATCCCAACAACATTTTGTGCCACTGCCATCTCATTCCACTTTCGACGCCTTCCGGTAAGGAGGGAGGATACCCTGGAGAAAAGATTGGAGCAATATCAGCGCTCTCTCGGGCTGGAAAGACGGGACCGTGTGCCCGGCTCCTCTCACGGAAGCGAACGTGAACAGCTGAACATAGCCTCCTACCCGCAACCATTGGACCCAGCAACCATCGGTTTAGCTCAGTTTAGACTAGGACGCAAGTTCGTACAGTACGTACGAGAATTCATGGAGGATCATGCCCGAACATATCCCTCGTGCCCGGCTGTCCATGGACGCCAGGGCTCCGTGATGGAGAGGTTGAGGTCGCGGACGGTGTACCTTGTGCCGGTGAACGGGATCACGGAGTCAAAATCCCCACTAAAATTCGTCAATTTCAGCATCAGCAAGAACATGTTTGTTTGCGATCATTTTGGGGCGATGGTCTGTCATCGATCGAGGTTGGATTTACCTGAACAGTCATACGAACAGACGGTGGTCGATTAGCCATTTCAATGTAGGCAGCATGCTATCAGGCGAGTCTTTGAAGTCCGCGAAAACTCTGCACCAACACCACACGTACACAAGGCCGATTAATTCGGCCGCTCTTCATGAAAACTATAGCACGCTGGTGGACTCGACGGTTAACAGGGGCACGATTTACCTAAGTTCGTGGTCCTCGTAGAGATAAAACCCTTACTCCTGCTTGTTTGGATTGTATTGATGGTGGTTAAAATAAGAGCTACAATGCTTGCGGCAGAGAAATTGGATCTTGCGCAAGCCAAGGCTATGGTGGGTGGAATAAGTGATGCCCTACCCGGGGGTTCTCTCAACCTTTATATAGGAGGCTGGGTCTGGCATCCGCACCCGGGTAGGTTACTAACTCTATGTATGTCGCTTGCGCCTTCTGCCTTGAGCCGCAAGTTGAAGCATAGATGCCAACTGGGCCTTCTAGAAGATAGACGGTGGCTCTTCATAATGGGCTTCTGCATGTATTAGTACCGGGTAGGACCATAGCCAATACTAGGGAAGTATCTATATTTTAGTATCCCCCGAGTGTCTATTGGACTCCTAGGAATCGTGTAGAGACTTAGTACAATGGAGGACTCGAAACTTTTCGTGATGACACCTGTCTGGACACTTTGCGCCTCGGGAATCAAGGAATTTTTTGAGGATGTGTGCATCCTGTTATGAGGACTCGTGTATGGAGTCAGGCAATCTGCTATATTTAGCAGTTTGCAAAGGCATGCGATTTCGCCACTTGGTTCACTCGACGGATCGGGACCAATTAGTTGGACTCGGGCAAATACAATGCTAGCCTACACAAAATTGAGTCCTTTGGCTCGAACCCGGATGGTTGATAACTGTGACTCGTGCCGCGGAGAACTTACTGAGTTGATTCTAACCTTCGGAAGGGTATCTAGCGCGTCCGCCAGGAGTTTTCATCGTATTGTAATTATCAGGAATGCAGCATGAGTGTGATTCTTGGACCCAAAAGACAGATCCTTGGGTCTTACCTTCACATCTGTAAAATGCGGCATCCAGGTGTGCCTCAATGGCAGTACGACCCGGGGAATCGAAATATTGTGTGTCACATAGTATCGGAGTCGCGGTGTATTCAATGGTGATCAAGGCGAGTGCCTTTTTAGTAGTAGAGCCACAACTTTTTGTTGGCATGTGAGGCGAGTGCCTTTTCACGTAGTAGACCCGCATCTTTTCGTTGAGAGAATAAGGCAAGTGCCTTTTTGTTTTGGACTGTGTCAAAATGAGTCCTAACGTTTTCATGATGTCATGACGCACTCGTCTGATCCCAATGGGACGTGACCAGAAGCGGCATAGGCGAGATGTGTCGTGGTGGGCCCACCTTGCCAGCTTTTAACCAGAACGAGACCGACGAGCACCGTAATTTTTGCTTAGTGGCGTCGTAATTGCGTGTGGCTGCCTTGATAATCGTGCGCAAGTAACGCACACGACCCTTCATTTCCTGGTGCCACGTGGTGGCTTGGATTAGTTCCAGGTGATCTCTCTTGGAGAGATCAACGGTTGTGGCTGGTTTAGCCGCGGTATAAAATGTGTCATGCGGAAAGGGTTTCTCCCTTTCTTCGCAGAACTTCTTATTCTTCCTAGTGTCCATCCTCCATTGCTCCGTCTTCCAGAAAAAACTCATTGGTTGTCCCGACGAAGGGAGGCGCGCGACGGCTGCAGCCAAGAGTGGAGGCGCGGGTTCGTCGGTGAAAGTACAGTATGGTCAACTAAAGGGGGGTTGAATAGGTGACCTATTTTTTTAATATTTTCCTTTTTAATTGGGATAAACAAGTAGAAAACAAGGTTATCTATATGTGCAACTAGGTGAAACAACCTATGTGATAGGCAACAAAGTATGCAAGGAAGCAATATGTAAGGAACAAGATAACCACAAGCGTAAACAAGGAGATATGTTTCCCGTAGTTCCTTACAAAAGGAAGTACGTCTACGTTGGAGAAGTGTTGAGCCACCTAGTCACTCCAATAGCACGGTTTTGCACACCGTATTCTCTTTGTGATTCTCCGGTGAGGGAGATTCTCGTTTCCACTATGAGGTTGACTTGAAGGTGTTGACCAAACCTTTACACAAGGTTGAGGGTACTCCACAAGATGGTTGGAGGCTCTGAATGATCCGGAGCTTCTTGCAACAAGGTGGAAGCTCCAAGCACTAGGGTTTCTCTAGGATAACAAGGCAACCAAGAGATCTACACGATCCCTAAGGTCGGTATGGAGGAAATCAATTTTTGGCTCGGTGAATATGTAGATCTAGGTCTTCTCCACCAAATCCTTGAAGGGCATCAAATTTGGTTGGTTGAGTAGAGAGATCTAACCATTTACAGATTTGTATTCATAGATGAGAGAGAGGAATGGACGAGCTAGTTGTCTCTAAAATATGACCATAGCATTCTTTTAGGGACGGACATTTCCGGGGTAAGTGCTGGAAATTTCCGGGCACACCGGTCGGATATTTCCAAAAGTCCGAGGGGGGCGGAACTTTGAATAATCCGGTGGACGGAAATTTCCGGCCCAATATTCCGCAACTGTTCAGAGAGCGGGAAAGCGGGCGCGTCGTCTTAACGTTGGTCTTTACAGGACGGATATTTCCACCAGAAAATTCCGGCTGAAATATCCACCCTAGTACAGAGAGCGGGCATCCTTGACGCGCTGATTCTTCGAGGCCAGACTTCAACAGGACGCAAATTTCCAAGGGCCAGCCCAGAAATTCCGCCTTTGTCCACCGAAATATTCTGGCCTCCTGGCGGAAATTCCTGAACCATGTTTCTGTCGGTTATCTTTTCCAACAAGGAGGATTCATCTATTTTGACCAATAAGATAACTCCAGCTGTGAACACTTAAACAAACTTTAGTGGGATTACATGTGTTATTATTACCACCAAAACTAGATTAGAGGAGACATGAGCTTTTTGTCGGCTCTGCGGAAGAAATTGGAGAGTGGTGTGCCACCAACATCACCGTCAAGAATCTGCAATGGATGCGGAAAGCTGGGCAGCTGCCTCCAGCGGACTCCGGGCGCGTGCGCAAGCCCGGGAGGGACGAGGATCTTCCCAGCTGGCAAGGTAACGAGCGGGTTGTTTTCACCGAGCATGTTTCGCATGGGCTCTCCTTCCCTCTTCATCTTTTCCTGCGAGCTCTTCCCTGTGTCTACAAGATTCAGCTCCACGACCTCCCGCCAAATGCAGTGCATTGTACGTTTCATCATTTTGTGCGAGTGTTTCGTCAGCATTCGCCCATGCTGGGGTTTTTGGAAGTGGATCTTGTTCGAGAAGACGCATAGGGAGAAGGTCCTTCCGGGTCAGGCCGAACCCGGGGAACCCTACACCACGGGCGGCTTTGGGATCCAAGCCCGAGTCTGCCCAAAACTGGGGGAGACGATGGTTCTACGCCCTGGACATGAGGCGTTGAGCAATGGAGCATAACGCCCTCGTGGAGGGCGTTATGCAAAATGGTTATTTTCGAATTTTTTGGTCTGAGAGTTAGAGTGTGAATTTTACCAATGTTTTTTGAGGATGTGCCCTCGGGGTAATGAAACTTAAGGCAAGTCTTGCTTGGCAGAGCACCCTTACCATAACATTCAACTGATCTCCCCCTTCTATATTGCTCCTCATAGTCCATTGCTTTCACAAAGTCGAGGAAGGGGGCACTATGCATGTCTTCGCCGCACATCCAATTTTATTTTCTTGTGCTGATCTTTCACGAAGAACACGGTTGCATAAAATTGTTTCACCACATCAGCATTATAGGCTTGTTTAAATTCCATGATCTTCTTAGCACCAATGTTTTCATAGACGGAAGTGAGATTTCCAAATTGATATTCGTACCCCCGGATGTACTCAAAATCAACGTGCTTCTGCCTCACAATCTTCGTGCTCTTGTTTTGAATGAAAACTTGAAACACTTCAGCTTATTCTTTGTTCCAAAACCGGGTATCGGCTAGCTTCTCTCTCGGTGTCAAATAAGGGTCTACCTTCATTCTAATCTTTTCTCATTCGTGCAAACCCATAGTAATGTAATCTGGATCCTTCACCTTCTTTCCCTTTGAACTAGTTGCCTTCATTGGTATGGTCTTTACAGTATTGCCCTTGCTAGTACCGGAGGCATCATGCTTGTGTTTTGTGCTCCTTGTCATCTAACAGTAGAAAAACCAAAGTCTTATTACCTTGTTCAAATATAAGGTGCCAAACATTCCAACCAAAATGGCCACCTCAAAACTATTAAGGTTACCAATCTACTAGTAAAACCACATCAAAAATATAATGAATTAGAATTTACAATGAAATAAATTTCGCAATAATATGAACTTGCAATGGACTAAAATTTCAACTGCTATTACTAACAGGAACCTACCAATCTAATAATAGCATTCTACTATTACTAATTTAAACTAGTAATACTAATAGTAACTTATTACTACAAATCAACTAATCTAATACTAAAACCTAGGGTTTCAAACATGGTACTACAAATATCATTATAACTACTTAGAAACACACTGATCCACTACTGGCAACCTAGTACTAACAAACTTAATAGCTTAAAACTAGATAGATTGGGGATCGGGAATACCTAGAGAATGAGATGTGAGAGATCCAACCAATAAAATGAGGGGAAAAGGGGGGCAATACCTTTGGGATTCTTTAGGGAACCAAATCCCTAACAAATGGCCTCCAATCTTCCCAAAACTCGACGGATTTTGCAGAGAAAAGGGGTGGGGCGGCGGGGTAGTTCATGTTCTTTCTCAAGAACAAGAAGGAGGGGGAAAAGAAACTGCTTCGGAAGGGGGCCGTGCGCCTGTGCTAAGTCACAAGGCATAACGCCCCCGTTCAAGGCGTTAAGGAGCATAACGCCCCCGTCTAGGTCGTTAAGGTGCATAACGCCTTTGTCGGGGGCGTTAAGCTCTCATGCCACGTAGGATCGCGAGTCCAAGATGCCACGGTTCATAACGCCCTGGACATGAGGCGTTGAGCAATGGAGCATAACGCCCTCTCAAAATGGTTATTTTCCGAATTTTCTGGTTCGAGAGTTAGAGTGTGAATTTTCTGCACCAAAAGATTATTTATGTAAAAATTCACCCCCCCCCCCCCCCACCACACACACACACACACACATCGCACATCACCTCTAGCGACCATATTTGTACTTTCACTTTTGCGCATGAAGAACAAAAAAACAAAAATCAGATAAACATGAACGATAATGGAAACAAAATAATGAAATGAAGAGAAAATAAGAAAAAGCAAAAAACATGAAAAAGGGAAAAAGAGGGAACCAAAGAACACTCGTCGTCTTCCGTGGGAAAAATACTGTGGAATAAATTCAGATAAACGCAAGTAGCTCTAACAAGCTAGGACTTGAACATGTTCGCAAGTAAACTTATTTGTATGTAGCATATCAGTACTCTAGTCTCACAGCGGTATTTGATACGTGAGAGGAACATACCTCACATGCTATCATGGTACCACTCCTTCAAATTTGGATCGGGTAACTGGTGTAATGAAACCGAAAGCGACCTAAAAAAGAGTCTCAGACCGATGTTGTGTGGTGCTACAATTCAGGATGGAGCCCATTGGTATGAAAATAACGTTTTTTTAGGGGGGGAAGGCTCCCCACCTGAATTTTACTCAAAACTAGAATCACATGTTACCAAGGGAGAGATGTGCACGCCACATATCGGCTGCCTCTCTATGTTCCGTTGATTTAAAACGGTGAGACCACAAGGTCAAGTCCTGTATAATGTTACCTATTGTAGTATTACAAGATTGGTTTATGTTCCTGAAGACCATGGCGTTCCTCGCGTCTCAAATCTTCCATAGGATGATCAAGGCCATGGACGTCCAAATGTTTCGCTGGAGGTCGTTGGATGGGAGAGCATCCCAAACCTCGGCAACTGTGATAGGTGAGGTCTGAAATTCAATGGTAGTCCAAATGAGGGCTGCCCGAGGGCAGTGGAAGAACAAGTGGCCCCTGTCAACCGAAGATCTTGAAAATAACGATTGATTCAGCCAGAAACGTGTTCTAGTAGTTTTCGTTCCATATGTCATTGTATTGCTAAATTAAAGGACCAGCTCCGGAGGGAAGAGCCACGTTATCCCTCGAGAAGGCTTACAGAAGCGTGACCCCCTGGAAGTTTAGGACCTGAAGTCAAACGCCTCGCCCGTGTTGATGTCATAAACGACATCCGCCTCCACTTCTCCACGAGGTGCCGAGACAACCTTGGAGAAGTCTAAGCTGATGAACAATGCGCGGTCACCGCCTAGCCCGTCGTCAACTGGCAATGGCACCCACATTCCCGTGTGGACGTCCGCCTCCAAGACGTCCACCCGTCGAGTGAACGAAGGATAGCCTTGTTTGTGTCGCATCACTAATAGCAGCTTCCCATTGGACTCAATGAGGTGCCGGCTGGTGATGATGATCTCGCCAGTTTCGTTGTCGCTCCTATATTCTAAAGAGGAATTCAAATTATGACTTCCATCACCTTTTTTAGAGGCTTCATCGTCATCATTATCATCATCGTCGTCCTCGTCCTCCTTCGTTGTCACCTCATAGTCACAATCTTCGTCACTGTCCTCCTCCTCCTCCTCCTCGTCCGTTGTTGTTGCCTCGTCGCTATAGTCCTCCTCCTCCTCGTCTCCCTTAACTTCTTCGTCACTATCATCCTCGTCCTCGTCGTAGTCATCCTTATCAGAAGTGCTCCAGGGATTCCAACCTTCAAAGCCCGTAGATTGCGTGATCACACGCTTGCCGACGGTAACCACGGGCGCCCCATCGCCATCCAATTCAAGATCGAGCGGTATGAGATCCTCGGCCCGCGTGATGGCGTAGAGCCTGTCTCCAAGGAACGCGACGTCGATGATGTAGTTGTAGCGATCTTTGCCCGGCTCCGGCGGCAGCCACGCGCCCCTTCCTTGCCGGAACACGACCATCGGGTAGTTGACGTTGTCTGTCACGACGGCGATGAAGTCGTCGGGGGTAGACCGCATGAGGAACTTGCGGATCTTGCAGGTCTTGTGGACGACGATGCTGTCTAGCACCGTGAGCGGCACGGAGTCGCCGGTGAAAGTGTTGTGCAGGAGGAAGCTGTGGAATCGGTGCTTCCGCGCGTGACCGGAGGTGTAGGTGTTGTTGAATATATTAGCAATTTAGCACATGATTTAATTCGAAATAGTATCTGACGAATTATGACAGTAGCAAATACACTGATCATGCAAACATCTAGATCTAGTACAGTAGATAGACTGGTACAATCTATTGCATGAACTAGACATATGAATTCCAGTAATAACTCATATAGATGAAATAAAGATACGTACGATGCAGCGGTAGCGGAACCGCCGTTGTTATTTCCCGTGTTGTCGGCCATGTCGTCGATGAAGAGGTTGCCGAGGTCGGGGAAGAAATCGTCGTTGGGGAAGTAGTCGCCGTCAGCAGTCGCGCGAGTGCGCTCCCCAAAAACCTGATCGCCCCTCTCCCGTACAGGATCACAAGAGGCGGGGTTCCGGAGGCCTGCTTTCCCCACTAGCGGTGCACGCCGGAAGGAGGGATGGAGAAGACTTGATTGGCGGCGCAGTGGATTGGAACGGTGCGAAACCATAAGACGAAGTGATTGCTAGGGTTTACCGTATGCGTGTATTTATACTGCGGCTGGGAGAGGCGTGGACGTAACTCCACGTCTGAGTCGGTTCGGTTTCACGATCCAGAAAGGAAATGGAAACAGTCTAGGAATTAACGCGTCCGTTAATTACCAAGTTAATGACTCATTAAGATTTCCCAAGCGACAAAATAAACGCTCTCGGCTCGGCTCATTCCCGCAACCCGCGGCGCGTCGTGACGTGTCGTGACGAGGCGAGGCGAGGCGAGGCGTGGCGAGGCGGGCGGCGGAGGAGGAGCGCGCGTGTGGCACACCTCTCCTTTTGCCTTACCAACTCATACATGAGCTAGAATGGCTCACCTTATAAGGTGGTTCCATTCTCTCCAAACTAGCAGTATGGGACTAAACTTTAGTCTCACTCACTCCACTCATTATTAATGAATGGGACATGACAATTTCAGCATTTATTGGGCTTAGTTGGGCCACATGGTTCAGCCCATAAATTCCAACATTCCCCCACAAAGTGTCATTAGAACATTTCATAATCTTTGATTGTTTATATACCTGTGTTAGTGGAGACTGTTAAGTTGAACTTCCACTTAGAACATCATGTTACACTAGTTCACAACTTGAATAGTGGACTACGCCTTGAACTACAAGTTTGCTGTGATACCAGTTTCACACAACGTCTGAACCGATACTAGGCTGTCCCAAGGCTTCCCCGCGGTTTGGAGCGTATGCGTCATACTCCGAAGGTCTTTCATGAGTTTATTAGAGAGCACCCGATTCTCATAGACTGCGACGTTTAACAGTCAAACTCATATAGGTGGGTTCCTCAAGAGATGTTCTGTAGGACACATCTCTGCTTATATAAATAAGCCACTTGGAACACATTAAGACAAATGTCAACCTACCATACAGATCAGGAGAGTATTGCATCTTTTATGGAGTGGAATAAAATATAAGGATACTCTCCTCTCAGCCGACCAACAGCTTGTCTCCCACTTCTAATTCACGGGATCTCCGATCACATAGAGTGGGTTACCACTATGAGCAACTCATAACGTGGGTCTCAAACCCATCTCCCTCGATGCATTATCTATCACATTCCGTGATAAACCCTTTGTGAAGGGATCTGCCAAGTTCATAGATGTTTGGATATAATCCAACGCAATAACTCCGGAGTTTTTCAATTTCCTGACAGATTTTAATCTCCTCTTCACATGTCTTGATGACTTTGCATTATCCTTAGAACTGTTCACTTTGATGATCGCAGTTTGATTATCACAGTTCATTAGGATTGCGGGTATTGGTTTTTCAACCATAGGTAAGTCCATCAAGAGCTCACGAAGCCACTCTGCTTCAACAGTGGTTGTGTCTAATGCCGCGAGTTCTGCTTCCATAGTTGACCTCGTTAAGATGGTCTGCTTGCAAGACTTCTAGGAAACAGCGCCACCACCAAGTGTAAAAACATAACCACTAGTGGCCTTAAGCTCATTAGCATCAGATATCCAATTAGAATCACTATATCCTTCCAGAACCCTCGGGTTTCCGGTATAGTGAATTCCATAGCTCGCAGTGCCTTTTAAATAGCGCATAACTCTCTCAAGCGCACGCCAATGATCATCTCCCGGATTGGAAACAAACCGGCTCAATTTGCTCACAACAAAAGAGATGTCAGGCCTCGTGGCACTCGCAAAATACATAAGCGAGACTATAATCTGAGAATATCTCAGTTGATCTCTAGTAATCCGTTGATTCTTTCGAAGCAACAAACTAGCATCATATGGAGTTGAAGAAGGCTTGCAGTCACTATACCCGAAGCGACTCAAGACCTTTTCCACATAGTGAGATTGAAGAAGTGTGATCCCACCATTATCATCTCTCAAAAGCTTGATGTTTAAGATAACATCAGCTACTCCTAGATCCTTCATCTCAAAACAACGAGATAATAAATCCTTAACTTCCTTGATTAAATCAAGATTGGTCCCAAAGATCAATATGTCATCAACGTATAGACATAGAATAACTCCCTCGCCCCCACCATGGCGATAGTACACACATTTATCAGCTTCGTTTACAACAAAGCCTTCAGCAGTCAAAGTCCTTTCGAACTTTTCATGCCATTGCTTAGGTGCTTGCTTGAGGCCGTATAATGACTTCAATAACTTGCACACCTTGCCATCCTGACCGGGTACTACGAAACCATCTGGCTGCTCCATATAAATTTCCTCGTCCAACTCTCCATTAAGGAAAGCCGTCTTAACGTCCATTTGATGAACGAGAAGACCGTGCGAGGCAGCCAGTGATAGTAGCACACGAATAGTGGTCAGCCTAGCCACAGGTGAGTAAGTATCAAATAAGTCTTCACCTTCTTTCTGGGTATAACCCTTGGCCATAAGCGTTGCCTTGTACTTTTCAATTATACCATCAGGCCTAAGCTTTTTCTTGAACACCCACTTACATCCTACAGGTTTACAGCCATAAGGACGATTAGTGATTTCCCAGGTTCCGTTAGCCAAGATGGAATCCATCTCACAACGGACAGCCTCCTTCCAGTAGTCAACATCAAGCGATGCATAAGCTTCTGAAATAGTCCTGGGTGTGTCATCCACGAGGTACACAATGAAATCATTACCAAAGGACTTTGCAGTCCTCTGTCTCTTACTCCTTACAGGAACTTCATTGTCATCCTCCTCTGGATTCTCGACGTGTTCTATCGGAATGGTGGATTCAGGAATCTCAGCTAATTCCTGACTAGATGAAACAGGTTTCTCCTGATTTGATGAGCTAGACATATCCTTCATAGGAAATATGTTCTCAAAGAAAGTCGCATCATTCGACTCCATAATCGTACCAACATGCAAGTCGGATACCTCATATTTTACTTCCAAGAATCTATAACCAATGCTATTAAAAGCATAGCCCAGAAGAACACAGTCTACGGTTTTTGGTCCAAGCTTGCGCTTCTTGGGAATTGGTATATTGACTTTCGCCAAACAACCCCAAGTACGTAGGTAGGAGAGTTTCAATCTTTTCCTTTCCCATTCCTCAAATGGAGTAATGGTTTTATTCTTTGTGGGAACTCGGTTTAGGACATGACATGCATTCATTAGCGCCTCCCCCCACCATGCCTTGGAGAGACCTGAAGTGTCTAACATGGCGTTAACCAAATCAGACAGCGGTCGGTTCTTTCTTTCAGCCACCCCATTTGACTGAGGTGAGTAGGGAGGCGTCCTCTCATGAATTATACCGTGTTCAGCACAAAAAGAATTAAACTCGTTGGAAAAATACTCTCCACCACGATCAGACCTAAGCTGTTTAATTTTACGATCAAGTTGGTTCTCTGCTTCGGCCTTATAGTTCTTGAAAGAAGTTAAAGCTTCATATTTAGATTTCAGAAGATACACATAACAATATCTAGTGGAGTCATCAATAAGTGTCATGAAATATTTCTTTCCACCTTTTGTCAATACGTCATTCATGTCACAAAGATCAGAATGTATAAGTTCTAGTGGTGCAAAGTCTCTCGCCTCCGCAGTCTTGTGAGACTTGCGAGGTTGTTTAGCTTGAACACACACTTGACATTTGGAACCTTTACTCGTACTGAATTTCGGAATTAAACTCATATTTGCTAACCGCGTCATGCAACCAAAATTAATATGACAAAGTCGTGAATGCCAAACATCACAATCATTATCGTGACAAACATTATTAATAACTTTGGTGCATATATCTGACAAGGATAAGCGGAACAAGCCTCCGCACTCATAGCCTTTACCAATAAATTGTCCATACTTGGAAATTACAACTTTATTGGACTCGAAAACGAACTTAAAACCATCTCGACATAAACGTGAGCCGCTGACGAGATTTTTATTGATGGAGGGCACATGATGAACGTTCTTCAGTCGCACGACCTTCCCTGAAGTAAACTTCAGATCGACCGTACCAACTCCACGAACAGTAGCATGTGACCCGTTACCCATCAGCACGGGGGAAGTCCCTGTGATCTGATAAGAAGAGAACATGGAAGCATCAGCACAAACATGTACATTGGCACATGTGTCGATTAACCACTCAGGTGAATGACAAACTGAAAGAATAGTAGAAACTGTACCGTACCCAGTATCCTTTATCTCAGTGTCACCAATGACAATGTTAGCGGTCTTGCCGCTGTTCTCTTGCTGCTGCAACTCATATCGCTTAGGGAATTTTGGAGTCCAATGGGTCAGTTCACCGCAAACGTGACATGACCCCTTCCTCTTCTTGAAGTTGGTAGAGTGCGATGGCTTAAACCTTCCATCGAGTTTGCCTTTACCCTCGGATTTCTTCTTGTTATATTTAGGCTTGTTGGGCGGGTAATATTTCTTCTGTACCACATGAGCAGAAGAATCTACCTCAGCAACCCGAGCACGTGTATCCTTTGCTCTCGCCTTCTCATCCACATCAAGAGATCCGATGAGGTCCGTAACGGAAAACTCATGTCTCTTGTGTTTCAGAGAAGTAGCAAAGGTGCTCCATGAAGATGCAATCTTGGCAATAATGCCTCCGGCCACAAACTTGTCCGGTAACATACACTTAAAGTGCTCAAGTTCTTTAGCGAGTGATTGTATCTCATGAGCCTGTTGAACAACAGAGCGCTCATCAGTCATCCTGTAGTCATAGAATTGCTCCATGACGTACAGCTCGCTGCCAGCATCCGAGGCCCCAAATTTGGCCTCGAGTGCAGCCCACATATCCTTGCCGTTATCAAACGACATATACGGATCCACAATGGAATCGTCAATAATACCGAGAAGGGCACTTTTAAACGTAGTGTCCATATTTTCGAAGGCCTCCAGCTGTGCTGGATTGAGATCGCCCTCAGGCTTACCCTTGGTGGCCGCATAGCAGCGCAAGGTTTGAAACCATAGCACTGCTCTCGTGCGCCACCTCTTATAGTCCACACCCTTGAAAGGGATTGGCCTTGTCGCCGCAATGACAGACGGCGCAGGTGCAAGAAATTGCCTATAATCAGGTTTTTGGATTGTTGAATATATTAGCAATTTAGCACAGGATTTAATTCGAAATAGTATCTGACGAATTATGACAGTAGCAAATACACTGATCATGCAAACATCTAGATCTAGTACAGTAGACAGACTGGTACAATCTATTGCATGAACTAGACATATGAATTTCAGTAATAACTCATATAGATGAAATAAAGATACGTACGATGCGGCGGTAGCGGAACCGCCGTTGTTATTTCTCGTGTTGTCGGCCATGTCGTCGATGAAGAGGTTGCCGAGGTCGGGGGAAGAAATCGCTCCCCAAAAACCTGATCGCCCCTCTCCCGTACATGATCACAAGAGGCGGGGTTCTGGAGGCCTGTTGTCCCCACTAGCGGTGCACGCCGGAAGGAGGGATGGAGAAGACTTGATTGGCGGCGCAGTGGATTGGAACGGTGCGAAACCATAAGACGAATTTATTGCTAGGGTTTACCATATGCGTGTATTTATACTGCGGCTGGGAGAGACGTGGACGTAACTCCACGTCTGAGTCGGTTCGGTTTCACAATCCAGAAAGAAAATGGAAACAGTCTAGGAATTAACGCGTCCGTTAATTACCAAGTTAATGACTCATTAAGATTTCCTAAGCGATAAAATAAACGCTCTCGGCTCGGCTCATTCCCGCAAACAGTGGCGTGGCGTGGCGTGGCGTGGCGTGGCGTGGCGGGCGGCGGAGGAGGAGCGCGCGCGTGTGGCACACCTCTCCTTTTGCCTTACCAACTCATACATGAGTTAGAATGGCTCACCTTATAAGGTGGTTCCATTCTCTCCAAACTAGCAGTATGGGACTAAACTTTAGTCCCACTCACTCCACTTATTAATTATGAATGGGCCGTGACAATTTCAGCATTTATTGGGATTAGTTGAGCCACATGGTTCAGGCATAAATTTCAACTGGTGTCGCCGAGGGCGAGGGCGAGCCAGCCGTCCGTGGAGCCGATGCAGATGCCGTCGTCGGGGAAGGAAGGGAGGCGGTGCGAGCGGCCGGTGGAGGGGGTGAAGACGTAGCCGTCCCCTAGTACGACCCACGGCATCTGCGGACGCGCGTGCTGGCGCGCCGCCGAGTGCCATGGACGGCACACGGCGCGGAAGCGGGCACGGTCGGCTGGGTTCGGGAGGCGGGCGATGACGAGACCCAGGACCTCCGGCGGGAGTCGGTCGCACTCCTTGGCAATCCACGACGTCGCCATGGGCCAGGAACGGGAGGCTTGTTTCGACTCCATCGACCGATCGGGTAACTCTGCAGATTTTAGGTTGCTCACAGAGATAGGTCTAGCTAGAGGAAAACGTGTTCGATTCATAATCTACTCGGCTGTGTAGTAAACGAAATCGACTCGTAATCGAACAACGCTATACAGGGCTTTAGTCAGGTTCAGGAAAGGCCGAGGACGCTTCAACCAAATAAGCCTGGGTCTCATGGAGGCAAGATATGGCGATGCACACTGCTACATTTTCGTGTTCTAAGGTTGAGCATGTGACTGTCCAGATTAAGTCGCGCCCGGGCAAACAGAGATATAAATATAGAAACCGATAAGCTAATTTTACTCACTTTTTGGAAAAAGTTGAGAGCTTTTTAAAATCCAAGACATGGGATTACAATCTGCCGTAAAGCTGGCTCTGAAAACTGAGGACTCACCGACAGCCAAACCTGCGACGTCTGGTTTGCTGAACAAACAACTAAACTGATTCAGAAAGTCTCAAAAGAAAAGACCTAATATCATGCACAGTAGTAATTGGCGAGATCATGTAGCGATCCCTCCAGCCTTCCTTTAAATACTAACCAGCTCGGCGCAGTCCACCTCAACAGATGTGTTTGCATAGAGTTCTTTTTATTTGAAAGTATATTGAATTTAGGGAACACACAGAGTTCCCAGTTTCTAGAAATTCTGGATCTAATTTCAACATAACGCTCAGATACTGTGTACAAGGACTAGGACGGGGAATGCACAGAACAGCCCCAAATTCACCCATATGGTTACAACTTACAACTGGGCGAATCTGTAAGACCACTTCCAGATTCCAACACTCCCATTCTCAAGATTACAACGGGTCTGCACTGATCAAAACGCTTTGATTAGCCCTACGGTGGGTCATGGCACCCTAGTTTGGTTGTACCGACAGTTCATCCTCAAGGTAGTTGTACTCAAATGTGAAGTCGTTCTTGATTCTTTGGACCCTGAAAGCAAAGTATTAACGGGTTAGCACCACGATTCTCAACACGCGTGACGAAAACCGGGGACATTTGCAGTGAGGGGCCACCAACTTACCATCCGTTGCCGTCATCTGCAAGATGGAAATCAAAGTACACATAGGATCCACGCTCGTACTCATCTGTTGTGACTTGTGGCTCCACATGTCTCTGAAACCAAGTATTGTACTTCCTGTGGAATCTCCATGACTGCTTTTTTAATTCTTTCGCTGCCAAATATTGTTGGTACGAGTTCTACCAAAGCAAACAATAAAAATCATGTCAGGAGCAAGAGCAAACAGTTTACAAGTCAATAAACTATGAATACACAATTGACAAGTACAAAGCCTGACCTGTTGATAGTAGAATGCAAAGAATAACATATCTGTAGATAATGTATCACTACCAAGTCTTTCCCAAAAGGCAGGATTTGTCACTATTGGGGCCTGAACTTGTGGGAAACTAGCTGGGGTCTGTGAAGGGTGCTTCTGAAAATATGGTGAGATTAGAAGGTTACAAAATTTCAAATTAGGAAATTTGGTGCAAACATAAATGTACCCAGCATCCATACCGGGGTATAATTTCTTGCACGCTCAGAGTCCTTAGGTTGTGGAAGCCTGTGGTATGCAGCTTCGAGCATTTGCAAATTATAAAGCTGATCGTGACCAGAAGTTGCAGAAGTCCCACTGAGATTGTCTCCTATTGCACCGAAATCAGATACACTCCTCCGGCCAATAACACCGACACCAGATGATGGCATGCCAGGTTGCAAAGGCTGCCCAGGTGATAGATCAGAGTCTCTAGATAGCTGGGTACCTTCTGCTATGGATGCTGAAGGATTCTGTGAAAACCATACAAGAAAATTCAGGGTTCCGATAATAGAGAAAATAACCACGAAAAAAAAAATACACAGATCTACACAGAATTTTAGAAGTATGCTTGGTTGTGACCAAACTCTACCAACTTTGGGCCATAGCATGCCCTTGTTTGGATGGTTGCCAAATTTTGTTTATGCCACCAATTGTTCATTTGCACATGCTAGTTCATTTTTCTTGCTAACATGAGCAAGCAAAACATTGGCCACAGAGGGTGAGTCCCAGGTGGTTATGTCATCACAAAAGTAACAGGGTACTACATAGTCAAATACTACTAAGGATTTAACTGTTTAGCGCATCGTAGAAGCAAACAAAAGATATGCCAGATGACAACATGTGTGACCAGTTTATGTTTGTTTCGCAAGACAGATAAACCATCACATGACCAGATCACCAAAATATTAGCAACAGACCAAAATCCTGGATGTGGACATTTTATTTATTTCTTCTTCAGAAAAATGCCAGCAAATGAATGCAATACGTTATTGCAAGTTACTCCATTAGTCCCAAAGTCATTGCACCACTGATAAATGCAGTGTCTGTATATGTAAGAACCTTATAATTGGTTTCATGAGCAGGCACGCACGTAAAAAGTGGGACATACCAAAAATGGAGTCTTCGTGTCATCTTCATTGGTACTTTTGTTTGTTCCGGTTGTTGCAGCAGACTCCACGCTAACATCTTCAGCCAAACCTGGTTGTTCTTCACTTTTTGTATGCACAGTATCTGCAGATAATTACAAGTACTTAATGCACCAGATAAACTAGTGGCCAAACACTATGAGCTTCCAACTTTCTATGTACACAATGAATGCATGGACGTTACATTGCTCGAGAATTTGGGATTCATGAAACTGTAGCTGAGACGAGGCAGAAGGGGTACCTGGGCCCTGAACGCTCATCCCAAGGCCAACTTGAGAGGACATCGAAGTATTCTGAGAATTAAACTGCATAAAAATGAATAAATAAGAGATGTGGAAGTGATGACTATACAGAATTGAGTTTGTACTTAAAATATTAAGATTGCAAATGGCATTAAGGAATACATCCAAAATCATTACAAAGTTAACTAATTGATTAATGCCTTAGTAAAGGATGTCAACCCAGAAGAAGGCTGAAGTGGAAATGCATCTAAGTACATGCATACAATCAAAAGTCCATATATTCAACTAGTTTAAGCTTCTTAAATAAGGAAAGCCTTTAGATATCACAACAATTTTTATTTATACATGGTAAAGAGCAGGAACAACCTGTTGTAAGAGGGAATTTGGCGGCTGGGCAGAAAACTGCTTCTGATTTGTTCCCGGTACATTAGAAGCATTAGGAAGGTTGCCTTGCTGCTGCTGGACTTGCAATCTTTGACTTTGAAAATATTTCTCCCTATGGTCAGCAACCTCGGATCTTCCACGAAATTGAGCCTGAAAATATGAGCAAGTAAATGTCCCATATTTCTACAATCATACTAATATTTTTTTACCCAATGAGGCATTTACAGAAACCACAAGAGGGGAAAGCACGTTATTTGGATGCATTAAACCGAGACACTGGATCAACATGATACAAAAACAAGAGTTCACGAATTGTACAATATAAAAGCTCAAAATAAATCTCCATATGATTTTACTACGATGAAACTTGAAAGACTTAACAAAACTGAAATATTTGCTGAACTATTTGTATATCTGCCTCACCTACAAGTTTTTATGATCAATGAAAACATTTGCAAGGGAACAGTTGAATTCAGAAATTAACAGGGTCAAAGGCACGTACAGTTTCACTTTGATTTTGAAAACCAGCAGGAGCTTGAGGCCTCCACTGAACTCCAGAAACAACTGGAGGAGAAAACACTCTTCCTCCTTGAATTGTACTTTCGCTGGTGTTATTAGAATCAGAGCTAATTGCATCGTTGGTCTTCAGAACTGGCTGTGGTTGAACCTTATTACCAAGAGGTGGAACCAACTGCTGAGAAAGTCCACCACTGATAACTCTCTCGTCAGTAGTCAATATGTTTCTTTTGGACAAGTCATTTATTGCAGGAATTGCACCAATCGATCCATTTCCTGGAACTGGACCTGCACTTACGGGAGCAGTACCTAGTGAAAGACTATTTAACCCACGAGTAATACCCCTGCCAAGACCAATTTCAGTAATTGCAGGAGACGGTCTACGTGGAGGAAAGTTCATGCCATCATCATCCTTCAAGGCACTAGATGAGTTTGCAGGAGTAGAAGTAACCGTAGGTATGCTCTCTGGAGCACTTCGAACAGGAGTAGACGCAGAGAACATTGTGGGTACTGTGGTAGGAATAGATGGCCGTACTGGGCCTGGGGAACTAATGGTATCTGCCAAAACAGAAACTGCTGCAGCAGTGGTACTAATGGGAGTGGGCACAACTGGTACTGACGGTCCAAGATTTCCAACTTTCGGAGGTGGAGTTTGTGGAACCGATTCAGGAGTACTTTCTAGTGCAGTTGCTTCCTCTGCTTGATCTTGTGATGTCCCTTGTGAGGTTGTTGATACAGTAGCCTGAAGAAAAGGGAGAAAAGGTTGGTAAATCAGCATATTGACAAGTAACAATCAAGATTGTACATTAGAAAATGGATGTGTTATTATTAAATGGACAAATTAGCAAACAGCATGGGTATTCATATTCGACCATTAAATTTACAGGAAATGTGATAAATTAATAACCAATTCTGAATAGCATGCACCTGAGTAGGTGAAGTTGCTGTCGGACTCTTCGTACTCAAAACCGCGGTCGTAGAAATAGCAGCAACACCCTGCCAAACAAAAAGCCACGCTGAGAGATATATAATTACACATAACTAAAAGATGAAGAGCTGCAAAACCTCAAAACCATGGTAGAGAAATTATCTCCACCAATGTAAAAGACTAGCAGTATTTATTAGAAAGCACACACGAATTGGTAGTTTCGCCAGTTGTTTCTTTTAACATGATCGAAATAACAAAAGGAAAACAAAGCAGCAACAGCTCAGGATCCACCTTAATAAGACTGGAAGGAGCAAGTGAAACCATGTCTTCCAGTGCTTCAACCTTCTCCATAGGTAATGTGCTATAGAGATCCTCAACATCACTAAATTCATCAAAATCTTCCTGAATTGGATAAAAAGATTACTAGTCAGAACAATCAACAGATCCACAACGTGCTTGAAGGTTACACAACCTCTCACTCAATTATATCAAAAATGGCGATTAAGACAGCTAAGCAGGAAAACAATCACACCTGGTTACGTTCAACATAGTCTTCTAGGAAATCTTTCACATCATTGACTTGCTCAGGACTCAACTCATCATTATCCAAGAGTCTCAAGATTGACTCCAATTTTTTTATATGAGCCTTATGCCGAGTAATAGATTTCTCTAGATGTACCTGATAATACATAATTACTTCCTCTATACTAGAGATTGTCGGAAACAAGTTTCAGTACAGTAGACAGTAAATCATCATCAGTTTGCAATGCTATACAACCGATCATACCAATCGAGGAGGTCTTTGTTTTCCTTTCTTAAATGACAGTCCTTCAAGCTCCGCTTCAAAATTATCAATCTGATTTTCCAAATCACTAACCTGTAAACACAACCCAAAAGTATATTATGTTGCAGCGATATACAACAAATAGAATAGAACAAATAATAACAGCAGAAACACAAAGAAATGAGGTGCAAAATGATATTAATAAACATCAGCGGAGTAAGTATAATGCAAGTGGTACTTTCAGAGTAATCGGATCAAAAAAATTAGCCATCCAATTCTGAATAGTCCAATAAACGTTTTTGCAACATATACAGTAATGACTAATGACTGGCATAAATATCAATAAACATTGGCAGAGTCAAGTGCGCATGCAAGTGGTATTTTCAGAATAACCAGATCGAAGAGACAAGTCATCTATATTCTGAATCGTCTATTATCAGTAGTCATGAGGCAGGATCTGCAAATCCCATGTCTATCAAAACAAACAACAAACTCTAGAAATAACAACAATATAAAATCTACATGTGGTGAGTAACTTAAGGTGCATCCAACATACCACGCTGTTAAGCCAATCTCTTGTTTCACCTTTAGCCTTCTCTCTAGGATCCTGCGTCATATAAAAATGTTGCTGAGATTCACAAAAACTGAAGAAAAATGGATTCAATTAATGTATATATCAAGGCGCACACTCTTGAAAAGCTGCTATGTGTGAAACCAGCCACTAATCAGATAGACAAGACAGGAAAATTATGTAAAGCTAGACCAAATGTTACAGAAAGTGATGCCTATAGTTGATTATCACTTAAGATGCATGCATAAACTTTTGAAACTGCCCCTTGTAATTGGTTTCAGGTCTTTTGTTACTTCTGCCAATTTGTGAAGTGAACGTATAGCTCCAGAGAAAGTCGTATTGAGTTTTCAAAAGACTCATATAGCAATGCTGTTTGTCACGTGCAGACGCTAAACTACCACCACAGGCTAAACCAACAATGTTAGAGCATTTTACAACATGTCAGTCAGTGAAAGGGAAGAAGCATGCCATACGAAAAAAGAAAACCAGTTAGAAGACCATATAGCAATGTTGTTTGTCACGTGCAGACGCTAAACTATCACCACAGGCTATACCAACAATGTTAGAGCATTTTACAACATGTCAGTCAGTGAAAGGGAAGAAGCATGCCATACGAAAAAAGAAAACCAGTTAGAAGACTACAAGAAGCAAATTGCAGAATTATATAAGTGTATTCAGTCTTGGAAAGAAGAGGTACATAAATGAAGTTGTTACAAGCAAAACTAGAGAACTGTGATAAGTGATAACACATAGAAAGGAGACCGGGTGCTTACAGTTTTGGGTTGTTGACCTAAGCCTTCCTTCGAAAAGGCTTTGGTTTTAGTTTCCTTCTCACAGACCTTAAATCGTTCCATTTCGCGTTCAATCTGCTTGCGGGCATCCATAAGAGCCTGCTCATAAGAGGCACTAACCTATGTCAACATATATCACAAATGGATTAAACCCAGAATACGACGGCCCAAACCACAAATAATATTGAACCAAAGGAACACTGCTGCTGTAAACAAACAGCTGCAATCAAGAATCCTACCATATTTTCGCAAAAAAAAAAAAAAAAATCCTACCATATTTCTTCAGTAGAACATTCTTCAATTCCCAAAGCAGAAATGCATCATATAATAGCATAATTTTAACATATTTTAATGCGTTACAACTTCAAACAATAACATTGAGCAAACAATTCTTCCAGTTGGAAAGAAAGGGATGATTAAAGCGATTAGATAACGAATAAACAAGCCAAATCAGCAATTGTGTTGCCTCCAGAAGACCAGAACCAAAAGTGTGCTGTTGATTTAGCAACTCTGTCTAAAAAATTGTTTGACCTTGCAGGTCAGAGAGAATTTCAGGGTCCTCGAAACTCCTAAACTCTGCTGGACACTCTAAAGATTGCCTTATTGCACTGAACAGTTGGCTAAGTGAAGTTTGCCTTAATCATAATGACTTCTCAAGGAAGTGGGTTTGACAGCTTAATCCAGTCATAAGTCATAAGTCATAACACAACTGAAACACAAGATCAGAACCGTGTTATAGACAATATTTCATCACATTAAAATATGAAAATCAAAGGAAGACCCATAATGTTCCAGCATTCCACAGATATTAGACCATGAGATCTCCCAAGTAAATCCATTTAAAATTCCCCATCCAAATTATTTTGTCTTTTACTACCCCAATTGTGTTTGTAACTGTTCACAGTTTATTCAGCTTCATTCAATTCTTAGAAAAATAATTCCCTGTTATTCATACTATTTAGAATACCGCTATGCCAAAAATCACTTCAAGCGCAGTTATTATTTTGCGTTCCACACAACCATAATAAAATTCATATCAACTTTATTTCAGAAGAAGATAAAAAATACAGTTCCAATTATCACGGAAGCTGTATCCTTAATGTAACAAAATAGATAAATTTTAAAATCTGCATCTCTATTTTTATTAATGTACAAAAACACAGGTAGTGGCGGATCGAGAGGATCCTAGCCATGAAACTACCTAAATCAAATGGTGCCATGTTGCTCCAATGATGTTACGCATCACATCACGACAAATTTGGGAAGCTACAACTAACAATCAGTTTCAAATATTTTGGAAGTCCTCGATAAGTTACCAACTAATCCATTGTTTGGAAAGCTCCTCGCACTAAGAAATTTTGTGCATTAATTGAGATGTGCATTAATTGAGATGTGCATTGCACATACACGATTAGTAGTACGCCATAAAACCAGAATCGACCAAGAGTATCAAGTAACGACAAATACAAAAGCACTGACTGGAATCAGGCCCGTCCAAATGCACTCTCAGCACAATAATGCTACACTTACGGGATGATCCTTACGGAAAGATGCCTACAGACTGACGTGTTTGCTCGTGAATCAATTGAGGGGGTAAATATCGGAGCAACTGCATTCGTTTTGCCAATCACAGAATCCCACGACGTGCGCGTAAGGCTAGTGCGTAGAAATATCCCATAAGTGTAGGATTGTTGCTCTCAGCATGCCCGTCGTAATAATAGTACTCATAATTGCTAGTTTCTATAAGAAGTGATAAATTCAAGGGTGCGTCAAAAGCGGCCAAAGAAGGTGGGGTCATATCAGGAAAAAAATGAAAAAAAATCTTTTCATCCTACTCCTAGGCCACATGACCGTGTATATATAACAGGCTGCCGCAGCAAGCTAAGCAGGCAACAGCATGTCCATAGAAGTGATAAATTCAAGGGCGCGTCATCCTCCGACAAGGTTTCCTACTGACAATCTATTTAGGTCCTTGCTCGGTTCCAACCCGCAAGGTAACAGAGATACATATGGGCATAGAGTTGACTAAACAGAAGAGCGTGGCAGCACATAATTCCCAGCAAACAGCAGCGACTGCATTAGCAGCACTTCCAAGTACTGTAGATATAGAAGTGGGTAAGAAAAACTAGGGATTGTGAGGGTTCAGGCGATAGCGCACCTTCTTGTCCTTGATCTCGCTGGACTGGATCCAGGTCTTGATCTGGTCCCTGTACCGCTGCAGCTTCTTGATCTCTTTCTTGAGGTCGGCCTCGAACTTCTCCTTCTGGTTCGCATTTTCGGTGTCGTAGACCTGCCGAAACTCCACAAAGAGAGAGCGATAAATCAGACAAAAATCGTAAAAGCGACAGCAAAATCGGGCTGGGGGGGAGAAATCCGCTTGCCTTGTTCCAGATGCTGTCGAAGACGTCGACGCCCTCCTGGACCTTCTTGAGGACGCGGTCGATCTCACCCTGCAGCTTCCGACTGGCGCCCATGGCATCCAATCCAACGCCCGCGGCGGGTAGGCTGGGCTAGGGTTTACGATTTGGGAGCGAGTAAACGGTGAGTGGAGGACTGGGGGAGGAGAGCCGAAGGAGACGACGGATTTTCGGCCGGGTGCGTTTATGCGGATGGGTCGTGGCCTGGCCCCATCGGAGGCGTCGACCCGACCGGTGGCCGCCGCCGACCGACATGCTGGGGGCCGTTCTCTCGTGGGTGTATTTTGGATGTGGGCCTGAAGGCCCATAATGAGTTATCAGATTAGCGGGCTGACGTGAGATGCGTTTGATATCTGATAAGCTGCCCCCTCCCCACCTTCCCCGTAAGCCACCTGGCTTATTAATCGAGTCTTCTAATTCAGTTACTATATAACTAGTTTAAAAGCCTCGAGTAATAAACTAGCTGGATTATTGAAAAAAGCTGGGGAGGGTCGACTTATTTCATAAACTGGCAAAAGAACTCGGCCAGGGCGGGCTAGAATTGTCTAACACTCGTTGCATTTAGATTTACCGGACCACCAGTTGTCTAATCAGTTCCCCTCAGGAAAAAAAAAAGTTGTCTTATCAGCCATGCTCGTCTTCTAAAAAAATCAGCCATGCTAAAATAAAATTGTTTAATTAGACTCCTTTTTTCCCAAAAAAGGCTCATTGAGCTCATTACTCAAGACCATCATAGCTCCTCTTGAAAAAAGCTTGATGAGGATATCTCTAGTACATTGCCACTTAAACAAGATGAAGTGAGACTTGGACCTATGACAAGGTCAAGGACCAAGCTACTAGAACAACATGTAAATTCACTCCTTATAGATTATGATGTTTGTGAGAGTGAGAATTTTATACTGCCTAAGTCTACGCATTTATGTATGATCAGGTTTATTGATAACACAAACATGATGGTGGAAAACAACCAAGAGGAGCTGGAAAACAACATAGAGATGATGGAAAACAAGATTACAAGTGGTGAAAGCAATCATGCAAGTGTGGAAAACAATTACTAGCTTGTTATTCTACACTTAGAGAGAAGGAAAACAAGAGGAGGGCGCCCCATTGAATATCAATGCGCCATATAGAAATCCTACTATTAGTAGGTTTGGTTTGTATACCATATTTGGCCGCACCCCCTAAAGTTTATGTCCACTTTTCTGTTTCCATTCATTGTTGCTCCTAGTTGATTCAAAGGCCATTGAAAAAATCAAAAAAAAATAGAGAAAAGAGAAAAAGTATAAAAAAAATAGAAAGAAAGAAAAAAACAAAAAGAGGCCGAGACATACTATCACTAGTGGAAGCTTATCATATTGGATATTTGTGTGGACAATTGAGCAATCTTGTGCCTGTTTTCATAGAGTATTTGCTAGTGTCTTCTAGTGCTTGCAATATCTCTTCCATGTAATTGCTAAGCCACATTTGTCTCCCAGTGTGAGTGTGTTCCTTTAGTGTTTTTCATCACATTAGATAGTGCATTGGAGTTGTTATTTTGGTGTTGTTAGGATTCCTAACCAAGCCCCACCAAATACCCTGTTTGCATTGTGATACTTGATAGCTCGGTTATTCTCTTCTCACACTTAGCACATTATTCATTGATCCTTGTTGGTAAGTCAATCCTATTCACTTTGAAACAGTAAGTGAAGCCATCTTTGCTTGGTTTTGAGTGAGTTGTGAGAGGCACCACAACCCATTGATTATTTTTGTTACTAACAGATTAATCATGAGTTCTACTAGTGATGTTGATGTGCAGGCAAAGAAGAAACCCGAGGACTTGGTGCAATGGAATGAATATGAAGCACTACGAGATACTATGTACAAGAGAATTGCTACTGAAATAGACAAGAATGGTGATACATTGAGGCAAGAAATAACTACTCTTGATTTGAAGATATAGGCTGTTGCAACACAAGAATATGTTGATGCTATACAAGAGACTTTGAGAACTTTGACACAACAAATGACAGATTTATCAGCTCTAGTGGAACAAATACAACAAAGACCTCAAGCTATTGCTCCTATTGATGATGGGAGAGGCAATGTCAATGGAGGCCGTGGAGGTTATGCAAGAAGAGTTCCTTTGGAAAATAATAGAGAGGATGATGGATTGGGAAAACCAAAATTCTCTATCCCTAGTCTTGCTTGTGATTCTGAGGATATGGAAGAATACTTGATGTGGGAGCTGAAAATTGAGAAATTATGGAGACTACATGAGTACCCCGAGGAGAGGAAGGTTAAGCTTGCATCTTCTGGGTTTGATGGCTATGCTCTCTTGTGGTGGGATGGCATTACAAGATTGAGGGAAGAACAAGAACAACCAGAAGTTACTACATGGAGAGAGATGAAACAATTGCTAAGAGAAAGATTTGTTCCAAGGAATTATATTAGAACTCTCTATGACAAGCTACAACAATTGAAGCAAGGTACCAAATATGTGGATACTTATTACAAGGAGATGGAATTGATCCTTTAAAGGGCTCGGGTTAGAGAAGAACCAGAGCAAACTATGCAAAGATTCTTGTCATGATTGCAATTCAAAATTAAGAGCATTGTGAGGCATGTTCAATATAAAAATATGAGTGAATTGTTGCATCAAGTAAGGGAAGCTGAGAAGAGGCTAAATGAGGAGGTACAAGTGAGTTCTAGGAGGAGTTTCTCATCTAAAAAATCTGTTTTCACACCACCTACACCTCCAATTGCTGCAACTCATTGGAATACAAGTGCTAAACCCAAGACAAACACCTCAAGTGCAAGGAAAACAACAACACGAGCTTCAGGTTCTAGTAGTGCTACACCTCCCACACGAAATAGAGACATGACATGCCATACATGTGGAGAGAAAGGGCACTTTAAGATAGATTGCCCCAACAAGAAAATCATGATTACCAATGTTGATGATGAGTATGAGACTGGAGATGATGCTGATCCTAATGAGGAGGATACATATGATGAAGATGGTCCTGTTGATGCTTATGCTACAAATTATCCAACCATTGTTTGCACACAAGCTTTGAGTATTGTTCCTAGTGATGAGAGCCAAAGATGCAATCTATTTCAAACCAAGGCAATTGTTGGTCCTCAAATGGCTTGCAAGGTGATCATTGATGGAGGGAGTTGCAGAAATCTAGCAAGCAATGAGTTATGTGCAAAGCTAAGATTGAGATATATTCCACACCCACAACCATATTATATTCAATGGCTCAATGACAAAGAAGAAATCAGGGTATGCCAAATTGTGAGAGTGGAATTTCAGATTGGACCATACAAAGATACAATTGAGTGTTGATGTGGTTCCCATGTCAGTTTGTCACCTATTACTTGGAAAACCTTGGCAATTCGATAGAAAGGTTACACACAATAGGAGAGCAAACACATACAAATTGAACTGGAATAATAAGGATATTATCTTGAGGCCTATGACACCACAACAGATTGTGAATGAGTCTAGACAGAAAGTTGAAGTGAATCTAGAGAAAGCGAGTGAGAGAGATGAGAAGAGTGAAAACACAAATTATGTGGGTGAAAACAAACCTAGACCGAGTGGTAAAAGTAAGGGAGTGAGCCTTTTAACAATGTTAGCCACCAAAAAAGACTTGAGAGAGTTTGGAGAGGATCCTAGTTTAGTACCTATAGTGCTCATGCACAAGGGGGGATTTTAGTTTCTAGTGACATGACTCCTCTTACCATTGGTGTTTCTAATGTTTTGCAGGAGTTTGGTTTTTCCAAAAGAAGTACCCTCGGGGCTGCCACCATTGAGAGGGATTGAGCACCAAATTGATTTAATTCCTGGATCATCATTACCAAACCGAGCTCCCTATAGGACAAATCCCCAAGAGACAAAGGAAATTCAGAAACAAGTACAAGATCTTCTTGACAAAGGTTATATTCGAATAAGCCCATCTCCTTGTGTTGTTCCTGTTATTTTAGTTCCTAAGAAAGATGGTACTTGGCGCATGTGTGTAGATTGTAGAGCAATTAACAACATCACTATTCGTTATCGTCATCCTATACCACGTTTGGAAGACATGTTAGATGAATTAAGTGGTGTTGTTGTTTTCTCTCAAATTGATTTGCGTAGTGGTTATCATCAAAGTAGGATGAAAGAGGGGGATGAATGGAAAAAAGCCTTTAAAACAAAATTTGGTTTATATGAGTGGTTAGTAATGCCTTTTGGATTAACTAATGCACCTAGTACTTTCATGAGATTAATGAACCATGTTTTGAGAGATTTTATTGGCAAATTTGTGGTTTTTTACTTTGATGATATTCTCATAAATAGCCACAATGAACATGAACACATTGATCATATTAGAAAAGTTTTGCATGTGCTAAGAGAAAATAAATTGTATGGAAATTTAGAGAAGTGCACTTTTTGCAAAGATAAGGTCATATTTCTTGGATATGTTGTTTCTAAACATGGGATTGAAGTAGATGAATCTAAAATTGAAGCAATTAAAAATTGGCCAATTCCCATGAATGTGAGTCAAGTAAGAAGTTTTAATGGACTAGCTGGATTTTATAGAGGATTTGTGAAACATTTTAGTACTATTGCTGCCCCTTTGAATGATTTGACAAAGAAAGGTGTGAATTTCGAGTGGGGCGTTGCTCAAGATATTTATTTTGATACTTTGAAGAATAAGTTGATTTCGGCCCCATTATTGATGCTACCAAATTTTAATAGACAATTTGAAATTGAATGCGATGCTAGTGGCATAGGTATTGGAGGTGTGCTAATGCAAGATAAGAAACCAATTGCTTATTTTTTTGAGAAGTTACATGGAGCTCAATTGAATTATTCTGTCTATGATAAAGAATTGTATGCACTTGTTAGAGTTCTTGAAGTTTGGAAACATTTTTTGTGTCCAAAAGAATTTATTATACATTCTGATCATGAGGCATTAAAAAATTTGAAGAGCCAATCCAGCCTTAATAAGAGACATGCTAAATGGGTAGAATTCATTGAATCTTTCCCATACATTATTAAACATAAGAAAGGATTAGATAATGTGGTTTTTGATGCCTTGTCTAGAAAAAATATATTGCTCACTAAATTGGATGTTCAAGTTTCGTGTTTGGAAGAATTAAAACCACTATATGCTGAAGATAAAGAATTTTCTACACCTTATGCTAAATGTTATAATGTGAAGGCTTGGTTTAAGTATCATATGCATGATGGATTTTTTTTTAGAGCTAACGAATTGTGTATTCCCGAGTGTTCTTTGCGTTTGATGTTATTGCAGGAATCTCATAGTGGTGGATTGATGGGACACTTTGGACGTGAGAAAACATTGCTTATGTTGGCTGAAAATTTTTATTGGGCACATATGAGGAGAGATGTTTATAGATTTGTGCAAAGGTGCATCACTTGCAATAAGGCCAAGTCAAAATTAAAGCCCCACGGTTTGTATACTCCATTGACTGCACCAACTACGCCATGGGAAGATATAAGTATGGATTTTTTGCTAAGCTTGCCAAGGACAAAAAGGGGGCATGATTCTATATTTGTGGTAGTGGACAGATTCTCTAAGATGTCACACTTTATTGCTTGCCACAAGAGCGACGATGCGTCGCATATTGCTAATCTGTTTTTCAGGGACATAGTGAGATTACATGGAGTACCAAGGATTATTGTTTCTGATAGAGATGTGAAGTTTATGAGCTACTTTTGGAAGACACTGTGGGGGAAACTAGGAACAAAGCTACTATTTTCAACAACATGTCACCCCCAAACAGATGGACAAACAGAGGTGGTTAATAGAACATTGTCGACACTATTGAGAACCATGATCAAGAAAAATTTGAGGGAGTGGGAGGATTGTTTGCCACATGTGGAATTTTCATATATTAGAGTTGTGCATTCAACTACTCAGCTTTGCCCATTTGAGGTGGTCTATGGATTCAAACCCATTACACCACTTGATTTGCTACCACTTCCTATACAAGAGAGAACAAATATGGAGGCATCAAAGAGAGCTGATTTTGTGAAGAAGATACATGAGAAGACAAAGGATGGTATAGAGAAGAAAGGGAAATATGTTGCTCAAAGAATAAATAAGAAGAGAAAGGAGGTTCTATTTCAAGAAGGAGACTTGGTGTGGGTACACTTTCGAAAGGACATATTTCCTAAGCTCAGAAAATCCAAGTTATTGCCTCGAGGTGTTGGTCCCTACAAAGTGCTTGCCAAGATCAATGACAATGCTTACAAGATAGATCTTCCAATTGATGAGTTTGGAGTGAGTAATTCCTTCAATGTTGCTGATTTGACACCATATCATGGAGATGACCTTGATGTGGACATCAAGGCTTTTCAAGAGGGGGAGGATGATGAGGACATCCCTAGTACATTGCCACTTAAACAAGATGAAGTGAGACTTGGACCTATGACAAGGTCAAGGACCAAGCTACTAGAACAACAGGTGAATTCACTCCTTATAGATTATGATGTTTGTGATAGTGAGAATTTTATACTTCCTAAGTCTATGCATTTATGTATGATCAGGTTTATTGATAACACAAACATGATGGTGGAAAACAACCAAGAGGAGCTGGAAAACAACATGGAGATGCTGGAAAACAAGATTACAAGTGGTGAAAACAAATATACCATGGTGAAAACAAACATACAAGATGGTGAAAACAAGACTACCATGGTGAAAACAAATATGCAAGATGGTGAAAACAATCATGCAAGTGTGGAAAACAATTACTAGCTTGTTATTCCACACTTAGAGAGAAGGAAAACAAGAGGAGGGCGCCCCATTGAATATCAATGCGCCATATAGAAATCCTACTATGAGTAGGTATGGTTTGTATACCATATTTGGCCGCACCCCCTAAAGTGGGTCGGTTTGTATCCTCTCTTAGAGTCCAAATAGGAGTCCTAGTCCAAGAGAGATAGGTGCTTGCGCAAGGAGTCCCTTGTGGCCGCACCCCTTCCCCTTATATACTCCCCTCCTGTGAGTTTTGGAGATTAGATCCAGTTTAAACCAAAGAAAACCCTAGCCTCTAGATTGTATTGTTGCTAAGCATTCATCTTGAAGTTTACCATTGCAAAGTGGCGTGATATCTTGTTATTTATTCCATTAGTAATAGGGGGATACAGGACCACTTGTGATCTTTGATTACTTGTGCAAGAGTGTGTAGTTGAGAATATCCAAATGGCTTGATTGTTGTTGCATTTGGCAATAGGGGTCATCCAAGTGAGAGGTCTCAGTGTAGCACTAGTTATCACAAAATCCAGAAAATCCACAAAAGGAGAGAGAAGCTCATTGAGAAGATTGGGCCACCCCATATCATAGCTTCACCAATGTTTCACCATCAACAAAACATATACCTCTATGTAATCGAGAAATGAAGAATTTGGGGGCGTGGAACTATGGGAAAACCTAATTTAGTTAAGGTTTACTTAGAGGATGATTGCTCAAACAAAGATCTAGATGGAGTTGCTAGTTCTTCTAACCCTGAACGAGATCAGAAATCTTGGATAAAGATGTGGTCAGTTAAGGTGTCGGCCATAGTTAATTTATTCCCATGGCAAGTAGCTCAACATTGGTTACCTACCTCTGATTTGTTACATCATAGCAGTATATTAGCTATCAGATTATGTGGAGCGCAGTATTCGTGGTGGCATGCGTTGGTAAACTACGCTATTGTGGTGACCCAGCACACCACTGCATGTGTAGTGCGCAAGTCGGTGACATAATACTAACAGAAGGACTTATCCGTGAATATTACATATCTCAGAGTGGTACAACAGAAACACAGCGGGTCCAAGCAAAGCTATAGGATACAAACTGCATTACAAAATCTGGAGAATCTCTTTGATGAGTCAAGAAGATCTCCTGCAAATGAAACATCAGAAGAAGCAATGCGAAGCCCCAAGCTGGAGAATAACTCTAGCTCAGAACTAATCCACTACGGTTGATGTCAGCCCTAATCTATGGCTTGTAACTTCTAAGTCCAAGAATGGTCTCTACCTACATCTTGATAGCTTCTCCTCCACCGGCGTTGTTGATGATGATGCTTTATCGACTAAGTAGTAGATCACCCCACCTAGCTTCATGAGGTAGCGATGGCTTCACGATGACGACTTCCAAAGGCTTCAACTCTAAGCAGGGGGTCAAACGGGAACGAATGAGTAACGATCGTTACTCAGCAAGTTCATGATATATAGTGGGTAGTTTGATGCACTATCTACAACTTTAGACTCGAAAGAGTCATAAGCTAATGCAAGGTTTTGTAAAACTTTCTTCAAGAGGTTGCTTTTAATTCTGAAAACTATGCCCGCCAGACCATCACATGAGCTAGAACTTCATGGAGCTGTCTTTCCTATAGTGTTCGCAGTTCCTTCCCGGAACAGGGGGTAACATGCCACATCCTTTTACACTCTGCAGAGGTGCGTTACTTTACCCATGGACGACCAAGACCATGTTGCACAACCAGGTGTACATTCCTGTCCACTCCCACTCAGGTGTGGGGCCCGGTTGTTGGTCCAAGCCAAACCGTGCTTCTCCGCACAACGCATGCCCATCCATTTCTGCCAGCAGGTTGAACGCCTGATTCCACCCCTCACGATGGATATCTACGCGCCTCTGGCAGACCATCATAGACCCGCAGAGTCCGTGGGAATTAAGGGATCCCACCCATGTGCATGTAGTCTCGCAAGACCTACAGCGTACGTCTCTGGCAGCCCGTTGACATGCGAACGAGAAAAGATCACAGCTGACTTACTCCCCCCATAGAAGACCCATGGTTAACGCGAATTTTACGGCGCACCGAGTTCTGACGGCATTTTTGGTTAGTTCCTAGGTAATACTTTATCATGCAGATGGAACCTTCCTTTGACCTATTCATCTTACCATGGTCCCATCCGCCCACCAAACAGAGCACTACCACTCGGGCAGTCATTCAATTAGTCATATTATTATAAAAATAGGATCATGCATTCTTTTGAGAATAGGGGGTATTACGATAGGGTTTTTGCAAATATCGTTATGAAATACTGCAAAGGATATGAGCAAGTGATGAACTTGCCTGAGATAGAAATAACAACTCATGCTCTTTGGGTTCGAGGGTTGCGCGGGAATCCCGAGATCTGAAAAATAGCAAAGTAGTCCCGATAAGGGCTACTGGAAATGTCGCACCCAGACTTCTAAAGGATACTCACCGGTCCGAACTGAATAGCAGATGAATGGATTACGGGGCTTAACTGCTCCCGCATCCTCTTACGAGTAGGCCAGCACTTATGTGCGACAACCAAACTCTACTATCCACCGTCGATGTAAACTATCCCATAGAAATCTAAGGTACTACCCTTGACGTACTTCATACCATACACACATGGTACGTCAACGGCGTTAAACGAAATGATAACACAACATATCTCTAAGACACAAAAGATCGAAATAAGTTGCAACTGGCCCTCACTAGGGCAGAGAATAGCAAATACAACCATCCAGAGGACACATGTCCCAACATAACATCATTACATCTCAGCGGAAGCATTCAAAGGGTCTGAGTACAGACAAATCCAAATAGGCTTAAGAAGCCGGGAAATGAAAGAAAGACGGAGCCCATCCACGTAGGTCTCGGATCCTGCCCGGGTCCGCTATCTACTCGTCAGCAGCCTCGTCAAACTCCACGTAGTAGCCGTCACCTGGATCCTCGTAAGCGTAGTCTGCGGAAACCACAGCCCCAAAGGGGTCAGTACAACAACGTACTGGCAAGCAAGACTCACAGTTCACCAAAGTGTAACCCGTCAACACCAAGTACAGATGCCTTGGGTTCAACGGAAGGAAGGGGATATGAAAGATGCTGCAACTGGCTGCGCTAACCAACTACAGAAACACTACAACTTCCATCTAACAGAAAGGAGATAAGATAGCGTATAGTAACCAACTGAAATATAACATCGAACAAACCCATCCTGGATCTCGCCCCTTATCCAAAGAAGCAATCCGAGGATAACTCACACAGTTGAATTAATGAATAATGGATCAAGTTGTTATGTCAATAAGTCTATTACTAGTCAAGTTACCACTAGTTAGGTGTAAGTTGTTCTGAGTACTTGTTAGCCAGTACTTTCACCAAGTCAACCATAACCGCGGAAAACATGGCTTCTCGAGAAGATTTATCCCTGCAGGGGTGCACCAATTTGGCCGTACACGTAAGAATAACCTGCCAGATGGGATGCCTCCCACCAAGCGGGGTACTCAACACAACCCAACTCTTCTTCGCATCAAGCCCAAAGCACCTTGGGCGCACGGCTAATCGAGCCCCGAAGAAAGGGTACCCTCATAGCACTCTAAGAACGTGTCCCCTATATGCCGACTACAAAAGTTCCACCCTGCGCTGGGCTCGCAAAAACATGCATGCGGCAAATGGAAAACACGAACTAAACGAGGCGATTTGGACGAGATGCGAATCGAATCAAATTGAGGGGGGCGCCCATACTCGCTTCCCACATGCGGGTAGTGCGCTCATCATGGATCAGTAGACAAGACCCTTTTCCTATTAGGGTCGACACTAGCAGGCTTCAAAACCACACAGGGCCTCCTGCCGGTGCCTTATCAGCATATTATTATTAACAGGTTGATTAATTAACATCGAGCCCCCAGAACATAATAGAATTATTGTAACAGAAAGTAACGGGTAACAGACTCGAGCAAAACAACCTAAGCATGCTAGTAAGACACTGGCTCGAACAATGGGGTTGTAGGAGTGGAGGTGAGGCAATATCAGGGTTAAGGGATTCATGTGATAGGTTCGTAAGAGAAACAACTACACATAGGGCTAGCAAAATAGACAACGGAAAGTATCGGTAACCAATGTTGAAGGGAACACAGTGGTTCATGTGAGTGATAACTTGCCTGCAAACCCAGTAGCCTGGTACTGAGCTAGATCCTCAGAAGGGGTGTCGTAAGGATCGTCGGTATCAATGTCGTCGTCTATCCGAGAAGAAGCAAACAAACAATGCAGAAAGATAGACAATCAATATCATGGCATAGTGCACAATCAGGGGATGATGCATGTCAAGTTAATGGCTGCATCAAAATAAACTAGCTAACATGGTAACACAATTTAAATGGACCCATATGCAATTGGATTGCATATGGCAAGAGTCCATGAATTAAGTGGAAACAAATGATCTACAAGTTATTACCATGTGAAAGTTTGCTTAGCATGATGCATGCATGATGATAACAACAAAATAACAACAATAGATGCAAGTGGTAAAGGAATTTAACAAGTTTGGAAAATTTGGATTACTTAAAGATGTCACACAAGCATTTGTTGTTTTCATCAAGTTAAGGTGTTCAAAACAATTAACAAAATTCATATTTGAAAAGAACACCAAATTTTAGGTGGATTACATGTTTCAAATATTGAAAAAGGAATTACAATGAATTAATTATGACTTAAACAATTTAAACAAGATTTAAATTAGAATTAATTCAAATAGGAATATTAATTGAATTTTAATTGCTCAAAAACATTAATTAAAATACATATTTGAAAAGATTATGTTTTTCTGGTTTGAAAACATATTTTACATGTTCAAGAATAAAATAAATTGAGCAAGTTATGATTTTAACAAATTTAAATGATTTAAACAAGGTTTAAATTATTTAAGCAATTTAAATTATTCCAAACATGAAACAAAATTTATATTTGAAAAGGTTATTTAAAATAGCATGGAAAACATATTTTATTTGCCTTACTTGGATTAAGTATGAATTAGTTATGGATTTTAGCAAATTGTAATTGAATTATTTGAATTCAAATTTGAATTGCATTTGGAAAATTCAAAACAGGAAACAAATGTGACCAATAGATAGATAATTGAATTTAGAGCAGTGCACATATTTTATTTTTATTAATTGGAGTTATAAAATAAAAGTTATTTGCATTTTGAATTAGAGGACCAATCTGTGAAAATAAAAGGACTTGTTTTGAAAACAGAAAATTGGAAAACAGTTTGTTACCGCACAGAAACCTACACTAGCCACTGCCCGTGGGCCTAGGGCCAACGTGGCCCACGCAGCTGCACGCGTGGCAACAGAGTGGCTTACAGGTGGGCCACTGGCGCGGAGGAAAAATTCCCAAAAAAGGTTGGCGCTGCGGGGGCTCGAACCCACGCGCTGCCGCGCGCTCGCTAACGCTGTGTGCCAATACGGTAAGTTCAGTTTGTTGACAGAAACAGAGATGCAGTGAGGTTGTATTTCATCTTCGCGTAGTTTCTGAAATTTTAACTGAACCAAAGTTCAGTGCTTCGACAGAGAAGCGACGGGTCGACGCTCGCCGGCGGGGACCAACGCTGCCGTGCTAGATCTCGTTGTGCTTGCGATGCGTTGTGCGGGGTGGTGCATGAAAGAGGACAGGGAGGAGGATATGGCTGCGTGCTCACCCTCGGTTGGAGTCGCTGCAGAGGCTCGGGGAAGACGGGCTCGACGGCGACAGCTCCGTGGACGGCGGCGCGGCTACAGAGGATCTCCGGGCTCGTGCGAGTGTCCAGGAGGTAGAGGGGTAGGTGGTGGATCGATTTCGGGGGTTAGGAGGTGTGGTGGCGCAGCGAGGTGGAGGTGATCATCGGAATTCAGAAACGGGCGTCTCCGGCGAGGTAGCAGAGGGGAAGAAAACGACAGGGAGAGGGAAAACGGCGGCGCCCTCGAGGGAGAAGGGGAACCTAGGGCTTAGGGCAGCGGCGCAGAGCCCTAGGGGGTTTATATAGGGGGTCCGGTGGCTTCCTGGCCGTCGGGGCATCACTGTGCCGCCGTGGCATCCTTGGATGCTCGGCCATACACGAAGACGACGGGGGCATCTGCGCGAAGGGGTACCGGGCCACGCGGTTAGATTAGATGGGCTGGGCCACGCTAGGTTAGCTGCCGCGCGCTGTTTTTTTATTTTTCTTATTTTTTTTTTGTTTTTTTTGCAGCAAATAGAATAGGGAGAAAAATGGGGTTTTGGAGTTTGCAAAAATTTCAGAAAAATTTGGGTGGGCTATTTAGGTCAAATACAACCAAATGCCAAGTTTGGAATTCAAAAACATTTGAATTGTGGTGCTGTTTGGATAGGTTTCAAATTTGAGTTAATTTTGGGTATTGATTGAATTATTTAAAACAAGAAATTAATTAGGGTGATCATAAGGTATAAAAGGAAACAAGTGAGCACCATTGTGTTGGTTATTTCATAATTTCAAATTGGGGTGCTGTTTGATGATTTGAAATTGAGTTTTGAATGCAATGGGAATTAATTAATTGAAATAAAAACCACCATTTTATTAGTTGATCAACATGGAATAATTGGAAACAAAAGGTTGTTTGAATTGAACTTTTATTTGAAAACAAGATTGTAACATGACAAGTATGATAACAAAGTTGAATATTGTTTGGATTTCCATTATGAAAACAGAATTTAAACAGATGCAAAACAAATAGTAAACAAATGCAAACAAGGAAATAAATATGATGACATGATGCAATACTTTAACTAAACAGGAAATCAAACATTCTAGGGGTATTTTCATACTTGGGATGTTACAAAACGCCCCCCTTGAAGGAATCGCGCCCCGAGATTCCTTACGGAGAAGAGAAAAGGTCCGGATACTTTTTGCGAAGATCCTCTTCGGTCTCCCACGTTGCCTCTTTATCGGAATGATGGGACCACTGCACTTTCAAGAACTTGGTGCTCTTGTTGCGAGTCTTACGCTCGGCCTCATCGAGAATACGAATAGGGTGCTCCTCATAAGATAGATCATCTTGCAGTTCAATGGAATCATGATCAACTGCACGATCTGGATCTTTGAAACACTTTTTGAGCTGTGACACGTGGAACACATCGTGCACCTTGGATAGTTTTTCTGGAAGTTCAAGACGATAGGCATTTTCCGCACGCCTTGATAGGATGTTGAAAGGACCAATGTATCTTGGTGCAAGCTTTCCTTTCACACCAAAACGATGAGTGCCTCTGAGGGGAGTTACACAGAGATATGCCTTGTCACCAGGTGCATAGATCATATCCCTGTGCTTGCTGTCATAGTAGCTCTTCTGACGAGACTGAGCAATCTTGAGATTGTCACGAATGATACGAACTTTATCTTCGTCTTCCTTAACAATGTCAGGACCTAAGAGTGAACGTTCACCAGCTCCAGACCAATTGATTGGACTCCTGCATCTGCGACCATAGAGTGCTTCAAATGGTGCCATGCCTAGGCTTGCCTGGAAGCTGTTGTTGTAGGAGAATTCAGCATATGGAAGGCAATCCTCCCATTTCATGCCAAAGGAGAGACCACATGCTCTGAGCATATCCTCGAGAATCTGATTGACTCTTTCGACTTGCCCCTGAGACTGAGGGTGATAAGCTGTGCTGAACAGAAGTTTGGTGCCCAATGCTTCTTGAAAAATCTTCCAGAAATGAGAAGTGAAGATACTTCCACAGTCTGAGCTTATTTCCAATGGAACACCATGAAGAGGAACAATCTTTGCTGTGTAGAGCTCTGCTAACTGGCTAGCTGAGATAGTTTCCTTGACAGCAAAGAAGTGAGCTACTTTAGTGAGACGAAGTCCATTTCAATCATGTCCCACTTCCACTCAGGAATTTTCAGAGGTTGGAGTAGACCGGCTGTTTTCTGATGAACTGCCTTAACACGTTGACAAACATCGCATTCAGAAACGTATTGAGCAATTTCACGTTTCATGCCAGACCACCAGTACAGAGTCTTGAGATCCTGGTACATCTTTGTACTTCCAGGGTGGATGGAGAGAGGAGTTTCATGAGCCTCCTTGAGAATGACATCTTTGAGACTTTGAATCTGAGGAACTGCAATGCGTCCTTCGAAGAACACAGTTCCCTTGTCATCAATTGAGAAGGACTTGAATTTATCGTTGCCTTCTTTGATGTGCTCTACAATCTTCTTGATTTCAGCATCACGAAGTTGTTCAGAACGAATCTTGTCCTCGAGAGTTGGACTGGCTGTCAAGCTAGCAAGATAACCTTGAGGAACAAGACCAAGGTTCAGCTTCTGGAATTCTTCATGAAGTGGAGGTTGGCTTTCCATGATCATGAGATTATTGCAATAGGACTTGCGACTGAGAGCATCGGCCATAACATTAGCCTTGCCTGGAGTGTAAGAAATGGTGAGATCAAAGTCTTTAATCTTTTCAATCCATCTCCTTTGCCTGAGGTTCAGATCTGGTTGAGTGAAGATGTATTTCAGACTCTTATGATCGGAAAAGATTTCAGTTTTGTTACCCAACAAGTATTGTCTCCATTTCTTGAGGGCAAACACAACTGCTGCAAGTTCTAGATCATGAGTGGGATAGTTTTGCTCATGTGCATTCAACTAACGTGAAGCATAAGCCACAACTTGACGTTCTTGCATAAGAACTGCTCCTAGACCTTGGAGAGATGCATCGCAGAATATCTGGAAAGGTTTGGTAGTATCTGGGCCAACCAGAACTGGAGTAGAAGTGAGTTTAGTCTTTAGGAGATTGAAACTTTCATCACACTGTGGAGACCAAACGAACTTCTTGTCCTTCTTTGTGAGATCAGTGAGAGGTTTAGCAATCTTGGAGAAGTTTTGGACGAAACGACGGCAATAGCTAGCCAAGCCAAGAAAACTTCTGACTTGCTTCACCGTCTTAGGAGGTTTCCAATCAACAATTGCCTTAACCTTTTCCGGGTCAATGGCTATGCCCTTGGCAGAGATGATATGACCAAGATAAGCAACTTCTGAAATCCAGAACTCACATTTGGAGAACTTGGCATACAAACGATGCTCGCGAAGTTTCATGAGAGTGAGACGAAGATGTTCTTTATGCTCTTCCTCGGATTTTGAGTAGACAAGAATGTCATCAAGATATACCACAACGAACTTGTCGAGGTATTCATGGAAGACAGAATTCATAAGTCTAGAGAAGGTCGCCAGTGCATTGGTGAGACCAAAGGACATGACGGTGTATTCATATAGACCGTACCGAGTGGTGAAAGCTGTTTTTGGAATATCTTCCTTTCTGATCTTTATCTGATGGTAACCCATCCTCAAGTCCAACTTTGAGAATATTGAGGCTCCAGCAAGTTGATCAAAAAGATCATCGATACGAGGAATTGGATACTTGTTTTTGATGGTTTTCTCGTTGAGAGGACGATAGTCAACCACGAGTCTTTTTGTTTGATCCTTCTTGGCAACAAACAGAGTTGGGCAACCCCAAGCGGAGGAACTAGGCTGAATGTAACCTTTCTCCATGTACATATCGATTTGCTCCTTTAACAATTTCAGTTCAGGAGGAGCTATCTTGTATGGATGCTTAGAGATTGGAGCAGTACCTGGCTCAAGCTTGATCACGAACTCAACTGCTCTGTCCGGAGGCATCCCTGGCAACTCTTCTGGAAAGACGTCAGGGAATTCACAAACCACCGGAACATTCTCAATTGCAGGAAGAGGTTTTGCATCGAGGTTGAACAGCTGAACATAACTTGATTCATATGGAGAATAGACTATCTGGCCAGCCGGATGGAACAGAGTTATTGACTTCTTAGCACAGTCAATTGTAGCTTTATTGGCCTTCAACCAATCCATGCCCAGAATGACATCAATGTCAGAATTTCCCAGTAACATGAGTGAAGCAAGGAATATGCGGCCTCCAATTAGGATCTGATTGTCCATACTTATCTTGGAAGTCAACATTTGCGGTCCCGGAGAGTGAACAGTGATTTGATTGCTTAGTGGAACCAGAACTAGGTTGTATGCTTTTGCAAAGATCTTTGACACAAAAGAATGCGATGCTCCGGTATCAAACAACACTTTAGCTGGAAAAGAGTTTACGGGTAATATACCAGAACGACGTCAGCAGCTTCCTCAGCTTTGTCGGCCTTGATATGATTCACCCTCGCGGTCCTCCCGACAGGCCTGTTGTTGGAGTTGAAGGCTTTAGCCGGAGGAGCACGAACCATTGCCTGGTTGGTGTTGGGGCGAGGAGGTGGAGGTAGCTGCCTCTGAGTGCACTTATCAGCGTAGTGCCCAGTCTCCTTGCACTTGAAGCAAGTGACGACACGAGGAGGTCCTGGCCTTGGCTGCCCCATTGGAACCCTCTGACCATGCATCTGAGATGGGTTGGGTGGGCGGGGAGCAAAGCCTGGAGAAGCTTGGGCATATGGAGCCCGAGTGACAGCACCATTTGGCACCCAGATGCGGCGCTTCTGCGGAGGGGTGGTCATGTTGGAGGAGGAACCACTGTCGGATATATACCAAATAGGGGTATAGAAGATGGTAGACAAAGTGCCGGCTTACCAGGGTGGCCTAAGTGGTAGTGGGCTTAGGTCCATTAGGCGGCCCAGTAACCCGACGCGCAGAAGCCGGATTCTAGAAGAACCCGGATCACGGCCCGTGTGATCTGGCTTGGAGGAGAAGACGGATTCCTTTCTTTCCAAGTTACAAGTTACCGTAGTCTTCTAGGTTTACTTTTCTGTAAGCCCTAATCCGGCTATTATATAAAGCCGGACGGGAGATAGATTAGACATCCAACGAATAACAGAGAAGCTCTACGCCAACTCGCCGAGAAGCTCATCCTCGTCGAGTAGCCTAGATCTAAAACCCTCACATTGTAACCCTGTTTACGGGCTTTAGTCCCAATTAGTGAGAAGTGCAGGAGTAGGCACGTCGTACTGTCGCGACGTACCGAACCTGGGTAAAATCCTGTGTTCTGTGTTACTACGCGATCCCGTTACCCCACGTCTCTACCGTAGTCTCATGGCACCCCCGTCTATGAAAACTACTACGATGTCTCGGCAGTTGGCGCCCACCGTGGGGCAAACGACGTCAGGCGTAAAATTCCGATCTGGGATACTTGGCGGAATCGGAAGATCAATCACTGTCGGAAGCTTGGAGTTCGACAACGACGTCGGGCGCTTCCTCGACAACGGATCCTACATACCGGCGCAAAACCATCTGGTAAGTGCCTGCGTGTTACCGATAGGATCTGCTAACATCTTTATCGGACTAACTGCAGAAGCAATGGGGTTTTGCGGTGGAAGCAAATTTATCCCACCCGCCCTATACCCAGTCGAAGATGACTATGATGCCGGATTCTGCTCAGATCGCCGACAAAAAAGTGATACACACTTTATCGGCATGGTGCAATCCGAAATCGCCGAAAACACGGATGACGGAAATCCCGTGCAAGAGGCAGACAACAACGCACCCGTCATGGAGACGGAGGATCAAACACCCGTCACAGAGGCGGAAGATCCGACATCCGTCAACAAGACGATGAACTCGGAAGCAGAATCCGTGCTTGCCGCCATTGAGGCGAGGTTGGAGTCGGAAACCGGATCGGATAACTTCGACTCCGAAGACGAAGACGAGGACGCCTTCGTAAGAAAGGTTAAGTCCTTTCAAGAGGGATTCCATGAAGTGCTAATGGCAAAACCGGCTGATACCACGGGCGCCGGCAGCCAGGAAAGCCCTAAAACCCCTCCGCCAAAGGAAGAGAGATAAGACGGAGAAACTTCTCCGATATTCCCCAATGTCAAGGAGATGACAGAAGATGAACCTGTCAAAAAACCTCCCTCTTCCAAGAAAAAGCACCGTGCTGCTAAAAAACTCCAATACAAAATCCGGAAGAAAAAATCAGCCGATCTCGCTGATGAAAACCTGGAAGTAGGAGATGTTAGCGGAACAAAGCCCGCGGAGAAGAAATCCAAAGAAATCACTGCTCCGCCAATGACGGAACAGGAAGAGCAAGAGCTACTGCAAACACCAGTGGGACCAGATGAACCCCCTGAGATGCTGGAAGCCAGGAGACAAGCTTTCCAATGGCAACAGCAACATCTACTCAGATCTCGGCAACATCTCCAACAAACCCATAATGACATCAAGGTCATGAAGGAAGAAATAGAGGAGTACGAGAGAAAGAATAGATCCGCGTTAAAACCTACTAGGTTACCCGGAATCGCAAGACCGGAAGAACTGCCGCCAAAAGAAAGGTTCCATAACCCATCTTGGCAAAAGCAGGTAAACGACAAAGATGCCAAGGGCGAACCAATATACAAAACCGCAGCAGAAAACGCGGAAGCAGCGTTCGCAATTCTTAACAACGATCTGTATTCCAACGGGGAAAAGCTCCAGGGGGTGTATGCTTTCCTAGGAAAAGCATTACAATAACAACAGCGCGCCCAAGAGCGATCAGGGAGGCTGCACGATAACTCCGCCCTATGCAAAACAGCTACTTGCGCTGCTGGAGCACCTGGACCGGAAGAACCTGGGGATTCAGACAAAGACAAAAAAGAGGATCCAAGAAAAGACAGGAAAAACCCCGACAACCGGGATGCAGCGTCTAGGACCGGATCCCATCTCCCGAAAGATGGACATAAAACCCATGATCGGGAAGACAAACACCGGAATGACGGCAAAATAATGCCACCTCCGAGAAACCCAGCTGAGAAAGCCGGAAGATACGATGTACCTCACAGGCGTGAGAGATCCCGGACACCTCCTAAGGACAAAGAAAGGCACAGGAGCAGAACTCCGCCTAATCCAAAAGGGCGTGATCACGGAAGAGATAGAAATAATCTCGGAAAAGCGCGTTCGCGCAACAATGGAAGAGAAAGGAGCAGATCCCCCTCTGTCCATTCAGCCGGAAGATATTCTGCACACATTGACAGAGCAGAAAAGGATGATCTATACTTTGGTCCTAAGTGTTTCACTGACAGGATCCGAAGAATAACGCTGCATTCTGGCTTTGCCAAGGTCGGTCCAACGTACCAGAAATATACCGGCAGCACAAACCCGGATACCTGGCTCTCGGATTACTATACAGCCGTCCAGATCAACAATGGGACAGACTTGGAAGCTGTCAAGTTTCTTCCCCTAATGCTGCTGGACGGAGCCAGAGATTGGATCAATGGATTACCATCAAGAACAGTTGACAGCTGGGATGATATGGCTAGAGTATTCACTCAGCATTTCCGGGGAACGTACAAACGCCCGAACAGCATCAACCAGCTAAACCGTTACACGCAATTTGAGGATGAACCATACGTGGATTTCATCTCCAGATGGACAACAATGAAGAATAGTTCTCTGGAGTAACTGACGTACAAGCAATGCATGCTTTCGTCAATGGCCTAAAACCCGGACTCGTACCATTCATGGTTGGTTCCAAAAAGCACAAGGATCTCAGATCTATGCTTACAACCGCCAATGAGCATGCTGCAGCCGAGGATGACATCAGAGCAAGAGGAGGCAATATCGAATCACTGATACTTGCCAAGAAAACCCCTCGCTCTAACAAGAAAGGAACTCCAGAAACAACAACGAAACCCAAAGAGGTCAACATAGCCTTTGGAGGAGAAAAGGGAAACAAGTGGAAAGGACGCAACCCAGATCCAATCAACTACACTCCAGAGGAGTGGGAGAGGATTAAGTCGGAACCTTGCGTTCACCACTCGCAATTTGGGAAACCCACCCATACAAACGCGCAATGCCGGCTGAATAAGCACATGAAAGGCAGTGCAGGAGCCGGAAGTAAAGGGAAGGGTTCCAAAAGGAAACCCGCCAAACAAAAGCCAGAAGCTGACAAAGAAGACAGTGAATCGGACACTTACGAAAAAATCCAGGAACAACAGCGTAAAGGCGAACCCAAATTTCCGAGGGTTGATGGAGAAGCAATGCTAACGTTCTTAGCAAACCCGTCAGCAAAGGTGGCCAAAAGAACACTTCGAGAAATAAACGTGGTTGTTCCTGCAACCCCGAAATTCTTGAAGTACTCTAATACACCGATAATCTGGGATCAGTCTGATCATCCCGGAAATATCCCTGAACCCGGCACACAAGCTCTTGTTGTAAGCCCTATTGTTCAAAATACTAGGCTAAGAAGAGTGCTGATGGATGGAGGATCCGGCATCAATATAATGTACCTGGATACACTGAAGCATCTGAAGATTTCCGAGTCTCAGCTCAACTACAGCAACATACGCTTACATGGTATTGTCCCTGGCAGGCAAGCACGATCCCTAGGAGAAATTTTCCTAGATGTCACCTTCGGAGATAAAGATCACTTCCGGCAGGAAAAAGTATCCTTCGAAGTAGTGCCGTTCGAAAGCGTGTACCACGCGATACTCGGACGTCCAGCTTTCGCCAAATTCATGGCAAGATCCTGTTATATTTATAACAAGCTGAAGATGCCAGGACCCAAGGGAGGAGTAATCACTATAGCCGGTGATTTCAAGCTGGCAAACGAGTTGGAGAAAGAAAATGCCCTTTGCGCTCAGAGAGTCATAGCAAAGGAAGAACTGAAGGAATTAGCCAAGGAGGTATCACCGTCAGAAATGCCGGCAGGAAAAGAAACCCGGAAGCCAACAGACAGCTTCAAGGCGTCCGAAAATACAAGACAGGTAATCCTAGATCCCAAAGATCCGACAAAATTTGTCGTTGTAGGGACTGGGATGACTGACAAATAGGAAGGCGAGCTCATCAAGTTCCTCCGTGAGAACTGGGATATTTTTGCCTGGTGTCCAGCTGACATGCCAGGTGTACCCAGGGAACTTGCTGAGCACCAACTTAAGGTTATTCCTGGATTAAAACCCGTCAAACAAGGTCTCCGTCGATTTGACGGAAGAAGACGGAAGGCTATTGGCAAGGAAATTATCCGGCTTTTAGCAGCGGATTTCATCAAGGAAGTAATCCATACTGACTGGTCCGCAAATCCGGTATTAGTACCGAAGAAGGACACTACTGCTCTTAGAATGTGTATAGATTACACAGGCTTGAACAAATTGTGTCCGAAAGATAGGTTTGCATTACCGCGAATTGATCAAATAATAGATGCCACCGCAGGCTCCGAGCTTTTGTGCTTTTTGGATGCATACTCCGGGTACCACCAAATACGCATGAAAAAGGAAGATCAAATTAAGACTTCTTTCATATCCCCATACGGGACGTATTACTACGTAACCATGCCGTTTGGCCTGAAGAACGCAGGTGCCACTTACCAGCGTTGCATGCAACGTTGTTTGCATAGTCAGATTGGAAAAAATGTCCATGTTTATGTGGACGATATTGCTGTCGTAACCAAGGAAAAAGATACACTCCTTGAGGATTTGCGAGAAACTTTCGAAAACTTACGCACCTACAAGATGAAGTTAAATCCATCTAAATGCGTATTCAGGGTTCCCTCAGGAAAACTTCTGGGTTTCATCGTTTCTCACAGAGGAATAGAAGTTAACCCGGAAAAGATCAAGGCAATCTTGAACATCACAAAACCTACCTGCGTCAAAGATGTCCAAAGATTGACGGGTTCTGCAGCTGCCATTAGCAGATTTATTAGTCGGCTGGGGGATAAAACCTTAACACTATGCGAGTTGTTGAAGAAATCCGACAAAGTCAAGTGGATAGCAAAGCTTTGGAATACCTAGCAGTTATGTCCTTCCATACTTAGTTCAATATCTATGTAAACATCTTTTGAGATCATGAAATAAAGTTGTTGGATTTCTGGTATCCATGTTTTTTACAAGTTTATTATAGTAAAAGCATGTTTCCACCTCCTCTATTTCCCAATGATCTTACAAAGTACTCAATGTTAACCCGAATTGTGCCTGCGTACTCGGCGTTAAGAAACTGAATGTTTTTTCAGCCTGCTCACGGCTAAAGGAAACTTGAATTGCCTGCGTGCCCAAGTTTCGTTCAAAAAATTCCTTGTTTCTCTAAGCATTATCTGACTGCATATGTGTTGGGTTACTGGAGCTAGTTAGTAAAAATGCCTTTAGCATGATCCATGTTTCCGGGTTTAAACTGATTGGTTACACCCAGTTACTCGGCATGATGATTCATATTGCTATTTGAGCCATTTCAAACACTAAGGACAGTTAAAACATGTATGCCAGAGAACTTAGAAGATAAAGGAATAGTAACATCCGAAAAACCTTGCAAAATTTTTCATAAATAAGACTGCAAAAGGCGGAATTTTTTCATTCATACAAATAGAAGCATTACATTTCGGATTACATTGAAAGAACAGTAATGCTCCTCATGGATCAGGGCGGGTAGTGCGCTCATCATGGATCAGTAGACAAGACCCTTTTCCTATTAGGGTCGACACTAGCAGGCTTCAAAACCACACAGGGCCTCCTGCCGGTGCCTTATCAGCATATTATTATTAACAGGTTGATTGATTAACATCGAGCCCCCAGAACATAATAGAATTATTGTAACAGAAAGTAACGGGTAACAGACTCGAGCAAAACAATCTAAGCATGCTAGTAAGACACTGGCTCAAACAATGGGGTTGTAGGAGTGGAGGTGAGGCAATATCAGGGTTAAGGGATTCATGTGATAGGTTCGTAACAGAAACAACTACACATAGGGCTAGCAAAATAGACAACGGAAAGTATCGGTAACCAATGTTGAAGGGAACACAGTGGTTCATGTGAGTGATAACTTGCCTGCAAACCCAGTAGCCTGGTACTGAGCTAGATCCTCAGAAGGGGTGTCGTAAGGATCGTCGGTATCAACGTCGTCGTCTATCCGAGAAGAAGCAAACAAACAATGCAGAAAGATAGACAATCAATATCATGGCATAGTGCACAGTCAGGGGATGATGCATGTCAAGTTAATGGCTGCATCAAAATAAACTAGCTAACATGGTAACACAATTTAAATGGACCCATATGCAATTGGATTGCATATGGCAAGAGTCCATGAATTAAGTGGAAACAAATGATCTACAAGTTATTACCATGTGAAAGTTTGCTTAGCATGATGCATGCATGATGATAACAACAAAATAACAACAATAGATGCAAGTGGTAAAGGAATTTAACAAGTTTGGAAAATTTGGATTACTTAAAGATGTCACACAAGCATTTGTTGTTTTCATCAAGTTAAGGTGTTCAAAACAATTAACAAAATTCATATTTGAAAAGAACACCAAATTTTAGGTGGATTACATGTTTCAAATATTGAAAAAGGAATTACAATGAATTAATTATGACTTAAACAATTTAAACAAGATTTAAATTGGAATTAATTCAAATAGGAATATTAATTGAATTTTAATTGCTCAAAAACATTAATTAAAATTCATATTTGAAAAGATTATGTTTTTCTGGTTTGAAAACATATTTTACATGTTCAAGAATAAAATAAATTGAGCAAGTTATGATTTTAACAAATTTAAATGATTTAAACAAGGTTTAAATTATTTAAGCAATTTAAATTATTCCAAACATGAAACAAAATTTATATTTGAAAAGGTTATTTAAAATAGCATGGAAAACATATTTTATTTGCCTTACTTGGATTAAGTATGAATTAGTTATGGATTTTAGCAAATTGTAATTGAATTATTTGAATTCAAATTTGAATTGCATTTGGAAAATTCAAAACAGGAAACAAATGTGACCAATAGATAGATAATTGAATTTAGAGCAGTGCACATATTTTATTTTTATTAATTGGAGTTATAAAATAAAAGTTATTTGCATTTTGAATTAGAGGACCAATCTGTGAAAATAAAAGGACTTGTTTTGAAAACAGAAAATTGGAAAACAGTTTGTTACCGCACAGAAACCTACACTAGCCACTGCCCGTGGGCCTAGGGCCAACGTGGCCCACGCAGCTGCACGCGTGGCAACAGAGTGGCTTACAGGTGGGCCACTGGCGCGGGGGAAAAATTCCCAAAAAAGGTTGGCGCTGCGGGGGCTCGAACCCACGCGCTGCCGCGCGCTCGCTAACGCTGTGTGCCAATACGGTAAGTTCAGTTTGTTGACAGAAACAGAGATGCAGTGAGGTTGTATTTCATCTTCGCGCAGTTTCTGAAATTTTAACTGAACCAAAGTTCAGTGCTTCGACAGAGAAGCGACGGGTCGACGCTCGCCGGCGGGGACCAACGCTGCCGTGCTAGATCTCGTTGTGCTTGCGATGCGTTGTGCGGGGTGGTGCATGAAAGAGGACAGGGAGGAGGAGATGGCTGCGTGCTCACCCTCGGTTGGAGTCGCTGCAGAGGCTCGGGGAAGACGGGCTCGACGGCGACATCTCCGTGGACGGCGGCGCGGCTACAGAGGATCTCCGGGCTCGTGCGAGTGTCCAGGAGGTAGAGGGGTAGGTGGTGGATCAATTTCGGGGGTTAGGAGGTGTGGTGGCGCAGCGAGGTGGAGGTGATCATCGGAATTCAGAAACGGGCGTCTCCGGCGAGGTAGCAGAGGGGGAGAAAACGACAGGGAGAGGGAAAACGGTGGCGCCCTCGAGGGAGAAGGGGAACCTAGGGCTTAGGGCAGCGGCGCAGAGCCCTAGGGGGTTTATATAGGGGGTCAGGTGGCTTCCTGGCCGTCGGGGCATCACTGTGCCGCCGTGGCATCCTTGGATGCTCGGCCGTACACGAAGACGACGGGGGCATCTGCGCGAAGGGGTACCGGGCCACGCGGTTAGATTAGATGGGCTGGGCCGCGCTAGGTTAGCTGCCGCGCGCTGTTTTTTTATTTTTCTTATTTTTGTTTTTCTATTTTTTTTTGCAGCAAATAGAATAGGGAGAAAAATGGGGTTTTGGAGTTTGCAAAAATTTCAGAAAAATTTGGGTGGGCTATTTAGGTCAAATACAACCAAATGCCAAGTTTGGAATTCAAAAACATTTGAATTGTGGTGCTGTTTGGATAGGTTTCAAATTTGAGTTAATTTTGGGTATTGATTGAATTATTTAAAACAAGAAATTAATTAGGGTGATCATAAGGTATAAAAGGAAACAAGTGAGCACCATTGTGTTGGTTATTTCATAATTTCAAATTGGGGTGCTGTTTGATGATTTGAAATTGAGTTTTGAATGCAATGGGAATTAATTAATTGAAATAAAAACCACCATTTTATTAGTTGATCAACATGGAATAATTGGAAACAAAAGGTTGTTTGAATTGAACTTTTATTTGAAAACAAGATTGTAACATGACAAGTATGATAACAAAGTTGAATATTGTTTGGATTTCCATTATGAAAACAGAATAAAAACAGATGCAAAACAAATAGTAAACAAATGCAAACAAGGAAATAAATATGATGACATGATGCAATACTTTAACTAAACAGGAAATCAAACATTCTAGGGGTATTTTCATACTTGGTATGTTACAAAACGCCCCCCCTTGAAGGAATCGGGCCCCGAGATTCCTTACGGAGAAGAGAAAAGGTCCGGATACTTTTTGCGAAGATCCTCTTCGGTCTCCCACGTTGCCTCTTTATCGGAATGATGGGACCACTGCACTTTCAAGAACTTGGTGCTCTTGTTGCGAGTCTTACGCTCGGCCTCATCGATAATACGAATAGGGTGCTCCTCATAAGATAGATCATCTTGCAGTTCAATGGAATCATGATCAACTGCACGATCTGGATCTTTGAAACACTTTTTGAGCTGTGACACGTGGAACACATCGTGCACCTTGGATAGTTTTTCTGGAAGTTCAAGACGATAGGCATTTTCCGCACGCCTTGAGAGGATGTTGAAAGGACCAATGTATCTTGGTGCAAGCTTTCCTTTCACACCAAAACGACGAGTGCCTCTGAGGGGAGTTACACAGAGATATGCCTTGTCACCAGGTGCATAGATCATATCCCTGTGCTTGCTGTCATAGTAGCTCTTCTGACGAGACTGAGCAATCTTGAGATTGTCACGAATGATACGAACTTTCTCTTCGGCTTCCTTAACAATGTCAGGACCTAAGAGTGAACGTTCACCAGCTCCAGACCAATTGATTGGACTCCTGCATCTGCGACCATAGAGTGCTTCAAATGGTGCCATGCCTAGGCTTGCCTGGAAGCTGTTGTTGTAGGAGAATTCAGCATATGGAAGGCAATCTACCCATTTCATGCCAAAGGAGAGATCACATGCTCTGAGCATATCCTCGAGAATCTGATTGACTCTTTCGACTTGCCCCTGAGACTGAGGGTGATAAGCTGTGCTGAACAGAAGTTTGGTGCCCAATGCTTCTTGAAAAATCTTCCAGAAATGAGAAGTGAAGATACTTCCACGGTCTGAGCTTATTTCCAATGGAACACCATGAAGAGGAACAATCTTTGCTGTGTAGAGCTCTGCTAACTGGCTAGCTGAGATAGTTTCCTTGACAGCAAAGAAGTGAGCTACTTTAGTGAGACGATCAATAACAACGAAGATTGCATCGTTGCCCTTCTTGGACTTTGGAAACCCAGTAACGAAGTCCATTTCAATCATGTCCCACTTCCACTCAGGAATTTTCAGAGGTTGGAGTAGACCGGCTGTTTTCTGATGAACTGCCTTAACACGTTGACAAACATCGCATTCAGAAACGTATTGAGCAATTTCACGTTTCATGCCAGACCACCAGTACAGAGTCTTGAGATCCTGGTACATCTTTGTACTTCCAGGGTGGATGGAGAGAGGAGTTTCATGAGCCTCCTTGAGAATGACATCTTTGAGACTTTGAATCCGAGGAACTGCAATGCGTCCTTCGAAGAACACAGTTCCCTTGTCATCAATTGAGAAGGACTTGAATTTATCGTTGCCTTCTTTGATGTGCTCTACAATCTTCTTGATTTCAGCATCACGAAGTTGTTCAGAACGAATCTTGTCCTCGAGAGTTGGACTGGCTGTCAAGCTAGCAAGATAACCTTGAGGAACAAGACCAAGGTTCAGCTTCTGGAATTCTTCATGAAGTGGAGGTTGGCTTTCCATGATCATGAGATTATTGCAATAGGACTTGCGACTGAGAGCATCGGCCATAACATTAGCCTTGCCTGGAGTGTAAGAAATGGTGAGATCAAAGTATTTAATCTTTTCAATCCATCTCCTTTGCCTGAGGTTCAGATCTGGTTGAGTGAAGATGTATTTCAGACTCTTATGATCGGAAAAGATTTCAGTTTTGTTACCCAACAAGTATTGTCTCCATTTCTTGAGGGCAAACACAACTGCTGCAAGTTCTAGATCATGAGTGGGATAGTTTTGCTCATGTGCATTCAACTAACGTGAAGCATAAGCCACAACTTGACGTTCTTGCATAAGAACTGCTCCTAGACCTTGGAGAGATGCATCGCAGAATATCTGGAAAGGTTTGGTAGTATCTGGGCCAACCAGAACTGGAGTAGAAGTGAGTTTAGTCTTTAGGAGATTGAAACTTTCATCACACTGTGGAGACCAAACGAACTTCTTGTCCTTCTTTGTGAGATCAGTGAGAGGTTTAGCAATCTTGGAGAAGTTTTGGACGAAACGACGGCAATAGCTAGCCAAGCCAAGAAAACTTCTGACTTGCTTCACCGTCTTAGGAGGTTTCCAATCAACAATTGCCTTAACCTTTTCCGGGTCAATGGCTATGCCCTTGGCAGAGATGATATGACCAAGATAAGCAACTTCTGAAATCCAGAACTCACATTTGGAGAACTTGGCATACAAACGATGCTCGCGAAGTTTCATGAGAGTGAGACGAAGATGTTCTTTATGCTCTTCCTCGGATTTTGAGTAGACAAGAATGTCATCAAGATATACCACAACGAACTTGTCGAGGTATTCATGGAAGACAGAATTCATAAGTCTAGAGAAGGTCGCCGGTGCATTGGTGAGACCAAAGGACATGGCGGTGTATTCATATAGACCGTACCGAGTGGTGAAAGCTGTTTTTGGAATATCTTCCTTTCTGATCTTTATCTGATGGTAACCCATCCTCAAGTCCAACTTTGAGAATATTGAGGCTCCAGCAAGTTGATCAAAAAGATCATCGATACGAGGAATTGGATACTTGTTTTTGATGGTTTTCTCGTTGAGAGGACGATAGTCAACCACGAGTCTTTTTGTTTGATCCTTCTTGGCAACAAACAGAGTTGGGCAACCCCAAGCGGAGGAACTAGGCTGAATGTAACCTTTCTCCATGTACATATCGATTTGCTCCTTTAACAATTTCAGTTCAGGAGGAGCTATCTTGTATGGATGCTTAGAGATTGGAGCAGTACCTGGCTCAAGCTTGATCACGAACTCAACTGCTCTGTCCGGAGGCATCCTTGGCAACTCTTCTGGAAAGACGTCAGGGAATTCACAAACCACCGGAACATTCTCAATTGCAGGAAGAGGTTTTGCATCGAGGTTGAACAGCTGAACAGAACTTGATTCATATGGAGAATAGACTATCTGGCCAGCCGGATGGAACAGAGTTATTGACTTCTTAGCACAGTCAATTGTAGCTTTATTGGCCTTCAACCAATCCATGCCCAGAATGACATCAATGTCAGAATTTCCCAGTAACATGAGTGAAGCAAGGAATATGCGGCCTCCAATTAGGATCTGATTGTCCATACTTATCTTGGAAGTCAACATTTGCGGTCCCGGAGAGTGAACAGTGATTTGATTGCTTAGTGGAACCAGAACTAGGTTGTATGCTTTTGCAAAGATCTTTGACACAAAAGAATGCGATGCTCCGGTATCAAACAACACTTTAGCTGGAAAAGAGTTTACGGCTAATATACCGGAACGACGTCAGCAGCTTCCTCAGCTTTGTCGGCCTTGATATGATTCACCCTCGCGGTCCTCCCGACAGGCCTGTTGTTGGAGCTGAAGGCTTTAGCCGGAGGAGCACGAACCATTGCCTGGTTGGTGTTGGGGCGAGGAGGTGGAGGTAGCTGCCTCTGAGTGCACTTATCAGCGTAGTGCCCAGTCTCCTTGCACTTGAAGCAAGTGACGACACGAGGAGGTCCTGGCCTTGGCTGCCCCATTGGAACCCTCTGACCATGCATCTGAGATGGGTTGGGTGGGCGGGGAGCAAAGCCTGGAGAAGCTTGGGCATATGGAGCCCGAGTGACAGCACCATTTGGCACCCAGATGCGGCGCTTCTGCGGAGGGGTGGTCATGTTGGAGGAGGAACCACTGTCGGATATATACCAAATAGGGGTATAGAAGATGGTAGACAAAGTGCCGGCTTACCAGGGTGGCCTAAGTGGTAGTGGGCTTAGGTCCATTAGGCGGCCCAGTAACCCGACGCGCAGAAGCCGGATTCTAGAAGAACCCGGATCACGGCCCGTGTGATCTGGCTTGGAGGAGAAGACGGATTCCTTGCTTTCCAAGTTACAAGTTACCGTAGTCTTCTAGGTTTCCTTTTCTGTAAGCCCTAATCCGGCTATTATATAAAGCCGGACGGGAGATAGATTAGACATCCAACGAATAACAGAGAAGCTCTACGCCAACTCGCCGGGAAGCTCATCCTCGTCGAGTAGCCTAGATCTAAAACCCTCACATTGTAACCATGTTTACGGGCTTTAGTCCCAATTAGTGAGAAGTGCAGGAGTAGGCACGTCGTACTGTCGCGACGTACCGAACCTGGGTAAAATCCTGTGTTCTGTGTTACTACGCGATCCCGTTACCCCACGTCTCTACCGTAGTCTCATGGCACCCCCGTCTATGAAAACTACTACGATGTCTCGACAGTTGGCGCCCACCGTGGGGCAAACGACGTCAGGCGTAAAATTCCGATCTGGGATACTTGGCGGAATCGGAAGATCAATCACTGTCGGAAGCTTGGAGTTCGACAACGACGTCGGGCGCTTCCTCGACAACGGATCCTACATACCGGCGCAAAACCATCTGGTAAGTGCCTGCGTGTTACCGATAGGATCTGCTAACATCTTTATCGGACTAACTGCAGAAGCAATGGGGTTTTGCGGTGGAAGCAAATTTATCCCACCCGCCCTATACCCAGTCGAAGATGACTATGATGCCGGATTCTGCTCAGATCGCCGACAAAAAAGTGATACACACTTTATCGGCATGGTGCAATCCGAAATCGCCGAAAACACGGATGACGGAAATCCCGTGCAAGAGGCAGACAACAACGCACCCGTCATGGAGACGGAGGATCAAACACCCGTCACAGAGGCGGAAGATCCGACATCCGTCAACAAGACGATGAACTCGGAAGCAGAATCCGTGCTTGCCGCCATTGAGGCGAGGTTGGAGTCGGAAACCGGATCGGATAACTTCGACTCCGAAGACGAAGACGAGGACGCCTTCGTAAGAAAGGTTAAGTCCTTTCAAGAGGGATTCCATGAAGTGCTAATGGCAAAACCGGCTGATACCACGTGCGCCGGCAGCCAGGAAAGCCCTAAAACCCCTCCGCCAGAGAAAGAGAGAGAAGACGGAGAAACTTCTCCGATATTCCCCAATGTCAAGGAGATGACATAAGATGAACCTGTCAAAAAACCTCCCTCTTCCAAGAAAAAGCACCGTGCTGCTAAAAAACTCCAATACAAAATCCGAAAGAAAAAATCAGCCGATCTCGCTGATGAAAACCTGGAAGTAGGAGATGTTAGCGGGACAAAGCCCGCGGAGAAGAAATCCAAAGAAATCACTGCTCCGCCAATGACGGAACAGGAAGAGCAAGAGCTACTGCAAACACCAGTGGGACCAGATGAACCCCCTGAGATGCTGGAAGCCAGGAGACAAGCTTTCCAACGGCAACAGCAACATCTACTCAGATCTCGGCAACATCTCCAACAAACCCATAATGACATCAAGGTCATGAAGGAAGAAATAGAGGAGTACGAGAGAAAGAATAGATCCGCGTTAAAACCTACTAGGTTACCCGGAATCGCAAGACCGGAAGAACTGCCGCCAAAAGAAAGGTTCCATAACCCATCTTGGCAAAAGCAGGTAAACGGCAAAGATGCCAAGGGCGAACCAATATACAAAACCGCAGCAGAAAACGCGGAAGCAGCGTTCGCAATTCTTAACAACGATCTGTATTCCAACGGGGAAAAGCTCCAGGGGGTGTATGCTTTCCTAGGAAAAGCATTACAATAACAACAGCGCGCCCAAGAGCGATCAGGGAGGCTGCACGATAACTCCGCCCTATGCAAAACAGCTACTTGCGCTGCTGGAGCGCCTGGACCGGAAGAACCTGGGGATTCAGACAAAGACAAAAAAGAGGATCCAAGAAAAGACAGGAAAAACCCCGACAACCGGGATGCAGCGTCTAGGACCGGATCCCATCTCCCGAAAGATGGACATAAAACCCATGATCGGGAAGACAAACACCGGAATGACGGCAAAATAATGCCACCTCCGAGAAACCCAGCTGAGAAAGCCGGAAGATACGATGTACCTCACAGGCGTGAGAGATCCCGGACACCTCCTAAGGACAAAGAAAGGCACAGGAGCAGAACTCCGCCTAATCCAAAAGGGCGTGATCACGGAAGAGATAGAAATAATCTCGGAAAAGCGCGTTCGTGCAACAATGGAAGAGAAAGGAGCAGATCCCCCTCTGTCCATTCAGCCGGAAGATATTCTGCACACATTGACAGAGCAGAAAAGGATGATCTATACTTTGGTCCTAAGTGTTTCACTGACAGGATCCGAAGAATAACGCTGCATTCTGGCTTTGCCAAGGTCGGTCCAACGTACCAGAAATATACCGGCAGCACAAACCCGGATAGCTGGCTCTCGGATTACTATACAGCCGTCCAGATCAACAATGGGACAGACTTGGAAGCTGTCAAGTTTCTTCCCCTAATGCTGCTGGACGGAGCCAGAGATTGGATCAATGGATTACCATCAAGAACAGTTGACAGCTGGGATGATATGGCTAGAGTATTCACTCAGCATTTTCGGGGAACGTACAAACGCCCGAACAGCATCAACCAGCTAAACCGTTGCACGCAATTTGAGGATGAACCATACGTGGATTTCATCTCCAGATGGACAACAATGAAGAATAGTTGCTCTGGAGTAACTGACGTACAAGCAATGCATGCTTTCGTCAATGGCCTAAAACCCGGACTCGTATCGTTCATGGTTGGTTCCAAAAAGCACAAGGATCTCGGATCTATGCTTACAACCGCCAATGAGCATGCTGCAGCCGAGGATGACATCAGAGCAAGAGGAGGCAATATCGAATCACTGATACTTGCCAAGAAAACCCCTCGCTCTAACAAGAAAGGAACTCCAGAAACAACAACGAAACCCAAAGAGGTCAACATAGCCTTTGGAGGAGAAAAGGGAAACAAGTGGAAAGGACGCAACCCAGATCCAATCAACTACACTCCAGAGGAGTGGGAGAGGATTAAGTCGGAACCTTGCGTTCACCACTCGCAATTTGGGAAACCCACCCATACAAACGCGCAATGCCGGCTGAATAAGCACATGAAAGGCAGTGCAGGAGCCGGAAGTAAAGGGAAGGGTTCCAAAAGGAAACCCGCCAAACAAAAGCCAGAAGCTGACAAAGAAGACAGTGAATCGGACACTTACGAAAAAATCCAGGAACAACAGCGTAAAGGCGAACCCAAATTTCCGAGGGTTGATGGAGAAGCAATGCTAACGTTCTTAGCAAACCCGTCAGCAAAGGTGGCCAAAAGAACACTTCGAGAAATAAACGTGGTTGTTCCTGCAACCCCGAAATTCTTGAAGTACTCTAATACACCGATAATCTGGGATCAGTCTGATCATCCCGGAAATATCCCTGAACCCGGCACACAAGCTCTTGTTGTAAGCCCTATTGTTGAAAATACTAGGCTAAGAAGAGTGCTGATGGATGGAGGATCCAGCATCAATATAATGTACCTGGATACACTGAAGCATCTGAAGATTTCCGAGTCTCAGCTCAACTACAGCAACATACGCTTACATGGTATTGTCCCTGGCAGGCAAGCACGATCCCTAGGAGAAATTTCCCTAGATGTCACCTTCGGAGATAAAGATCACTTCCGGCAGGAAAAAGTATCCTTCGAAGTAGTACCGTTCGAAAGCGTGTACCACGCGATACTCGGACGTCCAGCTTTCGCCAAATTCATGGCAAGATCCTGTTATATTTATAACAAGCTGAAGATGCCAGGACCCAAGGGAGGAGTAATCACTATAGCCGGTGATTTCAAGCTGGCAAACGAGTTGGAGAAAGAAAATGCCCTTTGCGCTCAGAGAGTCATAGCAAAGGAAGAACTGGAGGAATTAGCCAAGGAGGTATCGCCGTCAGAAATGCCGGCAGGAAAAGAAACCCGGAAGCCAACAGACAGCTTCAAGGCGTCCGAAAATACAAGACAGGTAATCCTAGATCCCAAAGATCCGACAAAATTTGTCGTTGTAGGGACTGGGATGACTGACAAATAGGAAGGCGAGCTCATCAAGTTCCTCCGTGAGAACTGGGATATTTTTGCCTGGTGTCCAGCTGACATGCCAGGTGTACCCAGGGAACTTGCTGAGCACCAACTTAAGGTTATTCCTGGATCAAAACCCGTCAAACAAGGTCTCCGTCGATTTGACGGAAGAAGACGGAAGGCTATTGGCAAGGAAATTATCCGGCTTTTAGCAGCGGATTTCATCAAGGAAGTAATCCATACTGACTGGTCCGCAAATCCGGTATTAGTACCGAAGAAGGACACTACTGCTCTTAGAATGTGTATAGATTACACAGGCTTGAACAAATTGTGTCCGAAAGATAGGTTTGCATTACCGCGAATTGATCAAATAATAGATGCCACCGCAGGCTCTGAGCTTTTGTGCTTTTTGGATGCATACTCCGGGTACCACCAAATACGCATGAAAAAGGAAGATCAAATTAAGACTTCTTTCATAACCCCATACGGGACGTATTACTACGTAACCATGCCGTTTGGCCTGAAGAACGCAGGTGCCACTTACCAGCGTTGCATGCAACGTTGTTTGCATAGTCAGATTGGAAAAAATGTCCATGTTTATGTGGACGATATTGCTGTCGTAACCAAGGAAAAAGATACACTCCTTGAGGATTTGCGAGAAACTTTCGAAAACTTACGCACCTACAAGATGAAGTTAAATCCATCTAAATGCGTATTCAGGGTTCCCTCAGGAAAACTTCTGGGTTTCATCGTTTCTCACAGAGGAATAGAAGTTAACCCGGAAAAGATCAAGGCAATCTTGAACATCACAAAACCTACCTGCGTCAAAGATGTCCAAAGATTGACGGGTTCTGCAGCTGCCATTAGCAGATTTATTAGTCGGCTGGGGGATAAAACCTTAACACTATGCGAGTTGTTGAAGAAATCCGACAAAGTCAAGTGGATAGCAAAGCTTTGGAATACCTAGCAGTTATGTCCTTCCATACTTAGTTCAATATCTATGTAAACATCTTTTGAGATCATGAAATAAAGTTGTTGGATTTCTGGTATCCATGTTTTTTACAAGTTTATTATAGTAAAAGCATGTTTCCACCTCCTCTATTTCCCAATGATCTTACAAAGTACTCAATGTTAACCCGAATTGTGCCTGCGTACTCGGCGTTAAGAAACTGAATGTTTTTTCAGCCTGCTCACGGCTAAAGGAAACTTGAATTGCCTGCGTGCCCAAGTTTCGTTCAAAAAATTCCTTGTTTCTCTAAGCATTATCTGACTGCATATGTGTTGGGTTACTGGAGCTAGTTAGTAAAAATGCCTTTAGCATGATCCATGTTTCCGGGTTTAAACTGATTGGTTACACCCAGTTACTCGGCATGATGATTCATATTGCTATTTGAGCCATTTCAAACACTAAGGACAGTTAAAACATGTATGCCAGAGAACTTAGAAGATAAAGGAATAGTAACATCCGAAAAACCTTGCAAAATTTTTCATAAATAAGACTACAAAAGGCGGAATTTTTTCATTCATACAAATAGAAGCATTACATTTCGGATTACATTGAAAGAACAGTAATGCTCCTCATGGATCAGTGCGGGTAGTGCGCTCATCATGGATCAGTAGACAAGACCCTTTTCCTATTAGGGTCGACACTAGCAGGCTTCTCCTAGAATCCGTCTTCTCCTCCAAGCCAGATCACGTGGGCCGTGATCCGGGTTCTTCTAGAATCCGGCTTCTGTGCGTCAAGTTACTGGGCCGCCCAATGGACCATAGCCCATTACCACATGGGCCACCCTGGTAACCAGGCACAATGACTACCATCTTGTATACCCCTATACGGTATATATCCGACAGTAGCCCCCAAGAAGGAGCAAAACTCTGATTCTCCGTCTTTCGCCAAGTACGCTTTGTCCGAGAAATTGCAATCAGCAGTCTTGATTCTTCTTATTCTTCTTCTTTTTTGAAAGAGATGGTAACGTGAAACTCGGAATCCTAAACATCCGGCTTTTCTCTCACGATCCTTCGTGGAGAAGGAACTTCTTACGTCAGCGCACTTAATCATGCTGACGTAAGGGACGTTTGAGTTTTACGCGGAAAACCCAGTAACATATCTCTGACAGATTCTCACGGGAAACGAGGAGATAAACATCATTACCCTGTCGTTTCATTTCCCAGATTTTCCGGCGAGTGACACGCGTTGATCATCCAACGGTCAAAATAGCCGTTGGCACGTATCTTGACGGATTTCTGGCTATAAATAGCCGTCTTCGTCCTCGTCAAAACCCTTCCGCACTCTCACTGTCCACGCCATTGCCGCGCACAAGCTCCCGAGCGAAGAACCATCCCGAGCACGCGAACGCACCCAGAGCACCAGCGCAACGCGCCGCCACCAAATGGCAACCTCGCCGTCGTCCCCCACTCGCTCCGCCGCGCTCACCGTCGACGATATCATCAACGACCTGGATCCGCAACTTGAATCCCCACAGCACGCCGACGACGAGCCGGAACAGACCGCGGCCTCTGCGGCGGGCGGAGAGGATCTTTCCGCCGCCGCGAACGCTACGGGCTCGAGCTCCGCACCTTCCCCGCCGTATGCTCCCGAGACGGCGGAGGAGAAGATCCAGCTCCTCGGCGACGAGCTCGCCGCTGCGGAAGCCGCCGGGTCCGCCGCCGCCGGAGCAGATGAAGAGGTGGAAATTGCAGGCAATTGGATTGCCTGCAGCATTCCGCCAGCCCTCCTTCCAAACCTGGAAAAGGAGGGCCTGATTCTTAAAGGGAAATGGCGGCTCCCTGAAGACGAGAACGAGCCAATACCGAGAGACGGCGAAAGGGTCCTTCTTTCCTCCCATCTCCTAAGAGGTATGGGTCTTCCACCTTCCGCTTTCTTCCTCCAAATCCTCTCCCACTACAACATCCAACCTCATAACCTGCCACCCAACTCCATTCTTTATATGGTCGGGTTCCAGGCTCTATTTGAGGGTTACTTAGGTTTAGAACCTAGGTTAGATTTTTGGATGTATTGTTTCGGGATTAAGCGGAACTTCTCGGTGGGCGCACTCCCGACTTGCGGGACCATCTCCTTTACTCTTTGGAGGTTTAGGGAAGATTGGTTCCCCAAGATCAAGACATCAGAATCCGTCAAATTTTGGACGGGTTCTTTCTTCTACCACCCCGATGTGCCTTTCCCAAAAAAGGCCATCGGGGTTCCACCTTTCTCCAATACTGCTGCCATTCCCCAAGACAATTGGGGGAACGGAAGCCGTCTAGGTTCTGCCGCCTGATCTTCTAAGGATCAAGCGGCGCATCGCCAAGCTCACCTCCTCCGATCCACCTCTAACTGGCATGGACACGGTCCTTTGCTGGTTAGAGAGGCGGATCCAGCCGTTGGCCAATCACGGTGGTCGCCTTCTTTGCGACTACACGGGTGCCAAGGACCCAATGCGGACAACCACCAAAGATTGGCCCGCAAAGGAGCTTCGACGGCGCATCAATCAGTTGGTTGCATCACGCGACCAATACAGAGCGAGTCGGCCAATGTATACGGCCGACAATCCGGCTCCCAAGGTATTTTTTCCGTCATTTGGGTAGAGTTTTAACATTCTTTCTCGGATTTTCCTGCTTCTGACTCTGATTTGTTTTTCCGACAGTTCGCTGAACTTCTAGACTCGGAGTTAGCCTCCGAAGCTGAGCTGGATGCATTGCGTACTGCCACTACAGGTGGGCGCAAGCGCAAGAAGATTTCTTCCTCTGAGGAAGTTATCGACCTTGACGGGATCCCCGTCGCCACTTCCAGGTTTTTTCTTTTGGGTTCTTTTCTTTCATGGAAATTTTTCTTCCGTCTTCAGAGTTTTAACTTTTCCGGGTTTTTTGTTTTTAGCCTGCCTCCCTCCAGCCTAAAGCCGAAGAAGCTGAAGAAACACAAAGTTGTTTCCAGCCGAGGCAGTCAACCTTCTCCCGTCATCGCCCCGGATACACCGTCCACGATGGCGGAAGAGCACGCTGCAGCCCCCAACACCAAGCCCCTAGAGCCCAGCCAGCCCGTTGTGTCAAACACGGACACGAGGGAAAGGGCGGCTCCAGAGGTGGGAAAACCTTCTCGGACATTTGACGAGGAGATTCCCACTTTTGACAAGGAATTCAAGATTATCAATGACGGCCTAAGCGCGGCCGGAACCCTTTTTGTGGAATACGCAAAAGGGTTCAATGAAAACTTGGCAGGTTTGCAACGAATGAGCCAGGTATGTAACTCTAGCCCCCAAGCATTAAACCAAATGTACGATTTTTTGCTTTGATGCTTTTTGTAATCATTCTTTTCCTTGCTATGTTCCAGCAAACCGCCGAAGCCATTAACATGGAATTTTTTAACAAACTCTCCATTAAGAATAAAGAAGTTAGAAATCTTCTTTTTATTCTTGAAGAGAGAGAGGCGGAGCTGGCGTCGTCTCAGCTCGCTTTGTCGGAAACAGCAGGTAAACATTTTTCCTCTGAAGTTTTTGATTCAATTTTTTGTCTAAGTACTTATTCCGGATATTTTCTAAACTCGGAATTTTCCTTGCTTTCCAGTTGCTTTGGCTAAGGCCAAGCAAATAGCTGAAGATGCCGGCAATGCCGAGAATCTCCGAAAGGAGAATTTGGATCTTCACAAGGATCTTGTGAAGACTCGAAAAGATTTGGAGGCCAGCAATCTGGCCCTTGGAGTTGCTAACTCCAAGGCTTCCGAACAGGCGGAGAAGGACAAATCCACCATTCAGGATTTGGAAAACGCTCTAAACCTTCGCCTGGAGGAAATCTCCGATATTGACAAGCTTATCGGTAAGTTACTGATATTTTTTCCATTCTTCCATGTCTTGCTTTCTTTCTCTGTTTTTTCACCTAACCTTTTTGGTTATTTTGTCGGAAAAAACAGGAGATACCCCAGATAGCACTCGGATTGAAGGGATCCGGGCCTTTGGGAAGACATGGACTTCGATCAAAGCTGCTGGTATGCAGCTGGTCAATAAGTTTCTTCCCGCAAGGACTGGGGAGTTCTCGGAAGTTGAAAAACTTCCGGGTGCCACCATGGAGGTGGCGGAGTCCAGGGAGTCCATCTTGCGTTCCGCTGCACGAGGTGGTGCGCGCATGGCACTCGGCCTTATGCGTATGCACTACCCTGGTGCTAAATCTTGGCGCGTGGCGTCCGGTGTCCCTCAAGGATACACGGATACTCAGCGAAATACCATCTTTGATGAAATCAAAGGCCACGCCACCGAGATTGCCTCCATGGTAAATATCTCCGTCAATTATCCAGAGGAGGAGATCCCTCCAATCCCCGAGGACGACAGCAGCGAGGAGGAGTCGGATGCTTGAAGGGCTACCTTGAACCTGGATAGCAAAAGTAGACAATAGGAGCATTACTGTTCTTTCAATGTAATCCAAAATGTAATGTTTCTATTTGTATGAATAAAAACTCCGCCTTTTGCAATCTTAATTATGAAATTCTTTGCAAAGTTTTCGGATTTTATTATTCCTTTATCTTCTAAGTTTTCTGACATATGTGTTTTGACTGTCCTTAGTGTTTGAAATGGCTCGATAGCATTATGAATCGTCATGTCGAGTAACTGGGTATAACCAATCAGTTGAAACTCGGAAACATGGATCATACTAAAGGCATTTTTACTAACTAGCTCCAGTGACCCAACATATAAGCAATCAGAAAATGCTTAGAGAAGCAAGGAATTTTTTTAAATGAAACTTGGGCACGCAGGCAATTCAAGTTTCCTTTAGCCGTTAGCAGGCTGAAAAATCAATCAGTTTCTTAACGCCGAGCACGCAGGCACAATTCGGGTTAACATTGAGTATTTTTTAAGATCATTGGGAAATAGATAAGGTGGAACCATGCTTTAAACTGAAAAAACATGGAAACCAAAATTTCGACAACTTTATTTCATGATCTCAAAAGATGTTTACATAGAAACTGAACTAAGTACGGAAGAGACATAACTGCTAGATATTCCAATGCTTTTGCTATCCACTTGACTTTGTCGGATTTCTTCAGCAACTTGTAGAGTGGTAGGGCTTTATCCCCCAGCCGACTAATAAATCTGCTGACGGCAGCGGCGGGACCCGTCAATCTTTGAACATCTTTTACGCACGTAGGCTTTGAGATGTTCAAGATGGCTTTGATCTTTTCCGGGTTAACTTCTATTCTTTTGTGAGAAACGATGAAACCCAGAAGTTTTCCTGAGGGAACCCCGAATACACACTTAGATGGATTTAACTTCATCTTGTAAGTGCGCAAGTTTTCGAAAGTTTCTCGCAAATCCTCAAGGAGTGTATCTTTTTCCTTGGTTACGACAGCAATATCGTCCACGTAAACATGGACGTTTTTGCCAATCTGACTATGCAAACAACGTTGCATGCAACGCTGGTAGGTTGCACCTGCGTTCTTCAGGCCAAATGGCATGGTTACGTAGTAATACGTCCCGTACGGGGTTATGAAAGAAGTCTTAATTTGATCTTGCTTTTTCATGCGTATTTGGTGGTACCCGGAGTATGCATCCAAAAAGCACAAAAGCTCAGAGCCTGCAGTGGCATCTATTATTTGATCGATTCGCGGTAACGCAAACCTATCTTTCGGACACAATTTGTTCAAGCCGGTGTAATCTATACACATTCTAAGAGCAGTAGTGTCTTTCTTCGGTACTAATACCGGATTTGCGGACCATTCAGTGTGGATTACTTCCTGGATGAAATCTGCTGCCAAAAGCCGGATAATTTCCTTGCCAATAGCCTTCCGTCTTCTTCCGTCAAATCGACGGAGACCTTGTTTGACGGGTTTTGATCCTGGAATCACCTTGAGTTGGTGCTCAGCAAGTTCCCTGGGTACGCCTGGCATGTCAGCTGGACACCAGGCAAAAATATCCCAGTTCTCACGGAGGAACTCGATGAGCTCGCCTTCCTATTTGTCAGTCATCCCAGTCCCTACGACGACAAATTTTGTCGGATCTTTGGGATCTAGGATTACCTGTCTTGTATTCTCGGATGCCTTGAAGCTGTCTGTCGGCTTCCGAGTTTCTTTTCCTGCCGGCATTTCTGTCGGCGATACCTCCTTGGCCAATTCCTTCAGTTCTTCCTTTGCTATGACTCTCTAAGCGCAAAGGGCGTTTTCTTTCTCCAACTCATTTGCCAGCTTGAAATCACCGGCTATGGTGATTACTCCTCCTTTGGGTCCTGGCATCTTCAGCTTGTTATAGATATAACAGGATCTTGCCATGAATTTGGCGAAAGCAGGACGTCCGAGTATTGCGTGATACACGCTTTCGAACGGCACTACTTCGAAGGATACTTTTTCCTGCCGGAAATGATCTTTATCTCCGAAAGTGACATCTAGGGAAATTTCTCCTAGGGATCGTGCTTGTCTGCCAGGAACAATGCCGTGGAAGCGTATGTTGCTGTAATTGAGTTGGGACTCGGAAATCTTCAGATGCTTCAGTGTATCCAAGTACATTATGTTAATGCTGGATCCTCCATCCATCATCACTCTTCTTAGCCTAGTGTTCTGGACAATAGGACTTACGACAAGAGCTTGTGTGCCGGGTTCAGGGATATTCCCGGGATGATCAGACTGATCCCAGGTAATTGGCGTGTTGGAGTACTTCAAGAATTTCGGGGTTGCCGGAACAACCGCGTTTATTTCTCGAAGTGTTATTTTGGCCACCTTTGCTGACGGAGTTGCCAGGAATGTTAGCATTGCTTCTCCATCAACTCTCGGAAATTTGGGTTCGCCCTTTCGCTGTTGTTCCTGGATTTTTTTCATCAGTGTCCGATTCACTATCTTCTTTTTCAGCTTCTGGCTTTTGTTTGGTGGGTTTCCTTTTGGAACTCTTCCCCTTATTTCCGGATCCTGCACTGCCTTTCATGTGCTTATTTAGCCGGCATTGTGCGTTTGTATGGGTGGGTTTCCCAAATTGTGAATGGTGGACACAGGGTTCCGACTTAATCCTCTCCCACTCTTCTGGAGTGTAGTTGATTGGATCTGGACTGCGTCCTTTCCACTTATTCCCTTTCTCACTTCCAAAGGCTATATTGACCTCTTTGGGTTTTGTCGCTGTTTCTGGAGTTCCTTTTTTGTCAGAACGAGGGGTTTTCTTGGCAAGTATCAGTGTGTCGATATTGCCTTCTCTTGCTCTGATGTCGTCTTCGGTTGCAGCGTGTTCATTGGCGGTTGTAAGCATAGATCCGAGATCTTTGTGCTGTTTGGAACCAACCATGAACGGTACAAGTCCGGGTTTTAGGCCATTGACGAAAGCATGCATTGCTTGTACGTCAGTTACTCCAGAACAACTATTCTTCATTGCCGTCCATCTGGAGATGAAATCCACGTATGGTTCATCCTCAAATTGGGTGCAGCGGTTCAGCTGGTTGATGCTGTTCGGGCGTTTGTACGTTCCCCGGAAATACTGAGTGAATACTCTAGCCATATCGTCCCAGCTGTCAACAGTTCTTGATGGTAATCCATTGATCCAATCCCTAGCTCCGTCCAACAACATTAGGGGAAGAAACTTGACAGCTTCCAGGTCTGTCCCATTATTGATCTGGAGGGTTGTATAGTAGTCTGAGAGCCAGGTGTCTGGGTTTGTGCTGCCGGTGTATTTTTGGTAGGTTGGACCAACTTTGGCGAAGCCAGAATGCAGGGTTATCCTTCGGATCCTGTCAGTGAAACACTTAGGACCAAAGTATAGGTCATCCTTCTCCGCTCTATCAATGTGCGCGGAATATCTTCCGGCTGAATGGACAGAAGGGGATCTACTCCTTTCTTTTCCATTGTTGCGCAGACGCGCTTTTCCGGGATTGTACCTATCTCTTCCATGATCACGTCCTTTTGGATTAGGCGGAGTCCTGCTCCTGTGCCTTTCTTTATCCTTAGGGGGTGTCCGGGATCTCTCACGTCTGTGAGGTGTATCGTATCTTCCGGCTTTCTCAGCTAGGTTTCTCGGAGGTGGCATTATTTTGCTGTCATTCCGGTATTTTTCTTCCCGATCGTGGGGTTTAAGTCCACCTTTCGGGGGATGGGATCCGGTTCGGGACGCTTCATCCCTATTGTCGGGGTTTTTCTTATCTTTTCTCGGATCCTCTTTTTTATCCTTTGAATTGTCTGAATCTCCAGGTTCTTCTGGTCCAGGTGCTCCAGCGGCGCAAGTAGCTGTTTTGCATAGGGCGGAGTTATCCTGCAGTCTTCCTGATCGCTCTTGGGCCCGCTGTTGTTGTTGCAATGCTTTTCCTAGGAAAGCATACACCCCTTGAAGTTTTCACCGTTGGAGTACAGATCATTGTTCAGGATGGCGAACGCTGCTTCCGCGTTTTCTGCTGCGGTTTTATAAATTGGTTCGCCTCTGGCATCTTTGCCGTTTACCTGCTTTTGCCAAGATGGGTTGTGAAACCTTTCTTTTGGTGGCAGTACTTCCGGTCTTACGATTTCGGGTAACCTTGTAGGCTTAATGCCGGATCTATTCTTTCTCTCGTACTCCTCTATTTCTTCCTTCATGAGCTTAATGTCATCCTGGGTTTTTTTGGAGGTGTTGCCGAGATCTGAGTAGATGTTGTTGTTGCCTTTGGAAAGCTTGCCTCCTGGCTTCCAGCATCTCAGGGGGTTCATTTGCTCCCACTGGCGTTTGCAACAGCTCTTGCTCTTCCTGTTCCGTCATTGGCGGAACAAGGATTTCTTTGATTTTCTTCTCCGCAGTCTTTGTTCCGCTAGCATCTCCTACTTCCAGGTTTTCCTCAACTTGATCAGCTGATTTTTTCTTCCGGATTTTGTATTGGAGTTTCTTAGCAGCACAATTCTTTTTCTTGGAAGAGGGAGGCTTTTTGACAGGCTCATCCTCTGTCAATTCCTTGACATTGGGAAATACCGGAGAAGTTTCTCCGTCTTCTCTCTCTTCCTCTGGCGGAGGGGTTTTAGGGCTTTCCTGGCTGCCGGCGTCCGTGGTATCAGCTGGTTTCGCCATTAGCACTTCATGGAATCTCTCTTGAAAATATTTAACTTTCCTTTCGAAGGCGTCCACGTCTTCGTCTTCGGAATCAAAATCCTCTGATCCGGTTTCCGACTCTAATCTTGCCTCAATGGCGGCTAGTACGGATTCTGCTTCCGAGTTCATCTTCTCGTTGACGGATGTCAGATCTTCCGCCTGTATGACGGGTGTCAGGTCTTCCGTTGCTGTGACGGGTGTGTTTTTGTCTACCTCTTGCACGGGATTTACGTCATCCGTGTTTTCGGCGACTTCGGACTGCACCATGCCGATAAAGTGTGTGTCACTTTTTTGTCGGCGATCTGAGCAGAATCCGGTATCATAGTCATCCTCGACTGGGTATAGGGCGGGTGGGATAAATTTGCTTCCACCGCAAAACCCCATTGCTTCTGCAGTTAGTCCGATAAAGATGTTAGCAGAACCTATCGGTAACACGCAGACACTTACCAGGTGGTTTTGCGCCGGTATGTAGGATTCGTTGTCGAGGAAGCGGCCAACATCGTCGTTGAATTCCAAGCTTCCGACAGTGATTGATCTTCCGATTCTGCCAAGTATCCCAGATCGGAACTTCACGCCTGACGTCGTTTGCCCCACGGTGGGCGCCAACTGTCGAGACATCGTAGTAGTTTTCATAGACGGGGGTGTCATGAGACTACGGTAGAGACGTGGGGTAACGGGATCGCGTGGTGGAAAGTGAACACAGGATTTACCCAGGTTCGGTACGTCGCGACAGTACGACGTGCCTACTCCTGCACTTCTCACTAATCAGGACTAAGCCTGGAAACAAGATTACAATGTGAGGTTTGGATCTAGCTACTCGCAGAGGATCAACTTCTCGGCGAGTTAGCCTACGGTTTCTCTCTGTTATTCGTTCGTTCTCTTGTTTATCTCCCGTCCGGCTTTATATAATAGCCGGATTAGGGCTTACAGAATAGGAAACCTAGAAGACTACGGTAACTACAACTTGGAAAGTAAGGAATCCGTCTTCTCCTCCAAGCCAGATCACGTGGGCCGTGATCCGGGTTCTTCTAGAATCCGGCTTCTGTGCGTCAAGTTACTGGGCCGCCCAATGGACCATAGCCCATTACCACATGGGCCACCCGGGTAACCAGGCACAATGACTACCATCTTGTATACCCCTATACGGTATATATCCGACAACTTTTGCTTCCTATATTGATATTCCTAAAAAGGAATGGGATAAGTACCATGCACCTTATAAAGACATTGTTAATGGTGTTCCTGCTAGAGATATAGAAGTTCATACCGTTGATTCTATTGTGCCTGAGCCTTATATTGAGAAAATGCCTTTCCCTGCTAAGGTAAAAGAACATTCTACGTTAGCTAGTGTGGTTAATAAAAGTGCAAGGAAACCTGTATAACCCGAGGAACAAATACCTGTAGAACCTACAGTAGCAATAGTAAAGGACCTTGTTTCTAAAAATGCAGAACAGGGACACATTATATTTTGTGAAGATGCTTCTAATATTGTCTCTCATCCTAGTAAATCTAGGAAACCTAGTGTTCCTGTGCTATATGTTAGGATAGGTGATCATTGCTATTATGGTTTGTGTGATATTGGTGCTAGTTCTAGTGCTATTCCTTACGAGCTTTATAAAGAAATCATGCATGAAATTGGTTCTTGTGAACTTGAAGACATTGATGTGATTATTCAACTTGCTAATAGGGAAACTATTTCTCATATCCTGCTGATTTTCTAGTACTAGGCACTTCTGCTAGTGATACTTGTCCTATTATATTTGGTATACCTTTCTTAAACACTTGTGGTCCTGATATTGATTGTAAAAGGGAGAAAATCCTTACAAAGTTTGATGGAGAGTCTTATGAATTTAATTTCTCCAAATTTGCTAAAGCACCTTATGAAGCTGAATTACCTAATGAGAATTATAGAGTTGAACAATTGGCTGCTATTGCTCTTGCTCCTAACAATCCTTTGTAGCAATACATGGAAGACCACGAAAGTGATGTCTTTATGGAAGAAAGAAATGAAATTGACGAGATTTTCCTACATCATCCAGCGATGCTGAAACATAATTTACCGGTGGAAGACTTGGGTACCACATTACCACCCAGGGAGGATCCTGTTTTTGATTTAAAGACTTTGCGTGACAATCTTAAATATACTCATATTCATGATAAGAAATTATATCTTGTTATTATTAGTTCTAAACTTTCTGGTAAAGAAAAGGAGAGATTATTGGGAATATTGAGGAAACACAGAGGTGCTATTGGTTATACTCTTGATGATTTGAAGGGGATTTGTCCTGCTATATGTCAGCATTCTATTAATATTGAACCTGATGCAAAGCCAGTTGTTAAACATCAACACCTTTTAAATCTTAAGATGAAGGATGTGTAAGAATTGAGGTATTAAAACTCCTTGAAGCTGGTATTATTTATCCTATTGCTGATAGTAGATGGGTTAGTCCTGTGCATTGTGCCCCTAATAAAGGAGGATGACTGTTGTGCCAAATGAAAATAATGAAATTATTCCTCAAAGAGTAGTGGTTGGTTATAGGATGTGTATTGATTTTAGGAAAGTTAATAAGGTTACTAAGCAAGATTATTATCCTTTGCCTTTTATTGATCAAATGTTAGAGAGGTTGTCTAAGAAAACTCATTTCTGCTTTCTTGATGGTTATTCTGGGTTCTCTTAAATTGTTGTTAGAAAGCCTGATCAAGAGAAAACAACTTTCACTTGTCCTTATGGAACCTAGGCTTATAGACGTATGCCTTTTGGTTTATGTAATGCTCCTGCTACTTTTCAAAGATGCATGTTGATGTTGTGTGTTGGGATACCCCAAGAGGAGGGTGTGCTGAGCATAGTGGTAGGAAATCCCCTTTAGTTAAGAACCAAGGTTATCAATCCAGTAGGAGGAAGAGGATCTCAGGAAGGTTGATGCCACTGATGGTGGTGTTGGCGCTTCACCGGTGTCAGCAACAACGTGGAACCTGCACACAACTCAACCAAAATACTTTGTCCCAACAGTACAGTGAGGTTGTCAATCTCACTGGTCTTGCTAAAAACAAAGATTATACGTATAGTATGGAAAATGATGTATGCTTGCAGTAAGTAAAGAAAGCAGGAAATTGTTGTAGTTTGTTTAACAGTGTGGAAAATGGACCGGGGTTCATAGGTTCACTAGTGGTGTATCTCCAAAAAAGATAGCATGCTGGGTGAACAAATTACAACTGGGCAATTGACAAATAGAGGTTGCACCGTAGTGCACAATATAACATGATGATTACTATGATATTTAGTGCGGACATTACAACAATATACATAGGCCGACATCTATCTGCATATATGACTAATAATCCACCCTCAGGTTATCATCCGAACCCCCTTAGGTATTAAGTTGCAAGCAACAGATAACTACATTAAACAAAGTGTGTAATGTAAGCAATGATTATGCACGCGGACACTCTCACTGCTGTTCTCTCCCTAATGGCAACAACACATCCTCCCCCTTCATGTTTCTTTCACTCGAGCAAGGTGGTGAGGAGGCATGAACCCACTATCGAGCATAAATACTCCCTGTTGGAGTCACTAGAAACTACTTGGCCAAAGCAACCACTAGCAATGGAAAGCATGAAAAATCACAAATAGCATATGCAAATAAATACTATAATCAACTTGGCATAAGGTCAATATTCATCAGATCCCAGCAAACACATCATATAGAATCACATAAGATCAATCTCGATCATGATAGGCAGATCACGAGATGTAAACATGGAGGCATAAGAGGAGCAGACAACCATCTAGCTACATCTACGAACCCGTAGTCGAAGGATGAACTACTCACGCATCACTCCGGAGGCAGGCATGGTGATGTAGAAGCCTCTGGTGATGATCTCCTCTCAGGCAGGGTGCCGGAAACAGCTTTAGAACCCCCTGATCCAGGGTTGACGGTGACGGCGGCTACAGAACTTTTCGCGGATTTTTGATCAGGTGCTTAGGGTTTTCCATCCGGGGGGATTAAATAGGCGAAAGGGCAAAGGCGGTGGAGCTCCAGGGGCCCCACACCTGTAGGTGGCGCGGCCAGGGGGACCTGCGCCACCCTATGGTGTGGCCCCCTGGTGCCTGTCTACGACTCTTGTTCGGTGTTCAGGATGCTTCCAGGGGAAAATAGGCACTTCGGGATTTGTGGGGTCCAATTCCGAGAATGTTTCAAGAACAACTTTTCTGAAACCAAAAACAGCAGAAAACAGGGAACTGGCACTTGGCATCTTATTAATAGGTTAGTCCCGGAAAACGTATAAAAATGCTATAAATAAGGGAGAAAACAGGTAGCGATTGACATAATATGATCATGGAGCATCAGAAATTATAGATATGTTGGAGACGTATCAAGCATCCCCAAGATTAGTTCCTACTCGTCCTCGAGTAGGTAAACGATAAAACAATAATTTCTGAGGTGACATGCTACTAACATAAACTTGATCAATCTAATTTAAAAGCATATGCACGATGAGATCATAGAACTTCAAACACAAACATGATAAATAGAACTTTAATAATAAAGCATAGAAATTACTTTGCATCACGAAGAGTATGTCAAATAAAGGATCATGAATAATAATGCAAAGAAAGGTAGACGTTTGTTTCAGGTATAGAGAAAGCATGGCAAAGTGATATTTTGCTAGTCCTTAAGAGTGGGGCAAACCATAACTGGCAGGACACCTTCAAAGTTCACGAGGAAGACTAGAACAAATAATTTAAGAAGAAATAATATCACATTATGAAGTAATTATTGATGCTTATGGGACAAATGCACATAGAACTCAGAATGGCAAAAATGCTCTCTCAAATGTGCATAAAGTTAGAAGATGGAGACTCAACATAAAAGTAAAAGAAAGGCCCTTCGCAGAGGGAACAAGGGATCACTCATGTGCTAGAGCTTTTATTTTATTAAACAGAGGTATTAAAAGTTTGACACTCCTCCCATCCATCTTTCACAAACCATGGCTAACTGAATCCTCGGGGTGCCTGCCAACTATCACATACTGTGGAGGAGTGTCTATATTTTGGGAGATGTATGCTAATGTCAACGAATGGTAAACAGAAAATACAGTATGTCACAAGCCAACCGGATTCACAAGAGCGTCTCCCATGGTGAAGGACGCAACTGGTGTAGAAGATCATCCCTCTTTCTCTTTTTTTACACAATTATGCTTTGACTGATGAATCAGGGGCAAAAATAGTGAAGATAATTTGTCTGTATTAATTTGGGGCTGGGCACCCCGCTGCCAGCTCTTCTATCATTTGGATAAGCGGATGAAGCCACTAGTACAGGGTGTGAAATCCAATAAACAAGTGAGATAAATATTCTCTATTGACGTCCTCATGAGCCAAAACAGAAACATAAAGCAGGAGTAATTTTGAAGATTTTAAAGGTAACACATGAGCAATTTACTTGGAGTGACAGTTAAATATCATATGTAGGTAGGTATGGTGTATACAATGGGGATTTTTTTTGGTTTAAGGGAGTTTAGATGCACGAGTAGACCTCATACTCAGTACAGGTGGAGGCTAGCAAAAGACTGGGAGCGACAAATTAAGAGATCATAAGAGCCATAATCATGCATAGCGACATAAGCATCATTAATTAAAACATAAGCAGTATCACAAGTTCAAAAACTAAGTGGTCATGGAGGCTATTCGTGACTGGTTTGTAGTCATAAACATGGTGTGAGAATGCGCCAAGTCAACCAAATAAAACATTCGAAAGAGAATACCATATATTGATGCTTTACTATGACAAGAACAACTCATGAATCTTTCAAGACATATTAAACACTCTCAGCTATTTGAGGCTAATCATTCTACTCAATAACCACAAGTCTTTAAAACTAAAATAACATTTAGCATGGCATGAAAAAGTCCTAGCCACAGTCTATACAAGCTTCTACTAGCACTCTTATAAATTCTACTTCAAGCAACAGTTTTCTTTCTCCCAACAAGCACCATACAAAACATGATTCAACAAAAATACTCTTTATGATACAGAAAGAAAACATGAGAGTACTCACATAACACTACTAAAACTAACATCTCTAATAAGAGATGCATGCAAAACATGAGCTAAATAAATGCAGCAGCTAGACGGAGATTAAGAATACAAAGTATTCTCATGAAAAAGCGGAGCGTGTCACTCTCCAATAAAAGAATGCTGGGGTCCAACCAAGCTTATTCAAAAATTAAAAACAAACTGAAAGAAAATATAAAAACAAACTGAAAACAAAAATAGAAGACGCTCCAAGTAAAGCACATAAGATGCGACCGAATAAAAATATAGTTTCACTAGAAGTGACCTGATAATTTGTAGATGAAGGGGATGCCTTGGGCATACCCAAGCTTAGAAGCTTGAGTCTTCTTGAAATTTGCTGGGATGTACCACTGGGGCATCCCCATGCTTAGGCTTTTCACTCTTCTTGATCACATCATATCATCCTCTTCTCTTGACCCTTGAAAACTTCCTTCACACCAAAATTCTCACAATCTTCATTAGCAAAGTTAGTGCAATTGAAATAATAAATTCACATGGTTCATATTCAACACAATTCTAACACTCAAAAACACATTATCTACTGTCACAACTTCTTTTAAAACTCTTTTTCTCAAAAGAACACCAAAAGAAGGAGATTAAGATGCAAATGCAATAAATGGCAGAAACCTGTCAAAACAGAACAGCAGGTAAATATCAATTTTTTTTAAAAATCTTCTGTTGCTCAAATCAAAAAGTGGTCAACTAAGAAAAGTTGCATATATAACTAAGTATTAAGCATAAAAAAAATCAGGTCATTTTGAATTTCCTGTGTTTTTTACGGAATTAATAGTGTACAGCAGAAATCTGTTTTCTGCGCAGAAATCCAAAATATAGCCTCAACTTTCCACTAGAGGCTTTACTTGGATCAACAAAAGCTCAAAAGAAAAGATACAGAGGAGTTTCTAAGGAAATAGACAACACCCAGGTGCAAAGAACACCAGAGAAAATGAAAGAAAACGGGTTGAAAACAGCAAAATAAAACGGGTTGTCTCCCGGTAGCGCTTTTCTTTAAAGCCTTTCAGCTAGGCATAGAAAGCCAGAAGATGCTCACATGAGAAATATGAATTAGGAAAAAGAGAGCATCAAGAAGGAAGTATAGAACAAATTTAAGTCTAACCCATTTCCTATGCATAGGAATCTTGTAAATAAATAAATTAAAGAAGATCAAACTAGAAATAATGGGAAGGTAGAACAAGAGCAACTTCAAAACTTTCAACAAAAAGAGAGGTGTATTAGTAACATGAAAAATCCTACAACCATATTTTCCTCTCTCATAATAATTTTCAGTAGCATCATGAACAAACTCAACAACATAATTATCACATAAAGCATGTTTTTCATGGTCTAAAAGTACACAATTCATATCAAGCTCAAAAATAGTGGGATCAACTCCTCTTTTTTCCCACTTTTAGCAATAGCAAAGCAAGATGATTGATCAATCATAAAAGGTATAGGACACATTATAGAAATCCTATTTTCAGTAGCATTATAATTCATAACATCAAATAACATAGGACCATCATCAAGAGCATTATCATATATATTTTCTAAACAAAATTCATAATTATCATGCATATCAATCGTTGGAATAAATAGATGATTATCATAAGATTTATCAAAGTAGCATGGATTATCATAAAACAATGTACGAGTTAAAGAGTTACTATCCTTGGGAGGTAGACATGGGTTCCATTTTTCCTCCTCTTGATCATCACCATCCTTCTCTTTTTCATCCAATGAGCTTCCAGATTCAGCAGTTTCCTCTTCCATAGGCTTCTGCAAGGCATCAGTTACTTCCTTGGGTTGAGAGAATTTATTAAGATATTCCATTATGTAGTAATTACAATCCTTGTAATTATCAAAGAAATATTCAAGTATAGCATAAATCTCATATTTATAAGGTGCATCATCAATACTTTCAAGCAAATAGGCAATTTCGAATGCACCCTTCGAAGCAATAAATTCTTCAATTTGTTCCACATCATATAATTCATTATTTCCCTTAACATAAGAAGATATGGTAACATCATCATTATAATCACACTGAAAAGGGAGGTGTTTATACCTCCTACAGCAAGAAGATTTATCAAAGCAATAAGTAACATTATAAGTAGAGCACAAGTTTTTAGCATAGTCATGCAATTTATTAATTTGCTCCAATAAATGTATCCCTTTTTGTGACAAGCGGTGTTCCTTATAATCTTTTTCTTGTTCATCCATGAACCCACCTTGCCTAAAAGATCTAGTTTCAAAGACATCAAACATTGATAGCAAGCATGATAAAGCAAAAAATAACAACTAGACCACTTGAAAATACTTGAGTTGCTTTCTATGCTATAAAGTAAGCTATTTTTGTGTGTGTTTTTGATACATAAAAGAAAAACAAGACAAAAATAAAAAGAAGACAACAAACAAAATAAAGAGGTTGAGAGTGAGAGACTCCCCTTGCCAGGAGACTTCTTCCTCCCCGGCAACGGCGCCGGAAATTTCCTTGATGTTGTGTGTTGGGATACCCCAAGAGGAGGGTGTGATGAGCATAGCGGTAGGAAATTTCCCTTAGTTAAGAACCAAGGTTATCAATCCAGTAGGAGGAAGAGGATCTCAGGAAGGTTGATGCCACTGACGGTGGTGCTAGCGCTTCACCGGTGTCAGCAACAACGTGGAACCTGCACACAACTCAACCAAAATACTTTGTCCCGATAGTACAGTGAGATTGTCAATCTCACGAGTCTTGCTAAAAACAAAGATTAGACGTATAGTGTGGAAAATGATGTATGCTTGAAGTAAGTAAAGAAAGCAGGAAATTGTTGTTGTTTGTTTAACAGTGTGGAAAATGGACCGGGGTTCATAGGTTCACTAGTGGTGTCTCTCCATAAAAGATAGCATGCTGGGTGAACAAATTACAGCTGGGAAATTGACAGATAGAGGTTGCACCGTAGTGCACAATATAACATGATTATTACTATGATATTTAGTGCGGGCATTATAACAATATACATAGACCGACATCTATCTGCATCTATGACTAATAATCCACCCTCAGGTTATCATCCGAACCCCCTTAGGTATTAAGTTGCAAGCAACAGATAACTACATTAAACAAAGTGTGTAATGTAAGCAATGATTATGCATGCGGGCACTCTCACTGTTGTTTTCTCCCTAATGGCAACAACACATCCCCCCTTCACGTTTCTGTCACTCGAGCAAGGTGGTGAGGAGGCATGAACCCACTATCGAGCATAAATACTCCCTCTTGGAGTCACTAGCAACTACTTGACCACAGGAACCACTAGCAACGGAAAGCATGCAAGATCACAAATAGAATATGCAAATAAAGACTATAATCAACTTGGCATAAGGTCAATATTCATCGGATCCCAGCAAACACAACATATAGAATTACATAAGATCAATCTCGATCATGATAGGCAGCTCACGAGATCTAACCATGGAGGCATAAGAGGAGAAGACAACCATCTAGCTATAGTTACGAACCCGTAGTCCAAGGATGAACTACTCGCGCATCACTCCGGAGGCAGGCATGGTGATGTAGAAGCCTCCATTGATGATCTCCTCTCCGTCAGGGTGCCGGAAACAGCTTCAGAACCCCCTGATTTAGGGTTGACGGTGACGGCGGCTGCGGAACTTTTCAGGGATTTTTTATCAAGTCCTTAGGGTTTTCCATCCGGGGGGATTAAATAGGCGAAAGGGCAAAGGCGGTGGAGCTCCAGGGGCCCCACACCTATAGGTGGCGCGGCCAGGGGGACCGGCGCCACCCTATGGTGTGGCCCCCTGGTGCCCGTCTTTGACTCTTCTTCGGTGTTCTGGATGCTTTCGGGGAAAATAGGCACTTCGGGCTTTGTGGGGTCCAATTCCGAGAATGTTTCCAGAACAACTTTTCTGAAACCAAAAACAACAAAAAACAGGGAACTGGCACTTGGCATCTTGTTAATAGGTTATTCCCGGAAAGCGTATAAAAATGCTATAAATAAGGGAGAAAACAAGTAGCAATTGACATAATATGATCATGGAGCATCATAAATTATTGATACGTTGGAGACGTATCACATGTCACACCCTGGCTTCTAAGGGATACTCATCGGGCCGAACTGGATAGCAGGTGCTTGGATTATGGGGCATAACTGCTCCCACGTCCCAGCTTCCTGGTAGGCCTGCGCTTATGCGCGACAACACAAGCCCTGCTATTCCATCGTCGATGTAAACTATCCACTAGAAGTCAAAGGCACTACTGTCGACGTACTTCATATCAATCACGCACGGTACGTCAACAGCGTTAAACGAATGATAATCACAACATGTCTCTAAGACACAAAAGATTGAAATAAGGTTGCAAATAGCCTTCACTAAGGCAGAGAATAGCAAATACAATCATCCAGAGGACACATGTCCCAACATAGCATCATTACATCAGCGGAAGCAAGCAAGGGGGTCTGAGTACAGACAAATCCAAAAGGCTTAAGAAGTCGGGAAATAAAAGAAGACGAAGCCCATCCACGTAGGTCCTGGATCCAGCCCTGGTCCAGCTATCTACTCGTCTGCAGTCTCGTCAAACTCCACGAAGTAGCCATCCTGGTGGTCATCGTAGCCGTAGTCGTAGTCTGCGTAAACCACAGCCCCAAAGGGGTCAGTACAACAACGTACTGGCAAGCAAGACTCACAGTTCACCAAAGTGTAACCCGTCAACACCAAGCACAGATGCCTTGGGATCAACAGAAGAAAGGGGTACAAAAGATGCTGCAACTGGCTGCACTAACCAACTACAGAACATACTACAACTTCCGGGCTAACAGATAGAGATAAGATAGCATATCGTAACCAACTAACCACCAAACAAACCCATCCTGGATCTCGCCCCTTATCCAAAGAAGCAATCCGAGGATAACTCACACAGTTGAATTAAAGGTGGATCAAGTTATTGTGGCGATAAGACTATTACTAGTCAAGTTATCATTAGTTAGGTGTAAGTTGTTCTGAGTACTTGTTAGCCAGTACTTTCACCAAGTAATCCATAACCGCGGAAAACACGGCTTCTCGAGAAGATTTATCCCTGCAGGGTTGCACCAATTTGGCCGTACACGTAAGAATATCCCGCCAGATGGGAAGGCCTTTCCCACCAAGCGGGGCACTCAACACAACTCAGTTCTTCTTCGCATCAAGCTCAAAGCACCACGTGCTGTGCGTGCACGGATAATCGAGCCCCACGAAGAAAAGGGGACCCTCATAGCACTCTAAGACCACGCCGCCCTAAATGCCGACTACAAAAGTTCCACCCTGGCCTCGGGTTCGTACCTGCATATGAGTGCACCAAATGGAAATCCCGAACTAAGTGTGGCGATTTGGACGAGATGTGAATCGAATCAAATTGAGGGGGGCGCCCATACACGCTTTCCCACATGCGGGTAGTGCGCTCATCATGGATCGGTAGACAAGACCCTTTTCCTATTAGGGTCGACACTAGCAGGCCTCAAAACCACGCCGGGCCTCCTGCCGGTGCCTTATCAGCAAATTATTATTACCCAAGATTAACAGGTTGTTGATTAACATCGAGCCCCAGAATATAACAGATACTATGATAACAGAAAGTAACGGGTAACAGACTCGAGCAAAACAACCCTAAGCATGCTAGTAAGACACGGGCTCAACCAAAGGGGTGATAGGATTGGAGGTGAGGCAATATCATGGTTCAGGGTATCATGTGATAGGTTCGTAACAGAAACAACTACCACTAAGGCTAGCAGAAAAGAATCAACGGAAAGTATCGGTAACCAATGTTGAAAGGGACACAGTGGTTCATGTGAGTGATAACTTGCCTGCAAACCCAGTAGCCGGGTACTGAGCTAGATCCTCAGAAGGGGTGTCGTAAAGATCGTCGGTATCAACCTCGTCGTCTAACCGAGAAGAAGCAAACAAACAATACAGAAAGGTAAACAATCAATATCATGGCATAGTGCACAATCATGGGATGATGCATGTCAAGTTAATAGATGCATCAAAATAAACTAGATAACATGATAACACAATTTAAATGGACCCATATGCAGTTGGATTGCATATGGCAAGAGTCCATGAATTAAGTGGAAACAAATGATCTACAAGTTATTACCATGTGAAAGTTGATTACCATGATGCATGCATGATGATAACAACAAAATAACAACAAAAGATGCAAGTGGGAAAGAATAAAACAAGTTTGGAAAACATTGGTTAAGTTTGGAAAGTTTGGTTACTTAAACATGTCACACAACCAAATGTTGTTTTCATCAAGTTAAAGTGTTCAAAACAATTAACAAAGTTCATATTTGAAAGGAACATCAAATTTTAGTTGGATTACATGTTTCAAATTTTGAAATAGGAGTTAGGATGAATTTATTATGAATTAAACAATATTAAACAAGTTTTAAATGAACTTAGAACAAGTTTGAATTTAATTGAATTTTTTTATTTGTTCAAAACATAAATTCAAACTCACATTTGAAAAATTCACACTTTGATGGTTTGAAAACATATTTTGCATGTTCAAAAATAATTTAAATTGAGCAAGTTATGATTTTATCAAATTTAATTGAATTAAACAAGGATTAAATTATTTAGGCAATTTAAATTATTCAAACCATGAAAAAAAAATTATATTTGAATAGGTTATTTGAAATAGCATTGAAAACATATTTTATTTGCATGATTTGGAATTATTATGAATTAGTTATGAATTTTAGCAAAATTCAATTGAATGATTTGAATTCAAATTTGAATTGCAATTTGAAAGTTCAAAACAGTACACAAATGGATTATTTGGAAAGATTATTTAATTTGGAACAGAAAACATATAAAACTTTTATTTATTGGACTTATAGATTAAAAGATATTCAAGTTTAAAGTTTGGGGTTTAATCTGTTATTTAAATTGATTTAGGAATTAAACAGAAAACGCGCAGAAACTTTTGGTACCGAGCTGTTAGCCAGCCCCAGCCACTGCAGCGTGGGCCTGGGGGGCCAGGGGGCCAGCGTGGCAGTGGGAGTCACTGGCTGGTGGGCCTCTGCGCGGGGAAGCAAAAATGCCACAAAAATTGGGCGCTGCAGGGCTCGAACCCACGACCAGCCGTTAGGCACAGCGCAGTGCAACCACTGCGTTACCTTCGTCAGTTTCGACAGAGTAACAAACGCGGACAGGTTTAGGTGTCCAACTGTTATCTGAAACTCTCGCGCGCGCGCTGACTGAAACTACTGACAGCAACTGCTCGTTGCTCGCCGGCGGGGAGAACACCGTGGACGTGCTCGCTGCGTTGGGCTAGGCGGTAACGATGCGTGCCGTGCAGAAAGGTAACAGAGAGGGAAGGAGGGAGGATAACGGTGGAGCTCACCACCGGCTGTAGATGGAAGCAGAGGGGCGAGGTAGACGGCCGGCGGCGACGACGGTGATGGCGGTGAAGATCCGGTCGATGGCGAGCACAGCGGAGGTGTCCAAACGGGAGAGGGGACCGTGGAGGGTCGATTTCAGGGTCTAGGTAGGGGAGTGGACATCCATGGCGACGGTGGCGTGGAAGGGTTCAGACGGGGAAGGAATTCCGGCGAGGTGACCGTGGGGGGAACGGACAGAGAGAAGGGGAGCGGCGGCGGAGGTCGAGGGGAACAGGCGCCTAGGGTTAGAGTAGGTGGCCCCCGGGAGCGCCTCATGGCCGTCGGGTGGCGCGGCAGCGACGTGGCACGGCGGGGATTGCTGCCGTACGAGGGGACGATGACCGAACAGATCAGAAAAAACGAACCGGTACGTGGTTAAAGATTGGGCTGGGCTTGCGCGGAAGAAAAAGGTAGTTGGGCTGGGAGCAGCCCATCTCCCTTTGGCGCCAGAAAACGATTTTTGTTTTTATTTTCTCTCCTGTTTTTTTTTTGCCGAAAAAGAAATTGGAAGGATTTGATAGGTTTAAACTCAGTGAAAAATTTGGAAAAATTTGGGTAACCTTTTTAGGTCAAAAGCAAACAGGTTTTAACTTTTATTTTCGAAAAGGTTGAATTTTGTTTGCTGTTTGAATTTAAACCAAGTTTGGGTGAAAATTTTAATATTAAAAGAACATTAATAATACCAACTTTTAAATAGGGTAACCCCTATGGTAAATATAAACAAATTGAGTTGATTTGTTTTGATATCACATAATTTCAAAGTGATTCTGTTTTGGTGCTTTGATTTGAATTTTAAATGTGTTTTTGGAATATAAAAGATTGATTAAAACCAACATTTGGTAATTAAACACTATGGGAAAACATGAAACAAATTGGTTGTTTTTAGTTGTGATTTTTATTTAAAAAGTTGTAACATAGCAAGTATGAAACCATTGTTTGAATAAAGTTTGAATTTGAGTTGTGAAAACAGTGGAAAACAAATGCAACAATTAAGAAACAAATGCAAACAACATGGAAACAACATGATGACATGATGCAATACTTAAATAAACATGCAACAAACATTCTAAGGGGATGGTTTTCATACTTGGGATGTTACAAAACGCCCCCCCTTGAAGGAATCGCGCCCCGAGATTCCTACTGAGAAAGGAAAAGGTCCGGATACTTCTTGCGAAGATCCTCTTCGGTCTCCCATGTTGCCTCTTTATCGGAATGATGCGACCACTGCACTTTCAAGAACTTGGTGCTCTTGTTGCGAGTCTTACGCTCGGTCTCATCGAGGATACGAATAGGGTGCTCCTCATAAGAGAGATCATCTTGCAGTTCGATGGAATCATGATCAACTGCACGACCTGGATCTTTGAAACACTTCTTGAGCTGTGACACGTGGAACACATCGTGCACTTTGGATAGTTTTTCTGGAAGTTCGAGACGATAGGCATTTTCTGCCCGCCTTGAGAGGATGTTGAAAGGACCAATGTATCTTGGTGCCAGCTTTCCTTTCACACCGAAACGATGGGTGCCTCTGAGGGGAGTTACACGGAGATATGCCTTGTCACCAGGTGCATAGACCATGTCCCGGTGCTTGCTGTCATAGTAACTCTTCTGACGAGACTGAGCAATCTTGAGATTGTCACGAATGATGCGAACTTTCTCCTCGGCTTCCTTAACAATGTCAGGGCCTAAGAGTGAACGTTCACCAGCTCCAGACCAATTGATTGGACTCCTGCATCTGCGGCCATAGAGTGCTTCAAACGGTGCCATGCCTAGGCTTGCCTGGTAGCTGTTGTTGTAGGAGAATTCAGCATATGGAAGGCAATCCTCCCATTTCATGCCAAAGGAGAGACCACATGCTCTGAGCATATCCTCGAGAATCTGATTGACTCTTTCGACTTGCCCCTGAGACTGAGGGTGATAAGCTGTGCTGAACAGAAGTTTAGTGCCCAATGCTTCCTGAAAACTCTTCCATAAATGAGAAGTGAAGATACTTCCACGGTCTGAGCTTATTTCCAATGGAACACCATGAAGAGGAACAATCTTTGCTGTGTAGAGTTCTGCTAACTGGCTAGCTGAGATAGTTTCCTTGACAGCAAAGAAGTGAGCTACCTTAGTGAGACGATCAATAACAACGAAGATTGCATCGTTGCCCTTCTTGGACTTTGGAAACCCAGTAACGAAGTCCATTTCAATCATGTCCCACTTCCACTCAGGAATTTTCAGAGGTTGGAGGAGACCGGCTGTTTTCTGATGGACTGCCTTAACACGTTGACAAACGTCGCATTCAGAAACGTATTGAGCGATTTCACGTTTCATGCCAGGCCACCAATACAGAGTCTTAAGATCCTGGTACATCTTTGTACTTCCAGGGTGGATGGAGAGAGGAGTTTCATGAGCCTCCTTGAGAATGACATCTTTGAGACTTTGAATCTTAGGAACTGCAATACGTCCTTCAAAGAACACAGCTCCCTTGTCATCAATTGAGAAGGACTTGAATTTATCTTTGCCTTCTTTGATACGCTCTACCATCTTCTTGATTTCAGCATCACGAAACTGTTCAGAACGAATCTTGTCCTCGAGAGTTGGACTGGCTGTCAAGCTAGCAAGATATCCTTGAGGAACAAGACCAAGGTTCAGCTTCTGGAATTCTTCATGAAGTGGAGGTTGGCTTTCCATGATCATGAGATTATTGCAATAGGATTTGCGACTGAGAGCATCGGCCATAACATTAGCCTTGCCTGGAGTGTAAGAAATGGTGAGATCAAAGTATTTAATCTTTTCAATCCATCTCCTTTGCCTGAGGTTTAGATCTGGTTGAGTGAAGATATATTTCAGACTCTTATGATCGGAAAAGATTTCAGTTTTGTTACCCAACAAGTATTGTCTCCATTTCTTGAGGGCAAACACAACTGCTGCAAGTTCAAGATCATGTGTGGGATAGTTTTGCTCATGTGGGTTCAACTGACGTGAAGCATAAGCCACAACTTGACGTTCTTGCATAAGAACTGCACCTAGACCTTGGAGAGATGCATCGCAGAATATCTGGAAAGGTTTGGAACCAGAACTGGGGTAGAAGTGAGTTTAGTCTTGAGGAGATTGAAACTTTCATCACACTGTGGAGACCAAACGAACTTCTTGTCCTTCTTGGTGAGATCAGTGAGAGGTTTTGCAATCTTGGAGAAGTTTTGGACGAAACGACGGCAATAGCTAGCCAAGCCAAGAAAACTTCTGACTTGCTTCACCGTCTTAGGAGGTTTCCAATCAACAATTGCCTTAACCTTTTCTGGGTCAATGGCTATGCCCTTGGCAGAGATGATGTGACCAAGATAGGCCACTTCTGGAATCCAGAACTCACATTTGGAGTATTTGGCATACAGACGATGCTCGCGGAGTTTCATGAGAGTGAGACGAAGATGTTCTTCATGCTCTTCCTCGGATTTTGAGTAGACAAGGATATCATCAAGATATACCACAACGAACTTGTCGAGGTATTCATGGAAGACAAAATTCATGAGTCGAGAGAACGTCGCCGGTGCATTGGTGAGACCAAAGGACATGACGGTGTATTCATATAGACCGTACCGAGTGGTGAAAGCTGTCTTAGGAATATCTTCCTTTCTGATCTTTATTTGATGGTACCCCATACTCAAGTCCAACTTTGAGAATATTGAGGCTCCAGCAAGTTGATCAAAAAGATCATCGATACGAGGAATTGGATACTTGTTCTTGATGGTTTTCTCGTTGAGAGGACGATAGTCAACCACGAGTCTTTTTGTTTGATCTTTCTTGGCAACAAACAGAGTTGGGCAACCCCAAGCGGAGGAACTAGGCTGAATGTAACCTTTCTCCATGTACATATCGATTTGCTCCTTCAACAATTTCAGTTCAGGAGGAGCTATCTTGTATGGATGCTTAGAGATTGGAGCAGTACCTGGTTCAAGCTCGATCACAAACTCAACTGCTCTGTCCGGAGGCATCCCTGGCAACTCTTCTGGAAAGACGTCAGGGAATTTACAAACCACCGGAACATTCTCAAGCAGAGGTAGAGGTTTAGCATCCAGAGTGTACAGCTGAACAGAACTTGATTCCTTCGGAGAATAGACTATCTGGCCGGAAGGGTGGAACAGAGTTATTGACTTCTTAGCACAGTCAATCGTAGTTTTATTGGCCTTCAACCAATCCATGCCAAGGATGACATCAATGTCAGAATTGCCAAGCAGAATGAGGGAAGCAAGGAATATGTGGCCTCCAATTAAGATCTGATTCTCATGACTGATCTTGGAAGTTTGCATAGTTGCTCCAGGGGAGTTTACTACTAGCGGGGAACCCAAACCAACAAATGGTAGTTTAACTGCTGTCGCAAAGATCTTTGACACGAACGAATGCGATGCTCCGGTATCAAACAACACTTTAGCTGGGTTAGAGTTTACGGGGAATGTACCGAGAACGACGTCAGCAGCTTCCTCAGCTTTGTCGGCCTTGATATGATTCACCCTCGCGGTCCTCCCGACAGGCCTGTTGTTGGAGTTGAAGGCTTTAGCCGGAGGAGCGCGCATCATTGACTGGTTGGTGTTGGGGCGAGGAGGTGGTGGAGGTAGCTGCCTCTGAGTGCACTTATCAGCGTAGTGCCCAGTCTCCTTGCACTTGAAGCAAGTGACGACACGAGAAGGACCTGGCCTTGGCTGCCCCATTGGAACCCTCTGACCATGCATCTGATGTGGGTTGGGCGGGCGGGGACCAAAGCCTGGAGCAGCTTGGGCATATGGAGCCCTAGTGACAGCACTGTTTGGCACCCAGATGCGGCGCTTCTGCGGAGGGGTGGTCATGTTGGAGGAGGAACCACCCTCACGCGAGTGCTTGCGGGACTCTTCGAACGCCTTGCGCCCATTCTCCTCATTGAGCGCGGTGTTCACGAGCTCCTCGAAGTCCTTGCACTTGACATTTGTGAGAGCGTACTTCAGTTCCGGGTTAAAACCTCGGCGGAACCTTGCCATCTTCTTGGCCTCAGTGGACACCTCATCACCAGCATATCGAGCGAGGCGATTGAACTCGGTCTGATAGCTGATAACATCCAGCTTGCCCTGCTTAAGAGAGCAGAAATCTTCACGCATCCTTTCCATGAGACCATCTGGGATGTGGTGCTTCAGGAAAGCTTCCTTGAAACAGCCCCAGGTGATAGGATAGCCAGCTCTCATGGTCTGGTTGTTCTCCCACCAAGAAGCTGCCTGACCTTTCAGTAGGTAGGTGGCATACTTGACCTTATCTTCCTCAGCAACATGTGCGATCTCCAGAGTCCTGGCTATGTCACGGATCCAGTCATCAGCATCCAGGGGCTCACGTGTTGCCACGAAAGCTTTTGGGCCCAAGCTGAGGAACTCCTTGATGCCAACTCGCTGATTAGCCTGGTGGATCTGCTGATTGGCCTGGAACTGAGCAATCTGCGTCACCACTTGGGTCATCTGAGCTAACAGTTCCCCCATTGGCGGTGGCGGAGGTGGGTTGTTCCTTGTTGGAGGCATCCTGAAGGGAAATGCATTTTAGCACAATAACAGCAAAGGATAGACTTGGTAACCGAAAGATAGATTATTCCGACGCATGAATAGATAACCAACAGGTACATCATGAGTTCAAATACATCAGAATATCCAACACACCATAATTGGTTCGAATGCCACAGGATAACTAAACATAGCTAGGAACGGATACATCGGTACTCCCATGCTCATCACGCACGACGGCGGCGAGTACGGCGAGTGGTACGGCGAGGAGGAGTCCGCTCACGGAAGTAAGTAGAACGACGATCCCTGTAGATCGGAACTGCTCGGAGAGGGACTCTCGGGGTGGTGAAGTAGAAAGCGTCCTCTCCCTGTGCTCCAAAGCGAGGAATCCCAGTGTAACCAGCACCGAGATGGAGGAGTGGACCTCTGATCGGCTCGTAACCTCCAGCATCTGGCAGAGGAAAACCAGCTGGCTGCTGGAAACGCGCAAAGCGCTCGTCTCCAACGAAGTCTGTGGTGTACGTCGCCAGACGCGTCAACGCGAGGTAGAGCTGCTCTCTGACTGAGGCCAACTCCTGGGCAAGTGTGGAAGCAACGGCGTCACTGTGCCTCACGAACTGAGCAGTGGTGTGCAGCCTGGAGCTATCATCCTCGTAGGTATCCAGGTTGCCGTGGAGAGTGAAGTGAACTCCCGCCGACGTAATGTAACCACGGGGGATGTGACGATAGATGGAATCATCAAACCCCCAGTAGTCAGCACGAAGGACGGTGAGACTCACATACGCTGCCTGCTGCACAGCCATGTCCACTGTGGAACCTACTGCCTCGTAGCGGTGGACTATGCTCCTGCCATCATCCGACAGTATGTAGACGATGGCTCGGTAGAAAGTCTGCTCGAACTCGCGCTGGTGCTCGTAGACCTGGTACTCTGGTGCCCAATGAAACCCCAGATAGGTAACCATGTCCCTCAACATCTCCGGATAACCGGCGGTGCTCTCACAGCGAGTCATCCGAACCACCTGCGGGTAGAAACTGAGATCCATCTGCAGATGATTTGGGAGATTTTGATTAGACGCCGGTGGAAGAAAAAGAAGTGGAAACAACAACGAGATATCAACGGACGAAAGGTTCTTTTAAAAGAACAGGATATCGAAGCAACATCGAGAAAACGAGACCAAAAACTTGAGGTACTACGGAGAACCCAAAACACGTGAAATCCTAACTTGAAAGTTTAGGTGAGAAGAGAAAACAACGTTGCACTTCCTTACCAGAAAAAGGGTGGGTGGGTGGGGAAAGAAGAAAAATGGCAGAATTCCTACTCTCACGTTTCATTTTTCCTGTATAGCTACAAAATAGTTTCTAGACTCAAACTTCGACCAGTAAAAGGGATCCTACAGGCAGACAGGCTCTGATACCATTTGTCGCACCCTGGCTTCTAAGGGATACTCATCGGTCCGAACTGGATAGCAGGTGCTTGGATTATGGGGCATAACTGCTCCCACGTCCCAGCTTCCTGGTAGGCCTGTGCTTATGCGCGACAACACAAGCCCTGCTATTCCATCGTCGATGTAAACTATCCACTAGAAGTCAAAGGCACTACTGTCGACGTACTTCATATCAATCACGCACGGTACGTCAACAGCGTTAAACGAATGATAATCACAACATGTCTCTAAGACACAAAAGATTGAAATAAGGTTGCAAATAGCCTTCACTAAGGCAGAGAATAGCAAATACAATCATCCAGAGGACACATGTCCCAACATAGCATCATTACATCAGCGGAAGCAAGCAAGGGGGTCTGAGTACAGACAAATCCAAAAGGCTTAAGAAGTCGGGAAATAAAAGAAGACGAAGCCCATCCACGTAGGTCCTGGATCCAGCCCTGGTCCAGCTATCTACTCGTCTGCAGTCTCGCCAAACTCCACGAAGTAGCCATCCTGGTGGTCATCGTAGCCGTAGTCGTAGTCTGCGTAAACCACAGCCCCAAAGGGGTCAGTACAACAACGTACTGGCAAGCAAGACTCACAGTTCACCAAAGTGTAACCCGTCAACACCAAGCACAGATGCCTTGGGATCAACGGAAGAAAGGGGTACAAAAGATGCTGCAACTGGCTGCACCAACCAACTACAAAACATACTACAACTTCCGGGCTAACAGATAGAGATAAGATAGCGTATCGTAACCAACTAACCACCAAACAAACCCATCCTGGATCTCGCCTCTTATCCAAAGAAGCAATCTGAGGATAACTCACACAGTTGAATTAAAGGTGGATCAAGTTATTGTGGCGATAAGACTATTACTAGTCAAGTTATCATTAGTTAGGTGTAAGTTGTTCTGAGTACTTGTTAGCCAGTACTTTCACCAAGTAATCCATAACCGCGGAAAACACGGCTTCTCGAGAAGATTTATCCCTGCAGGGTTGCACCAATTTGGCCGTACACGTAAGAATATCCCGCCAGATGGGAAGGCCTTTCCCACCAAGCGGGGCACTCAACACAACTCAATTCTTCTTCGCATCAAGCCCAAAGCACCACGTGATGTGCGTGCGCGGCTAATCGAGCCCCACGAAGAAAAGGGGACCCTCATAGCACTCTAAGACCACGCCTCCCTAAATGCCGACTACAAAAGTTCCACCCTGGCCTCGGGTTCATACCTGCATATGAGTGCACCAAATGGAAAGCCCGAACTAAGTGTGGCGATTTGGACGAGATGCGAATCGAATCAAATTGAGGGGGGCGCCCATACATGCTTCCCACATGCGGGTAGTGCGCTCATCATGGATCGATAGACAAGACCCTTTTCCTATTAGGGTCGACACTAGCAGGCCTCAAAACCAGGCCGGGCCTCCTGCCGGTGCCTTATCAGCAAATTATTATTACCCAAGATTAACAGGTTGTTGATTAACATCGAGCCCCAGAATATAACAGATACTATGATAACAGAAAGTAACGGGTAACAGACTCGAGCAAAACAACCCTAAGCATGCTAGTAAGACACGGGCTCAACCAAAGGGGTGATAGGATTGGAGGTGAGGCAATATCATGGTTCAGGGTATCATGTGATAGGTTCGTAACAGAAACAACTACCACTAAGGCTAGCAGAAAAGAATCAACGAAAAGTATCGGTAACCAATGTTGAAAGGGACACAGTGGTTCATGTGAGTGATAGCTTGCCTGCAAACCCAGTAGCCGGGTACTGAGCTAGATCCTCAGAAGGGGTGTCGTAAAGATCGTCGGTATCAACCTCGTCGTCTAACCGAGAAGAAGCAAACAGACAATACAGAAAGGTAAACAATCAATATCATGGCATAGTGCACAATCATGGGATGATGCATGTCAAGTTAATAGATGCATCAAAATAAACTAGATAACATGATAACACAATTTAAATGGACCCATATGCAATTGGATTGCATATGGCAAGAGTCCATGAATTAAGTGGAAACAAATGATCTACAAGTTATTACCATGTGAAAGTTGATTACCATGATGCATGCATGATGATAACAACAAAATAACAACAAAAGATGCAAGTGGGAAAGAATAAAACAAGTTTGGAAAACATTGGTTAAGTTTGGAAAGTTTGGTTACTTAAACATGTCACACAACCAAATGTTGTTTTCATCAAGTTAAAGTGTTCAAACAATTAACAAAGTTCATATTTGAAAGGAACATCAAATTTTAGTTGGATTACATGTTTCAAATTTTGAAATAGGAGTTAGGATGAATTTATTATGAATTAAACAATATTAAACAAGTTTTAAATGAACTTAGAACAAGTTTGAATTTAATTGAATTTTTTAATTTGTTCAAAACATAAATTCAAACTCACATTTGAAAAGTTCACACTTTGATGGTTTGAAAACATATTTTGCATGTTCAAAAATAATTTAAATTGAGCAAGGTATGATTTTATCAAATTTAATTGAATTAAACAAGGATTAAATTATTTAGGCAATTTAAATTATTCAAACCATGAAACAAAATTTATATTTGAATAGGTTATTTGAAATAGCATTGAAAACATATTTTATTTGCATGATTTGGAATTATTATGAATTAGTTATGAATTTTAGCAAAATTCAATTGAATGATTTGAATTCAAATTTGAATTGCAATTTGAAAGTTCGAAACAGTACACAAATGGATTATTTGGAAAGATTATTTAATTTGGAACAGAAAACATATAAAACTTTTATTTATTGGACTTATAGATTAAAAGATATTCAAGTTTAAAGTTTGGGGTTTAATCTGTTATTTAAATTGATTTAGGAATTAAACAGAAAACGCGCAGAAACTTTTGGTACCGAGCTGTTAGCCAGCCCCAGCCACTGCAGCGTGGGCCTGGGGGGGCCAGCGTGGCAGTGGGAGTCACTGGCTGGTGGGCCTCTGCGCGGGGAAGCAAAAATGCCACAAAAATTGGGCGCTGCGGGGCTCGAACCCACGACCAGCCGTTAGGCACAGCGCAGTGCAACCACTGCGTTACCTTCGTCAGTTTCGACAGAGTAACAAACGCGGACAGGTTTAGGTGTCCAACTGTTATCTGAAACTCGCGCGCGCGTGCTGACTGAAACTACTGACAGCAACTGCTCGTTGCTCGCCGGCGGGGAGAACACCGTGGACGTGCTCGCTGCGTTGGGCTAGGCGGTAACGATGCGTGCCGTGCAGAAAGGTAACAGAGAGGGAAGGAGGGAGGATAACGGTGGAGCTCACCACCGGCTGTAGATGGAAGCAGAGGGGCGAGGTAGACGGCCGGCGGCGACGACGGTGATGGCGGTGAAGATCCGGTCGATGGCGAGCACAGCGGAGGTGTCCAAACGGGAGAGGGGACCGTGGAGGGTCGATTTCAGGGTCTAGGTAGGGGAGTGGACATCCATGGCGATGGTGGCGTGGAAGGGTTCAGACGGGGAAGGAATTCCGGCGAGGTGACCGTGGGGGGAACGGACAGAGAGAAGGGGAGCGGCGGCGGAGGTCGAGGGGAACAGGCGCCTAGGGTTAGAGTAGGTGGCGCGGAGCCCTAGGGCGGCTTTATAGCCCCCGGGAGCGCCTCCTGGCCGTCGGGTGGCGCGGCAGCGATGTGGCACGGCGGGGATTGCTGCCGTACGAGGGGACGATGACCGAACAAATCAGAAAAAAACGAACCGGTACGTGGTTAAAGATTGGGCTGGGCTTGCGCGGAAGAAAAAGGTAGTTCTCCCTTTGGCGCCAGAAAACGATTTTTGTTTTTATTTTCTCTCCTGTTTTTTTTTTGCTGAAAAAGAAATTGGAAGGATTTGATAGGTTTAAACTCAGTGAAAAATTTGGAAAATTTTGGGTAACCTTTTTAGGTCAAAAGCAAACAGGTTTTAACTTTTATTTTCGAAAAGGTTGAATTTTGTTTGCTGTTTGAATTTAAACCAAGTTTGGGTGAAAATTTTAATATTAAAAGAACATTAATAATACCAACTTTTAAATAGGGTAACCCCTATGGTAAATATAAACAAATTGAGTTGATTTGTTTTGATATCACATAATTTCAAAGTGATTCTGTTTTGGTGCTTTGATTTGAATTTTAAATGTGTTTTTGGAATGTAAAAGATTGATTAAAACCAACATTTGGTAATTGAACACTATGGGAAAACATGAAACAAATTGGTTGTTTTTAGTTGTGATTTTTATTTAAAAAGTTGTAACATAGCAAGTATGAAACCATTGTTTGAATAAAGTTTGAATTTGAGTTGTGAAAACAGTGGAAAACAAATGCAACAATTAAGAAACAAATGCAAACAACATGGAAACAACATGATGACATGATGCAATACTTAAATAAACATGCAACAAACATTCTAAGGGGATGGTTTTCATACTTGGGATGTTACATCACATGTCTGCTATCTTTCATGGTTTTTGTGTAGAAATTGTGGAAGTCTTCATGGACGATTTCTCCGTCTATGGAACTTCTTTTGATAATTGTTTGCAGAATCTTGATAAAGTTTTGCAGAGATGTGAGGAGACTAATCTTGTTCTTAATTGGGAGAAATGCCATTTTATGGTTAATGAAGGAATTGTACTTGGACATAAAGTTTCTCAAAGAGGTATTGAAGTTGATAGAGCTAAAGTTGAAGCCATTGAGAAAATGCCCTGTCCTAGGGATGTCAAAGGTATTCGTAGTATTCTTGGTCATGTTGGTTTCTATAGAAGGTTTATTAAAGATTTCTCTAAAATATCAAAGCCTCTTACTAATCTTCTTCAAAAGTATGTACCTTTTGTTTTTTATGAAGATTTTAAAGAAGCTTTTGAAATTTTAAAGAAGGCTTTAATATCTACCCCTATTGTTCAACCCCCTGATTGGAATTTACCGTTTGAAATTATGTGTGATGCTAGTGATTATGCTGTAGGTGCTGTTCTTGGACAGCGGGTAGATAAGAAGTTAAATGTTATTCATTATGCTAGTAAAACTCTTGATGCTGCTCAAAATAATTATGCTACCACTGAGAAAGAGTTCCTAGTTGTAGTTTTTGCTTGTGATAAATTTAGGCAGTTTATTGTTGATTCTAAAGTTACTATTCATACTGATCATGCTGCTATTAAGTACCTTACGGAAAAGAAAGATGCTAAGCCTAGGCTTATTAGATGGGTGCTTCTCTTACAAGAGTTTGATTTACATATTGTGGATAGGAAGGGTGCTGAAAATCCTGTTGCTGATAATTTGTCTAGATTAGAAAATATCTCTCATGATCATATTCCTGTTAATGATAGTTTTCCTAATGAATAGTTTGCTGCAATAAAAATGATATCTCAAGAGAGTCCATGGTATGCTGATTATGCTAACTTTATTGTTTCCAAGTATTTGCCTCCTACCTTTACAACTCAGCAAAGAAGAAAATTCTTCTATGATTTGAGGCATTATTTTTTGAATGAGCCACACTTATATAAAGAAGGTGTTGATGGTATTATGCGAAGATGGGTTCCTAAAAATGAACAACGAGAGATATTGAGAAAATGTCACAGTAGTGCTTATGGAGGACATCACGTTGGAGATAGAACTGCACATAAGGTTCTACAATCAGCTTTTTATTGGCCTGCTCTTTTTAAAGATGCTAGAAAGTTTGTTTTATCTTGTGATCAATGTCAAAGGGTTGGAAATATTTCTAGACGTAATGAAATTCCTATGAATTATTCTCTTGTTATTGAACCGTTTGATCGTTGGGGTTTCGACTTTATGGGTCCTTTCCCTCCTTCACAAGGCTACACTCATATTCTTGTTGCTATTGATTATGTTACTAAATGGGTATAAGCTATACCTACTAAAAGTGTTGATGGTGAAACCTCATTAAAAATGATTAAAAACATTATTTTCCCTAGGTTTGGTGTGCCTAGATATCTTATGACTCATGGGGGTTCTCATTTTATTCATGGTGGTTTTAGAAAGACTCTTGCTAAATATGATGTTAATCATAGAATTGCCTCACCCTATCATCCTCAAACTAGTGGGCAAGTAGAATTAACAAATAGAGAAATCAAATCTATCTTGCAAAAGACTGTTAAAAAATCTAGAAAAAAATAGGCTAAGAAATTAAATGATGCTCTGTGGGCTTATAGAACTGCTTATAAAAATCCCATGGGCATGTCTCCTTATAAAACGGTTTATGGAAAATCTTGTCACTTGCCCCTAGAATTAGAACACAAATCTTATTAGGCACTGAAAGACTTAAATAGAGATTTTAAACTTGCTGGTGAGAAAAGGTTGCTTGACTTAAGTTCTTTAGATGAATGGAGGAGTGAAGCATATGAAAATGCTAAGATCTTTAAAGAGAAAGTTAAAAGGTGGCACGATATGAAAATGTTTAGAAGAGAATTTCATGTTGGTGAGAAAGTGCTATTGTATATGTCTCGTCTCAGATTTTTCGCAGGAAAATTACTCTCGAGATGGGAAGGACCTTTTGTTATCGAATAGGTATATCGTTCGGGGGCAATTAAAATTGTTTCCCTTGAAGACAACACTTCACAAGTGGTGAATGGCCAAAGACTCAAGCATTATATTTCTAGAGATCCTTATAATGAAAATGTTGATTGTATTCAAGCCATGATCCCGGAGGAATTTATTAGGAAGCATATTTCAGAAACTGCAGAGTCAGTTTTTGAATAGGTATCAGTTTTGGGAAGAAAACGTTCGCGAAACATCTTCCAACTTTTATGTTTACTGTTTTTGGAAAATATGAAAAATTATGAGCCGGAAACAAGGCGGAGACGAAGCCCGGAGGCTCCACACCATGGGGTGGCGCGGGCCAACCCCTGGCCGCGCCAGCCTATGGTGTGGGCGCCCCGGAGCCCCTCTCCGACTTGTTTTCGACCTGGACTTTCCTTTCGTTATGAAACTTTTTGCTATATAATCCCCCGGACCCCCTGAGGTTCGTATATTGTTTTCTCGTCGTGTTTCTGTTTCGAGCTGTTTCTGCCAGGTTACACCTTCAGATCTAGAGCCACAATATCCTCTCCTGGATCTCCCAAAGACTGTTTCTTTGAGAACGTCGTCAACCCGTACATGAAAGAGTTGAAGATGCATCCCAAGGAATTGCTGCTCAAGGACGGGAAGGTGCAGATTGAAGATGTTCGGGGCCCTAATGGAGAAGGCAGTCTGGAAGCTATGATGGAAGAACTGGAGCAAGAAGTTTTTAAGTACAAGAAGTTGGCGGAGTGTGAAGTTGAGATCATACACGGGATAACGAGAGAACAGATTGCTGAATACAAGAGGGAGAATTTGAAGCCTTGGGAGGATATTTTCTCACTCACCAAGACCACCAATGATTTGCAAGCACAACTCTATGATGTGCAGAACCAGAACTATGAGTCTGAGAACATGTTTAAACGTATAAGCTCTGCAGCTAGATTCAGGATGTTGGAGACCATGACATCATTTGTGGATGGAGAGCCTTTACCTTGGAAGACCGAGGATGAGAAGGATTCACCACCACCACCGAAGAATTGATTCGTCATTGGTTTTGGCATCCCCTTGGCTTGTTCCAAGCTTGGGGGGAGTGTCGCGGTATCACATCACTATCTTTCATTGTTTTACCTTTTCAGTAGAGTCATATCATGAGTAGAAAAATTATCATATAGGATGGTTTGCAGTATGGAAGTATCTCTCCTTAGTTGGTTATCGTTGTATGCGTTGGTGTGAGTTGTCGGTTTGAAATATTAATGAGAAGTTTCATCATTTACTTTCTACGCACCTTATTCTAGTTTTCAATTTCTGTCATATGGTTGATCTTGTTATTAGTATTTGGTATCACTCTGGGAGATCATCAAGTTAATCTAGCTGGTTTTGGCAAACTTAGCTTGGGTCAGTAGAAATAATATTCTGAGATGCTAGTATAAGAAAGAGGAATTTTCCTGTTAGCTCATAAACTTAGTATTCATAAGTTAAGATCGCTTGGGCTTTCAATCAAGATTGCATGATTGGTTTCATCATATGTATATTTATTTGTTTTCCCTCAGCTCTTATGCTTTCTACCCACCCTTGCTAGCCACAAACCCTGTACAGAGAGGGAATGCTTCTCGTGCATCCAAACCTTGAGCCCCCAAAACCTTGTCATTTGTGTCCACCATACCTTCCTACATGTGGTATTTCACCGCCACTCCAAGTAAATTGCTCTTGTGTTGCCTTTAAAACCTTCAAAATTATCCCTGTTTTGTCTTCATGTTTTAGCTCATGAGGACGCAAATATAGAATCTTTATCTCACTTGTTGATTGGACTCACACACCTGGACTAGTGGCTTCATCCGCTTATACAAATGCTAGAAGAGTTGGCAGCGGGGTTCCCAGCCCCAAATAATAATACAAATTCTCTTCACTATTTTTGCCCCTGATTTAAAGCATAATTGTGTAAACAAAAGAGAAAGAGGGATGACCTTCTATACCAGTTGCTTCCATCAATTTGAGCCGCTCTTGTGAAGTCTATTGGCTTGTGACGTACTGTATTTTCTGTTTGCCATTCGTAGACATAAACATAGACCTCTCTCAAATTAGACACTCCTCCATGGTTTGTGATTGTTGGCAGGCACCCGAGGATTCGGTTAGCCATGGTTTGTGTAAGATGGATGGGAGGAGTGTCATGCATTTTATACCTCTGTTTATTAAAATAAAAGCTCTAGCACATGAGTGATCCATGCTTCCCTCTGCGAAGTGCCTATCTTTTACTTTTTTGTTGAGTCAGTAAACCCATTCCTTTCTGTCTCCAACAAGTATTTGAGTTGTTGTGATCTCACCATCTATATGTTAATTTATTCAATCATGTTTTCTATCCTTCTGTGTTTAGCACATGCTTTATTATCCGAATAAATATTACTTTGAAAGCTATGAATCACTGTAAAAGGATTGTTATAATTAAACATGTTAAGCTCTACAATATAAGCCTTGTTATAAAGACTTCACCTAATATAAGTATGATATCATTTAATGTTCTCTGACCAAGAACGAAGTTTGCCATCACCAATTTTGATTCTCTCTTTTGCATCTTTGTTTGTGACTCCCATTACTCGGTTCAAGTTAAGTTATATGAGAGGAAGTTGCTGTCTATAATGATTGGTGCATAGATAAATGTGATGCTTCTTGTCCGTATTTTATTTATCGACTCTTCACTCCATAAAATTGTGGTCATGTTTACTGACTTCAGTTTTGCTTGGGGACAAGCGAGGTCTAAGCTTGGGGGGGGGGGGGGGAGTTGATACGTCCATTTTGCATCACTATTTTATATCATAGTTTTCTGTTATTCATCGATATATTTCATGTTATGATGCATCCCTTATGTTATTTTATCTTATTTTGCATGTTTCATAATTTTTTGGAGAATAAACACCGGGACCAGAAATCTGATGGAAAAAGCATCGTCGAGATACCATATTTCAGAAGATCAGAAGAAGAAGGGGGACACCGGGAGTGTCTTAGAAGTTCAGAGGAGGAGTCCAGCCAGAAGGGGAGCCATAGGGGGGCCACCAGGGGCCCACACCATGAGGTGGCACCCCCCTTGGCCGCGCCACCAGGTGGTGTGACCACCCTGGCCCACCTCCGGGGATATCTTTCGCGTACTTGGCCCCCAGAGAACCCTAAGGCTCATACCATCGTCGAAGAATTATTCCGCCACCGCCTCGGGGTGGAAAACACCCGAGAGAGAAAAGCTCTCTGACAGGGAGAAATCTGCCGGGGAAATTCCTCTCTAGAGAGGGGAAATCACCTCCATCGCACCGTCATCACTATGGGCATCATCAAGATCGTCATCATCACCAGCACCATCGCCCTCATCATCCACCGTCATCCCGCTGTAACAATTAGGGGCCTCTATCGTTGTTTTACATTAGATCTCTCTCCCGGTGTGGATTACTTGTTAGTAGTTGATGCTTGTGAGATTTATCAGTGTTTGCACTTTATGACCATATTGTTATCATCCATTATATCACCTTTGATTATGATCCATATGATGTCTTGTGAGTAGTTCGTGTTGTTCTTGAGGACATGAGATAAGTCAAGTTGTTAGTAGTGAAGTAATGTTGAGTAATATTTAATGGTTTGATATTTAAGTTGTGGTGTATTCTTCTAGTGGTGTCATGTGAACATCGACTACATGATACTTCACCATTTATGGGCCTAGGGGAATGCATCGTGTATTTGGATACTAATTGTGGTGTTGCTGGAGTGACAGAAACCTAAACCCCCGTTAGGAAACCATTGCACGAGGGAGCGTAGGATCCCGAAGTTTAAAGTTGTGGTTAGATTTATTTCTTAATTACTTTCTTGTAGTTGCGGATGCTTGCAAGGGGTATAATCACAAGTATGTATTAGTCTTGGATGGGACAGTACATTAGCATAGGTTCACCCACACAACACTTATCAAAACACTAGGGATTATTCAGCAGCATGGAACAAAAGCACTTGACATAAACCTCCCGTGTGTTCTCGAAAACATTTGTTAATCATAAGTAAACCCACCGGCTTGTCCTTTACTGAAGAAAGGATTGGGCCACTTGCTGCAATTTTGTTACTGCATTTTATTTACTCGCACTTTATTTATCTGCAATATCAAAAACCCCTACAAATTTATCTTTCAGTTAGTTATTCCTTCATCAAAACTGCTTGTCAACACCTTCTGCTCCTTGTTGGGTTCAACAGTCTTATTTATCAAAAGTACTACGATACACCCCCTATACTTGTGGGTCATCAAATATCTCTGATGTATCCAACTGCATGCTCCTGCCAGTGTAGCAGTATGCATAAATAACCATCAAGCTCATCATTAAGTAACATAATGGAGGTGGATGTTGTGCGGCAATATATCTTGGAATGGCTATGGAAATGCCATGATATGTAGGTATGGTGGCTGTTTTGAGGAAGAATATATGGGATTATGTGTAGGAGAACAAAGTCCTCCCACGGGATTTGGATGCACTGGCGGAGTTTGCACCAACTCTCAATGTGAGAAAGGGCAATGCACAGTACCGAAGATGCTAGCAAATATGGATGGTGGAAGTGTCAGGAACCTCAACATAGACTCACGAGTTAAAATATTACAGCAAGCAAATCATCTTACAAGGCACAATGCAAATCACTCCAAGATGGTCTATGGCAGTGACAAGTCACTGTTAGCTACCCCGACCGTAGCGCGTAACAAAAGGCCGATCAGAAATGTATCACTCGTAGCAATCATATACCATTGTTTCTATCAGCTGGTAATTTAAGTGTGGCACAACTTCAAGTTTCTTATAACAACCATTAAAATTTTCTACTTAGTAGCCCTTCCCGTTTATCCATTAAGAAAATTAATATCTCAAAACAACAGGAATGATTCAAGTGAAGCAGTTTAGTGATCTACAAGACCATGCAATCTTTTCCACTATACCAACTATCACAATAGCATTCCTATTTCCAAGCAAACACACATATGAGAACCACCTAACTACAAAAGCTAACAGCTGTGAACAAAGGATGCATGCAAAACAAGAGTTGGAAGCACTGAAATATCTAAGCATGAATACTCAACAAATACAAGTGAAGCACAAAAGTATTCTAACGAAAAAGCGGAGCGTGTCTCTCTCCCAAAAAAATATGCTAGGATCCACCTATTTATTACAGCAAAGAAAACCAAACAAACTAAAAACAGAAATAAAAGACGCTTCAAGTAAAGCACATAAGATGTGACTAAATAAAAATATAGTTTCACTAGAAGTGACGTGATAATTTGTTGATGAAGAAGGGGATGCCTTGGGCATCCCCAAGCTTAGATGCTTGAATCTTCTTGGAATTTGCTGGGATGTACCACCGGGGCATCCCCAAGCTTAGGCTTTTCACTATTCTTGATCACATCATATCATCCTGTTCTCTTGACCCTTGAAAACTTCCTTCACACCAAAATTCTCACAATCTTCATTAGCAACATTAGTGCAATTGAAATAATAAATTCACATGGTTCGGTTTCAACACAAGTCTAACACTCAAAAACACATTAGCTACTGTCACAACTTCTTTTAAGGCTATTTTCTCCAAAGAACACCAAAATAAGGAGATTAAGATGCAAATGCAATAAATGGCAGAAATCTGTCAAAACAGAACAACATGTAAAGATGTTTTTTTTCCCCAAATCCTCTGTTGCTCAAATCAAAAAGTGGTAAACTAAGAAAAGTTGCGTATATAGCCCAAGGTTACGCACAAAAAAAACTCATGTCATTTTGAATTTTCTGTGATTTTATACGAATTTAACAGTGGACAGCAGAAATCTGTTTCATGCGCAGAAATCCGAAATATAGTCTCAACTTTCCACTAGAGGCTTTACTTGGCTCAACAAAAACACAAAAGAAAAGATACCGAGGGGTTGCTAAGCAAATAGACAACACCCAGGTGCAAAGAAAACAAAAATAAACGACGGAAAACGGGTTGAAAACGGAGAAATAAAACGGGTTGTCTCCCGGAAGCGCTTTTCTATTAATGCCTTTCAGCTAGGCACAATGATTTTTAAAAGATGCTCACATAAGAATAAGAGTTGAAGCACATTAAGAGAGCATCAAGAAGCAAATATAAAACACATTTAAGTCTAACCAACTTCATATGAAAAAGAATCTTGTAGAAAAACAAGTCAACGAAGCACAAACTGACTAGCATAGGAAGACAAAATAAGTGCAACTTCAAAAATTTCAACATAAAGAGGGGAAACTTAATATTGTTGAGATGCATAAAACCATGTTTCCCTCTCTCATAATAACTTTCAGTAGCATCATGAATAAAATTAACAATATAACTATCACATAAAACATTCTTATCATGAGCCACATGTATAAAAGAATTAATACTCTCCACATAAGCATAGTCATTCTTATTAATAGTAGTGGGAGAAAATTCAAAAAAATAGCTATCAATATTATTCTCATCACCATAATCATTAAATATATGAGGCATATTGTAATCATAATTAATTTTTTCCTCAATAGTAGGTGGACTGAAAATATCATATTCATCAGTGTAAACAGGTGGAACTAGAATATCACAATAATTATAATCATCATATATTGGAGGCAAGGTATCGTCAAAGAAAATTTCTTCCTCATAACTTGGGGGACTAAAAATATCATATTCATCAAAACTAGCTTCCCCAAGCTTAGAATTTTTCATAACATTAGCAATAATGGTGTTCAAAGAATTCATACTAATAACATTGCTACTAGCATGAAAATAAAGCTCCATAGGTTTTTAATTTTCTCTTCAAACACTTCATGTCCTAACTCAAGATAAATATTATAAAGCTCTCTCAATTTTTTTCCATTAAGCCTAACTAGTGAAAACAAGAAACAAAAAGATTTAATTGCAGAATCTAAAGAAAATAACTCCGAGGACTCACACCCAAGGATGTGAGTACCTTTTACCTTACCTCCCCGGCAACGGCGCCAGAAAAGAGCTTGATGTCTACGCACACTTCTATTCTTGTAGACAGTGTTGGGCCTCCAAGTGCAGAGGTTTGTAGAAAAGCAGCAAGTTTCCCTTAAGTGGATCACCCAAAGTTTATCGAACTCAGGGAGGTAGAGGTCAAAGATATCCCTCTAAAGCAACCCTGCAATTAAGATATAAGAAGTCTCTTGTGTCCACAACACACCCAATATACTTGTCATGTATATAGGTACACTAGTTCGGCAAAGAGATAGTGAAATGCGAGTAATATGGATGGTTATAAGTAATAATAGCAATCTGAAATAAATATGGCAGCAAGCAAACATGTAACAGAACAGGCGGAAAATGGTGTTTCAATGTTTGGAAACAAGGCCTAGGGATCCTACTTTTCACTAGTGGACACTCTCAACAATGATCACATAATTGAATAACTAAATATATTCTCTTCACTATACTACTCTTAACCCTCCCCGGTTGGATAACGAACACTAATCATTGCGTAGGGCTGCAAAAAGCATTCCATAAAGTAAGCATTCCCATGTCTAGTTAGCCCCACACTGTCAACTTGAGCGCCCTAGAAGGTACTAGACAAACATCACAATTCATAGAGGAGACACACACGATGTGCACAGTCACCTTCACACCGCGGTACAAGGTGACTCCAAAGTTCATATTAATAAAACACTTGAGTAGCACAATATGAAGAGTAACATCTACTTATTCAACTAGATTACAAAGCTCACGATCACATATAGATCACACCATGGGAGAGAGGGATGACCCACATAGCTACCAGTAAAGCCCTCAGCCTCGGGGGAGAACTAATCCCTCCTCATCATAGGACACAACAACGGCGATGGAGATGGCGGTGGAGTCGATGGAGATGGCTTCCGGGGGCACTTCCCCGTCCCGGCAGGGTGCCAGAACAGAGATCTGTCCCCCGAAACTTGGGTTGACGATGACGGCGGCTGCGGAAGGTTTCGTGGAATTTTGCCGATTCTCCTAGGGTTTTTGCATCGGGGGGATTATATAGGCGAAAGGACAACGTCGGTGGGCCACCAGGGTGGCCTCACCACCCCCAGGCGCGGCCAAGGGGGACGCGCCTGGCTATGGTGAGGGCCCGCTGGTGCCCGTCTTCGACTCCTCTTCGGACTTCTGGATGCTTCCGGGGAAAATAGGAACTTCGGGATTCGTGGGGTCTAATTCCAAGAATATTTCCAGAACAACTTTTCTAAAACTAAAAACAACAGAAAACATGGAACTGTCATTGGGCATCTTGTTAATAGGTTAGTCCCGGAAAACGTAGGAAAAAATACGGAAAACATGTAGCAATTGGCATAATATCAACATGGAACATCAGAAATTATAGATACGTTGGAGACGTATCATCGTCCATGGTGGTCATTGCATCTAATTGCAAGGGAGTGGTTGACGATATTGGCTCGAGCACGCGAGGTGCATATCTCAACATAATTCGAGAGATTGAGTTGATGACAGGGGAGCCGATGACATATGTTCTTGGGTTAATTGGATAAACGCCACTGCAACTCGTGCGAAATCGAAAAATGCCACTCTAGTTTGCAAACTTTGAGAAATGTCACTCCAATTCTCGCATACATCTGTGGATGCCATTCTACTCGTTTCGGCTTGTTTCTTGTACACAAACCATGTACGTATTTTGTCTAGGACCAGATTGCCCCTGAGCCCACTAACTAAAAACAAGAGAAGCAGGGCGTCCAGCTCATCTTCTACCTTCTTCCCGTTCTTTGCTCTGTCCCGCGAGCAACAAACCTAGCAGGGCTCTGCCGCCGCCGCTACTCACACTCCAGCGAGCCCCACAGCTCCCTAGAGTCGCCACCCTCCAGCCCACACCCGCCGCTCCTCCTCTCCTCCTTTCTTTCCCGCAGAAGCCGATGTCTCCACCCCTCCTCTCGTCCGCACACAAGACCCTGGGCAGGGCGCCGTCGCCGCCACCGACATCTTCCCTCGCCATGGTTCCATTGCCACCATGGTCGTCCCCCATCGAGTACCTCGAGGTTCAAAAGCTGGGGCGAGGAGCTTGAGCTCTCTTCGGACAGCCGAGCAAGAGGAATGGGGGAGATGGGGCGGGGGGCTGCTGCGGGCTGCAAGGCGGCGGCTGGGGCAGAAGGAAGTATGACGGCCGGGGCAGAATGAAGGGCAGCGGCTATGGAGCCAAGCTAGGGTTCGTGTTTGCGGGGGACAGGAGAAGAACAGGAGTGGAGAGTGGAGAAGAAGAGCTGATGTACTCTTGTTTTTAGTTAGTGGGCCCAGGGGCAATCTGGTCCTAGACAAAATACATACACAGTTTTCTTACCAAAATGAGCCTAAATGAGTAGAATGGCATCCACATATGTATGCGAGAATTGAAGTGGCATTTCTCAAAGTTTGCAAATTGGAGTGGCATTTTTCGATTTCGCACGAATTGCAGTGGCGTTTATCCAATTAACCCGAGACACCAACAGGGAGGTTCATCTCTTAGCAAAACACAATTTAGGTTTGGATGACGGTTGCCATATGTGGTTAATTCATCCACCTAGTTATTTTCGCTCTGTTGTAAACATTATTAATCAATAATATAAGTCGTTGTTTGTTTTCTAAAAAACAATGGCTTTCACTGAATCGACAACCCCTTTTTTGGGAGAATGATTTGGATTTATTACTCCCTCTGATCCGGAAAAACTGACGCAAAAAATGGACATACAAAGTATAAACCCATAGTTGTATTCCCGACATATATTTCGGATCAGATAGAGTACAAAAGTTAACAAGGTATCCCTCCAAACTCTAACGGAGCGTGGAATCCTACGCTCTCCTTCATCCTCGGCTGGGGCCTGCGTGTCGGACACCGAATTTGTTCTCTCATGCGCTTTGGTTGGTTCGTTGTCGCGTAGGGCCCGTTTGTCGGCGAACGGGCTTTCTCAGTCGGTTTCCTCCTTTTGCGCATGATGGCCGCGTGTCTGGGAGGCATGGGTCACGCTGGCATCCCTTTTCTTCCCCTTTTCCTCTCTTGGATGCTTCCGCCGGCGCTCTGCTCTTCGTATCTTGTGTCTTGCTTTCCGCCTTCGGTGGTCTGTCCGGTGATCGTGCGTCTGTGGGGATCTCTGTTGTCTATTTATTCGATTGGTTTTCCCCTACTTTGCTCATTCTTCCTCTGCTTTGCAGTTTTGTTGCCGTGGATTGCGAGGGGGTGACGGTGCTCTAGAGCGGGGCTGGTGGCCGCGCTGCCGCCCGGGGCTGCTGTGATTCGCAGGTTCTCCTTGCCTCCTTATATTTTCGATTTGTGGATGTGGTGCTGTTGTCGGTGTGTGTGGTCTCCTGGTCGATTGCGCCTTCCGTTTGTGTGGGGATTGCTCGATTATTTCTTTGTTTGCTGCTTTGTGGTTGCGTATCTGGTTGTCTACTTCCGTTTGCCGGTGGTTTGGTGTTGTTCTGTCAGCGTCGCTTTTGATGTAGGATTTGTGGGGTGTGTGGGGCTCGTGGCCGTCGTTTCCGCTTGAGAGGTGTTGTTCCGTACGAATTCGTTGTTGGGTCCCTGTTGATAGTTGTCGTCGTTTTCGGGTAGTGTTTAAGGCGCGCTGTTGGATTTATGTGCCTACCATTATATATATCAAAAGTGATGAGGAAAGTAAGATCTCAAAGTTTCCTCATCACATTTATACATGAAAATATTACGGTACCTCTTTTTGGAGTATCCAAGCTGTGATTTGAGAAGGTATATTATATTTTGAAAATTTAACATTTTTTTCCTGTTATATTATAGGATGCAAGGACTGTCGCTAAAAAATAACGAATGAGAAAAAAGTTGCAGAAAGAGAAACAAAAAACAGAGGCTCTCAAGTCCAGAGTGAAATAGCCCCCCAGCGGTAGAAGAAGAGTCTGAAAGACAAGAGCTTCACAGATAGTCGTGGGAAGCAGACATCAGACTCTCCTTTGTAAGGACCATTTGAGATAGTTGATTGCTTCATACATGGTTCATACCGTGGCTTGCTCTTGGTTCAGTTCATGTTCTCTATGTGAGTGTCCCGAGAAACTTTGGTGCTCGTTTTGATCATGAATCTAACTCTAATTTATGTTAGATTGATCTCACGAGTGCCCAACAGCAACCTCGTGCCCCCTGGTCAATAGCGCCCTGATCGGGGGCGCCCAACCGTTCACTGGTTGGTGCGCCCCTGTGACCTGCGTATATAAAGTGGTGGGGGTCTGGGGCACGACGTACGAGGTTAACCGCGCCGCCACAAACCCCACCAACATCCCCTTCCGATCTAGGGTTCACGCAGTGCTCACGGGAAGTCGCCACCGCCGCCACCATGTCCTCCTCCACCCCATCGTCGTCCAAAGGTTCCGAAGGTGGTGCTCACTCCCCTCTCTCTGTATCTCTCTCGCTCTCTATGTCTCTATTTTGGTTACTTTCATAGAGGTTATGTTTAGACCATGAAAATCTAGACCTAGTAGTGATCTTGAGGATCTCAACATTGGTATCAGAGCTATGTTAGGCTCTAGCTTGTTTCGGTGAAAGAAAAAGAAACAGAGAAAAGAAAATCCCCACCCGAAAGTCAAACCCCAAATCTCTAACCGAAAGATGGGGGAAAGGGGAAAAGAGGTGCTCACCCGGCATTAGTGCACCGCCACCACGGCCGTGCCGTTCCTCCCGATTTCGAGCGCGCATCGGCAAGCCAAGGCGCCCGGGCCAAAGAACCGCCGGGGAGAAAAGGGATCGGCAACCTCTCCGTTCGACAGAGGTGCGCTCACCGCGAGGGAACGCACCACCGGCGAAGAGGGAGGCAACAACGCCATGGGTCACCGTCGGACACGCGGTCACAAGACCGAGAGCTCTCTCACTCTCCCTCACGCAGTTACAGAGGAGTGGAGAAAGGGGGAGGTCAAGAGAAAGGCAGCGGCAGCACTCGCCGTCTATGGTGGCGGCGCGTGCACGACGCGGTTGCGGCCGGCGGCCGTTGCGTTTCTTTCCACCGCCGCGAGCGCAAGAGGCAGAGACAGAGGGGCGTCGGGGGAAAATGGATAGGGTTTCCTTCGGGGGCTGGCCGGTGCGATCGTTATGTTCCAGCGAGGAGCGCGCACGTCCGTTGGATGCGATTGGACAGTCACGATCGAAACCCTAGCTCGCAGAGTGGGCCAACGGGCCGAAAGTTGGCCGTAAGCCGCCGGGCTTTTTCAGCTCGAGAGAAAATGCGTGGGCGCGACCGGGCCTTGGGCCACTTTTTCCGTCAGAAGAGGAAAACGGAGCGCACACGTGCGACCGATAGGGCCGCGTCGCACAACGAGCGGGCCAAGTCAATAACAGGTCGCCAGACTGGGCCATTTTGGCCAGGGTCGCCGGGCGCGAGACAACAAAAGAACGCTCGTGCGCGCGACAAAGAAAGCCAGGCCGTGGGCCAGGCCGAATGATTTTTTTTTCTTTTCTCTGTTTCCTGTTTATTATTTACAGAAGCAGTTTTAATAGCAATTGGTCCATTTTTTGGGCAAATTAAGTCTAGTTTTTTCCTATTCATTTTTTTCCAACGAAATTATTGTTTGGGGAATACAAAAGTAAAAGAATAAAAGTTTAAAGTTTAACGTGTATGATTTTTTTATTCATGATTTCTACTGCAAAATTAATCAAAGTGGCCTATTAAAGGAAAATATGCTAAAAGTGTTGATTAAAATTTAAAAGCATGTTAAAGTGATAGTTGTGATTTATGTTATTAAATAACCAACGTTGTTAATAGCGTTATCATGATTAATTATTATAGTCTTATACATGCTTTTATTGTTATTTTCTGCCCAACGTTGATATAGTTATAATTGCATAAAAAATTGTGTGTTATTATTTTAACCAACGTTGGATTAGTACATACAATTGTTGTTGTTTTTCTCACTTAATTGTGGTTTTCAGGAGGGTTCTACTTGATGACATGCATCAAGGACGTCAAGTGGATTTAGCCTTCGTCTGTGCAGAGGTTGATTGGGTTGTGGACACTCCACAACGTGTCATGCCAAAAGAGCCTGTTAAAGAGGCAACTGATGATGATGCTACATGGGAAACAAAGGAAATAGACCATGCTTCTTTGGAGTTGTCATATTCCATTGAAAACAGAAAGTGGCTAACAGCCAACAAAAAGTGTATGACATTTATAAATAATACAATTGAGAATGCAATCGTGGGCTCAATTGCAAAGTGTGATTCTGTTACGGAGTACTTAGAAAAGATAAAGAGCCAGTTCACTGGCTCTTCAAAACTATATGCCACCCAGCTGATCAAACAACTGGTAACATAAAAGTACGTCGGAGGTGCACATGGCATCCGGGAGGACATACTGAGGATGAGCAACATGGCTGCGAAACTTAAGCCCATGGATGCTAATCTCGAGCTCAAACCAGCCCTTCTTGTCCATCTGATCATGGCTTCACTGCCAAGTCAGTTTGACAATTTTTTGATAAACTAAAACATGGCCCCTAAAAAATGGAATGTTTGAAAAGACTATTGCTATGTGTGTTCAAGAGGAGGACAGACTGAAAACTTCACATGGTGGTTCTGTGAACTATGTGAAGGATAATAAGAAAAGAAACTATAGTCAAAGTCATACTGTTTCTCCTTCAAAACCACATGGGAAAGGTCCCTATCAGCATCAACATCCACAAAGGTCTTTTACAATGGACAAAGACACTTGTCTCCACTGCAAAAAGACTGGCCATTACAAGCAAGATTGCGCAGACTATCTAAAGTACATAATGGCAAAGAAAGGTAACAATGTTGCTTCCTTTGTAAATGAATCCCTGTATACACAGTTTTCCAAATCTACTTGGTGGATTGACTCAGGTGAAACTGTTCATGTTGCAAATTCTTTACAGGGATTCAGTTCGACCCGGACTACGCTAAGAAGCGAAAGATGCATTGTGGTCGCTAATGGAGTTCAAGCAAACGTTGAAGCTGTTGGCAACATCTCCTTGGAGTTAGCTAATGATTTCACTATTTTGCTTAGAGATGTCTTGTATGTTCCTTCATTACACAGGAACCTTATCAGTGTATCACGTTTAGACAAAGACAATTATATTTTAAACATGGCAAATGTGCCATATGGTGTACTAATACTCATGTGGGGGTAGCTTTCCTCCACAATGAGCTTTATTTATTATCTTTGCGTGAAAAAGTTTATTCTGTGTGTAAAGTGAATGAGCATGCTTCTGGGTCGAATAACGAACGAAAGAAAAGAAAGAGAACTCATAACTCATCGAAATTATGGCATTGTCGTTTGGGCCATATTTCGAGGGGGGGAATAGAAAGACTAATAAAAATGATATTCTTCCTCCGCTAGAGTTCTCAGAAACAGAGCAATTCATAGATTGCATTAAAGGAAAGTATGTAAATCAAATTAAAAAGGGTGCAAACCGAAGTACAACAACACTAGAAATTATTCACACTGATATTTGTGGACCATTTCCTGTGAAAAGTGTGGATGATTATGACTCGTTTATAACGTTCACAGATGATTACTCCCGATATGGATACATCTATCCAATCAAAGAAAGATCTGAAGCGTTGGATAAATTTAAAATATTCAAGGATGAAATTGAAAATCAACATGATAAAAGAATAAAGATACTGAGATCTGACCGTGGGGGGAGTACTACGGCAGACACACTCCATATGGCCAAGTCCCTGGAACTTTTGCAAGGTTCTTACAGGAGAATGGCATAGTATCCCAGTATTCAATGTCGGGCAAACCTCAGCAAAATGGAGTAGCTGAAAGGCGTAACCGTACTCTTATGGATATGGTGCGCAGTATGATGAGTTATTCCATTTTGCCAGTGGGATCATGGATGGAGGCACTTAAAACCACCATTCACATTCTCAACAGAGTACCAAGAAAGTCGGTGCCCAAAACACCGTACGAGTTGTGGACAGAAAAAGTTCCATCCCTACAACACCTCAGGGTGTGGGGGAGCCCAGCTGAGGCCAAAGTGTTTAATCCAAACATTGCAAAGTTAGATACCAAAATAGTGAGTTGCCACTTCATTGGCTATCCTGATAGATCAAAAGGTTATCGTTTCTACTGTCCAGACATATACACAAAGTTTGTAGAAACGAGACACGCGGTCTTCTTAGAGGACGAAATGATGAGGGGGAGCATGGTAGCTCGGAAAATTGATTTTGAAGAGAAGAGGGTGTGTGCACCTAATCCGATGATTCAAGAGTCGTTTTCTCGCTACCTGTTGTACCTGCACCGTCAACCCCTGAGGTTGCGGTGCAAGCACCTGTGGTAACTCCAACCATGACAACTAGAGGTGAAGATTCGAAACCTGCCCGTCAGGAGCCGACTGAACCCGTAGTTGAGCATGAAAGGGAGGAGCAGCAGTCTTCTGAAGAGGATGTGCCAGAAGTTGAGGCACGACATGAGAAAGAGAATGAAGGCCTTATAAGGTCTACAAGACGTAAAAAGTCAGCTATTTCTAGTGATTATAAAGTTTATAACACATAAACAGCTCATAAGGAAGGTGATCCCACCTCATATGAAGAAGCCATGAGAAGTCGTCACTCATCTAAATGGGTGGAGGCAATGGAAGACGAAATGAAATCGATGAGTTCCAATGATGTTTGGGACTTAGAGGATATTCCTAGAGGAGCCAAAACTGTAGGCTGTAAATGGGTCTACAAAATAGAGTATGACTCTAATGGGAATGTAGAAAAGTATAAAGCACGTCTTGTGGCAAAAGGTTTTACACAAAGAGAAGGGGTAGATTACAATGAGACATTTTCTCCGGTCTCATGTAAGGATTCCTTCGGAATCATAATAGCACTAGTTGCACATTTTTATTTAGAGCTACATCAAATGGATGTAAAGACGACATTTTTGAATGGAGATCTAAAAGAAAAGGTCTACATGAAACAACCCAAGGGGTTCATCATGGAAGGTAAGGAAGATATGGGATGCCGCCTAATGAAATCCATCTATGGATTAAAGCAGGCTTCTAGACAGTGGTATCTGAAATTCAATGATACTATAAAGAGTTTTGGATTTAAAGAGAATGTTGAGTATAACTGCATTTATGCAAAGTTCAAAAGTGGGAAATACATTTTCCTAATCTTGTATGTGGATGATATCTTGCTTGCTAGCGGTGATGTCAGTCTTCTACGAGAAACAAAGAAGTTCTTATCCTCAAACTTTGATACGAAGGATCTTGGTGAAGCCTCATATGTTTTGGGCATAGAGATTCACCGAGATAGAAGGAATGGAGTCTTAGGACTATCACAGAAGACACATTTTGAGAAGGTTCTCAAAAAGTATAATATGCATGTGAGTTCTGCCACACCTGCTCCTATAGTCAAGGGCGATAGTTTTGGGAAATTCCAATGTCCCAAGAACCAATATGAGATCGATCAAATGAAAGCAGTACCATATGCTTCGGTTGTTGGAAGCTTACAGTATGCACAAGTGTGCACTCGCCCTGACTTAGCTTTTATCACCGGGGTACTCGGTGGATATCAAGAGAATCCAGGCACAGAGCACTGGAAAATGGTAAAGAAAGCATTGCGTTATGTGCAAGGCACCAAGGACCTCATGCTAACATACAGAAGATCTGATTCCCTAGAGATAAGAGGGTATTCAGATGTTGATTTTGCAGGAGATAAAGATGATAGAAAATCCACGTCAAGATACGTGTTTACTCTCGCAGGAGGAGCTATTTCGTGGAGAAGCTCCAAACAGTCAATAGTTGCATCATCCACGATGTATGCAGAATTTATAGCATGCTATGAGGCCACGGGGCATGCGATATGGTTAAAGAAATTCATACCCGACTTGAAAGTGGTAGATTGCATTAGCAAACCACTAAATATGTACTGTGACAACCAGCCTGCAGTATTTTATGCTCACAACAACAAGTTGAGTAATGCTACAAAGCCAATAGAAATAAAGTATTATGTCATGAAGGATAAAATCCAGGATCAAACTATAAGTCTCGAGCATATAAGAACAAAGGATATGCTTGCGGATCCGCTAACGAAAGGCTTACCACCCAGTGTGTTCAAAGATCACATAGTCGGCATGGGTTTAATGGAAAACCTATGATTCATGGATAAGAGAGGCCCGAAAAGTAACAGTTTTTGTTTAAAAGCAGAAAGGTATATTGTAGCTGTATGATTCTATCGATAATTGAGCTGTGACGATGAAACATGCTCTATGTATCAATATGTGATGAAACAAGTAAAAGTAAAAGGTATAAAGTTAAAAGTAAAAGTTGAGATCAAGTGGGAGAATGTTAGATTGATCTCACGAGTGCCCAACTGCAACCTCGTGCCCCCCTGGTCAATAGCGCCCTGATCGGGGGCGCTCAACCGTTCACTGGTTGGTGGGCCCCTGTGACCTGCATATATAAAGTGGTGGGGGGCTGGGGCACGAGTTACGAGGTTAACCGCGCCGCCACAAACCCCACCAACATCCCCTTCGGATCTAGGGTTCACGCAGTGCTCACGGGAAGTCACCACCGCCGCCACCATGTCCTCCTCCACCCCATCGTCGTCCAAAGGTTCCGAAGGTGGTGCTCACTCCCCTCTCTCCGTATCTCTCTCGCTCTCTATGTCTCTCTTTTGGTTACTTTCATAGAGGTTATATTTAGACCGTGAACATCTAGACCTAGTAGTGATCTTGAGGATCTCAACAATTTACACTTTGCATACATGACTTGAGGGACATATTGTATAGCTAATTATCATTAACTTCTTCATCTGCATAGGGTATATTTTGCACTGATAAGTGTCCGTAGGACGAAAGATTTTTTGTGATTTGGTTCAGTCTAGAGTATAGGGAGAAACCTCTGAATGGTAAATATATTTTGTTTCGGTATAATAGTGTAGTAAATTTTCTCTTTGGCATTCGTTCTTCTTCTATTTAGCCGTGGCTCATCTTCTTTCTATTACATTAATATTTCTAGTGAAACTATATATGACAATTTTGTGATTAGCTAGATTTCTTGGGAGCAGGGTAGAATGCCTGAGAGTTGGGACTCCTAATGTTCATGGGACATTTTTTTTCTGGTGGCATACCGGCATATGCACAAGAAGGGTGAGAAAATTATACCGGTTTCATCATAAGAAAAAAAACGAAGGAATTTATGGTGTTAAGTTATGAAAAAAAATTAACTACCACCTCCCTGTAAGTTCCGCCGCGTGCGACTATAACTTAAATTTACCATCACGGCTTATGCGGAAGCCTTCTGAGTGGAAATGTTATATGTGCTTCATAAGTTTGCACACTATTTGGTAAACGATTCTCATTATTGGACCAAAGAGGTAAAGTTCCAGAGGTCGGTTAGATATTAGATTGGCCTGCATTATCCGATATTTTTGTAAGATATGTTGATCTTGAATGTATTTTTTATTCTTATACTTTAGTATATTGGAACAGTGAATTATTGACACAAGGAGTGCAAATGTTGAACAGTCAGAAAAGATTTGGTTTATTGATGTCTCTTGATCTGATGATTTTTTTTTTGAAATACTCACTTCTAGTTTTTTTTTTGGTAATGATAGATCTTTCGTCCAGTTCGGTTGAAGTTCCAGATTTCACAATTTGTTAGTAGTTACCGACTTTTTGCAAATGCAAAGCTAGAACAACGTTTATAATTTAGTTTAGAGTTCATGATTCCATTTAGATGGGACCATCTGATGATTATATAACAACTTGGCTTGGACTCACTATTTGCGTGCATTTGATTTCTTTTTCCAGTATATTCTCATGAACTGATCTGCATATCTTATTATTTAGCATAAGTATGATCCACTATTAGCAACATATTTCAAGTTCTGAATATCTCATGTCTAAGATAAGATGTCAATCTCATTTACTTATTGTTTTTACTGATATTTCCCTTACAGGTCTGATTTTTGGGTAATTTACACTGAATGGGCTTCATTCTTGGGGTAGTAGTCTTCCTACGGACACCATATACTGCTGTTAGGTCTAGTAATTGCACATGTGAAGCGTATATCAATGTATGAAGTATGTGACATGTTTTTTTACTAATCGAAATGTAGGACACAAGCCATAGATGCCTATGAGTTTGCTCGTTCGACATAACTAGAAAACAAAACATTAGTTGTTGCACTATGAGTTTGGGTCGCAACTCATCTGGTATTCTAGTTGTTGTACATACAGAGAGGCTACATTTCCTTTGATATTCTTCTTTACATCACAAAGAAAAGTGGGGATTTTCTTACATTTGGAGTGCATATTGTTTGTCTATTCAAAACTCAGCGGTAGAAGTAATTAGCTAGGTAAAAGTGGCAGAGATCGAGTCGTGGTGATTGACTATGTATTGGTTATAACCAGCAATCAAGAGAGCACCGCTTCAAAACTATTTTAAACGGTTGTGAATTTCTAGAACCGTTTTTTAACGATTTGCAAGTTTAATTTGATTGGGAGAAAGCTAACTACTCTCTCCGTATCAAAATATGAGATGTTTTAGCATTTTATAGATATAATGTATCTAGACATGTTTTAGTGTGTAGATTCATATGCATTTTACACTAAAACATGTCTAGATACATATTGTCTAGAAAATGCTAAAACATCTTATATTTCGATACAGAGGGAGTATTTAGTACATGCCCCTCATGACTCAACTTAATTAGATACAATATGTATTTCTCATTATCTACAGAGCCTTTGCATCTCTATAAATATGTATTGGGATTCTACATCAAGTGTATAAATGACCATCAGTTTTCATGCTTAAATTATTTGTTGTGAAAGAATATCTTTAAACCTAGCTGATTCTTGGTCATACTAAGGCCAATGGTGGTTGCTTTCACGTGAAAATGGACGGGTCCAACGGTATCCTGGCATGTTGCTTTTACGTAAAAAATTATACCACTGCCTTCAGGGCTCGGTACGATTGTTTCACTACAGTATGATGAATCTATTATTTTCGGTTCCATCCTCTCATACCTTACAGATAAATCGATGCAATGTACTGATGGGCAAGGAGATTATGGTATAATAACGTGTTTTGGGTCACAAAAGTGTTTTCAATCAATCCCCTTGGAAAAATATACTAAACTATTCGCTGACACACTATTGCCAAACATAGAATTAGTATTCAAGAATGTGAATATAGTCGTGAGGGAAAAATAGAGGGTTCCTTTCTCATTTGTGTAACAAAAAAGTCTATCCAGTAATTGGAAAACCGACATAAAAACATGCAAACGTTTTCAGCGCAACTTTTCCACTTCAAAAACACATGTTAGAGCGACAAATTTAATGTACATAGATTCTCCACCGGTAGTAGTGGTTGTGCTGAAACTGGCTTTGTTTCAAGTCGTCACCGCAAGACCATGGAAGATGGAACCGAGTTGCAGGGAATAGGTTTCACCATGGCATAAAATCAGTGGTCCGGAGTAAGAGCATCTCCACCGGCATCCATCAAAAACGTGTCTGGCACCCTCCAATTGTTCCTCTTTGGGGGAGTGACCGGACCTGTGTCCGCCGATTTGATGGGCGTGCTCCACAGCAGCGCCCCCAAACGGTGACCCGATCAAACAGTTGGCGAAATTCAGTTTTACCCAAAATAACGGCAATCAAATGAAAGTCTCGACCAACACAGGGCCGTTCATACAACGTCTCGGCCAACACACGACCGTTCAAAAGGGCACCAGCGTCGGTGCATGGGAGTTCGGTCTTCTTGGGTCTCGGCGCCCGCTATAGCTGCCGCCTCGGCCTCGGTAGCTCGAGCCGCCGCTTCGACCTCGTCAGCTAGAGCAGCCGTTTAGGCCTGCACCCTCGCCGCTCTTGCCGCCGTGATGCACCGCCTTTCCTCCCTGAAGTACTCCTTCTGATCAGGGCTCATGTCAGCCGTGTTGGTCGCCATGATCGAGCGCTCATCAGCCTTCTCTTGGGCTTTGGCTTTCTTGTCAGCCATGGCAAGAAAAGTGTTCCACCTCTCCTTGATGTCGTCCTGCAGCTTCAGTTTCTTCGCCGCTGATGCGGCCACCTCTTGCACGTACGCGGCCATCGTCTCTTGCACGCCGCTTGCCGACGCTGCATGCTTTGCCTTTGCCTTCTTGTTCCCAGTCGGCCGTTCGACACTCCTGCCCGAAAACTTGGTTTCATCGACGTCGGCCCCCTCCTCCCCTTTGCCGGCCGCACTGAGACGCCAAGCCTTCCACTTTGGGGCGTTTTGAATCTTGGTCCAAACATCCATTAACTTGAACGGCTTCTTGTTATCCATGTTTAGCGCCACGTACATCTTGTGGGCGTCCTTCATCTTGAGGGCGTCGGTCTTGCCACTCTCGTTCCTCATCCACACTTGATCACGGCAGCCATGAAATTTGTTGCAAAGCCCTTGAATCATGGCTCACCGGTTCTCACATCCTTTGGAATTGCGTTCCGGGAGGTCGTCGCGTTGATGGAATGCCTTCCTTACGATGAAGTCATCTGTAATGCGCTTCCAGTACGCATCATGTGTTTGTTGTGAGCCTTTGCGTTCGTCCAACGAAACGAACATCCATGACCCGGCCAACAATAGGTCCTCATCTCCGCACCATGTCTTGCCTCGACTACCCGCCTTCTTAACGATCTCGTTGGTCTCCAGATCGTGCACGTCCTCGTCTTGGCCAAATTGATCGGCGTCAGACTCGGCGTCGGCGTGAGCTTGACCAAATCGATCGGCCTCGGCCTCGGCCTCGGTGTCTGCGTGCACAAAGTTGGCGATGGAGGCACGGATAATTTTCTGCATTGCCCCCTACATTGGCAGATCGGCAGTCACTACACAATTCACCTAGCCAATCGGCCGATCGGCACAATAAATTGTAACGGCAGCAATGATATACCTCCGACTGCTGCATGTTGGCGCCTACTTGGGCGAAGAGGTCGCACTGGGATGCCGTCTGGTCGCCGCTTGTGAACCCTTCCCGACGCAGCGTCGACGAGGACTCGAAGTTGGCCTCCTTGTTCAGGTCGATGCCGGTGGACTGAGCCGGGTCGTAGGGCAATATGGAGAAGCGTGATTGCTGCGAGGCATATACCTGGCTAGGCTCGGCGAAGTAGCGCGGGGAAGACGGCGACGAGCTACACAGGGGGCGGCAGATGTGTCAGTTTGGCTCTGCGCCACGAGCATGTCGGCGGTCTGATTTGCCTCCAACATCGCCGCAGTTCTCGCCCGTTCGCGTCCCCGTTCGCGCCGCCCTTGTCAGAGGTTAGAAGCGATTGTACGCTTCTGCTTCGCCGACAGATCCGCCGCCACATCTGTCGGCTCCGGCTTCATCTGCAGCCTCTTCGGCGCCAAACCCGTCGCCGCCGCACGTTGTGGGACGCCGAGTTTCTTTGAACCTTTTGGCGGCATGGTTCAAGAATGCGAGGAGGCGGCGGCGGTGGTGGGAAGGTGGGAAAAATGGAGGGAACAATAGCCGTTTCGGCGTTCTGCGCGCCAAAGTAGAGGAATTGGGCGCGGTCTATGTCACTGATGGGCGGGGTCCTCCTGTTGGGAGGGGTGAGCGGACGATGTCCGGCGCCCCCAGCCAGGCCCATAAGTATGGCGGGTGGGCTGGACGCCCTGACACAAAATTGGCGTGTGGACACCTTTTGGGGTGCCGCTGTGGCGTTTTTTTTTGTCCGGACCCCCATTGGGCCTTTGGGGGGCCATTTGGAGAGTGCAGGTGGAGATGCGCTAATAGCATCAGCGAGAAATTGGCGTTTCTGGCGATGGAGAGCACACAAGCGTGATACGCGGTGGCAACAACGTCGAGATATGGGCAAGGCTGGCCGCACGGGGCCCAAAATTTTTGGAGGCCCTGCATATATACGTACACTAAGCATTGTATATGGATTTAAAGAAAATAAATGAAAACCAGACCCTATTCAACTATTCAGTGCCAGGTTACTACATGGGCTAACAGACAAATGAGCCAAAGCTCTCATCATGACAAGGATCGATCGATCCTAGGGCTAGTTTCGCCCTGGGCCCCCAAAATCTCCGAACCAGGGACGGAGTTGCTCGAATAATGAGGATATCAAAGAACGAATTCAGGTTAATGCAAACGCGCCTTCTCCTTCTAGTACATAATATCAAAGCTGGAGTTTGGCATTTTGGTGCACTGCAACCATCTTCCTGAACTTAACAGTGGCAAGATATATCTACCAGATCAAGGTCCACGAGCGCATGCTCATAAGTTAAACACCATCGATAAAAAAGGAACGGAAGCAAATGAATCCATTGTGTGTGTGTGTTTTTTGTTTGAGGCTTGCACATTGAGCCGTTGAGATGGACACAAATACTTCCTCCGTCCCAAATTAAATGTCGTGGATTTGTCAAAATATGTATGTATCTATATACTAAAATATGTCTAGATATATCTATATTTTGACAAATGTATGACATTTAATTTGGGACGAAGGGAGTATATGTGTTTGATCTTCTGGCAGGTACGTGTGTCCACTGTGCAATATGTACGTCCTTGTATTAAATTATATATACAGATACAACCATGCAGGATCAAATCAATCGGGGTACGTAGGGCAACTAATCCGGACACAGCAAGATGGGCTTAATTGGCCTCAGAAAGTTAACAAGAAAATGACGGAGACCGGAGAGATGCAGATTGTTCATCGAGCCACACACTGGATTTACACGTGGTCTTTCCTTCTCCTAAAGGGCTAACAAGTACGTTTGTATTCTGAATGCATAAGGTTGATGACGGTCGTACGGACTATCTTCAACCAGGTTGGCTGGTTGCACATTAGGAGATTACAACATGGGTAGATCTTCTATGTTGTTGCTATTTCGTTGCCTCGTGTATGTGGCAACGGTTCGGTATAGTTGATGTCTATTATGCTACTATAACTTTACGCTGATTTTGGCGCTCTGCAATAAAGGGCCGTGTGCATCGACTAGATGCAGACGCCGGGTTTTCCGTTTCAAAAAAGTGTGGTTTTTTAGGCTTGTATATTGAGCCGTTGAGGAGAGTGACATGTACATGTGTTTGATCTTCTGGCACCTACTTGCGCCACTGTGCAATATGTACGTCCTTGTATTAAATTATATACATATACAACCAGGATCAAATCGATCGAGGTAGGGCAACTAATCCGGACACAACAAGATGGGCTTAATTAGCCTCAGAAAGTTGTTGGTAACACAAGAAAATGACGAAGACCGGAGAGATGACCAAGCTGTACGAACATGCTTGGTGGATCGGATCCAAATCCGGGATTGGACTAATCACGTGGGAAGGACTGATCGGAGCGGTTGCGGCACATGATCCGTGCACGAGGCAGTGAGTCAGCATGCGTGCGTGCGGGCGGGCACGCGTACGTAATACGAGTGTTCTTTACGCCATACGTGCCGCGCCATCATGCAAGGCAATGCATGCATGCAAATCGTACGTATACAAAACAAATGGCGCCGGCCGGCCGGAGCACAGGGGACGATCGAGGAGTTATTTGTCCTCCTGCAAGGGTCAAGTCGTAGGATGAGCGAGATTACTCGAGGGCTCGATCTGCCAGCTTCACTGACACGTGTACCCTTACCCTATGCCGGTCTACGTAGAAACTTATATTGTTTAGGTCGGCGTACGTGCATCCGGCCGCTTTGGGCCGGTGTAAGTAGTACAAATAGCAGCACGTACATTGATGTACTGTACATATTTCAATCCGTTGACGTGTACATATACTAAGTGTGATCTTATCGCAAAAAAAAAAAAACCAAGTGTGATCAAACGTACGTCGTTGTACTAACGATACACAAGTACGACAATCAAGCCGATCGATGCTCCGCAAGTCCGGCCGTATCCAGGCGACGTCACCATTATACTCTCCCTATTCCCTAATACCGAAGGCCGAAGCTGGCCAAAACATTCAATGGAATAGTAGGAGTGCATGCATGGGTTCAACACTTATTGAGTACTGAAAAGAAAAAAACACTGATTGAGTACTGCAGCTCCGCCCAGTAGTACAGCGTCGGGCCCTAGCGCACACGTTGCAAAGGCAAGCGTGCAGTGCGTCCGTACGCGTTGCATCAGCGGATAACTGGCCCGTCTGCTCTTTGCCCCCCTCAAGTAGACGTTGCAACGTTGGCCTGCTAGCCGCCACCGGCCACACAGTGCATCTGCCGGGAGGTGCCTGGAGGCCGGAGCCATCTGAGGTGCACCAATTTATTCCCCCCGCCGTGCGCCGGCTGCGCAGCCAGTACAGTGAAAACGACCAGTGTCTTCAGTTCTCCACCAACTCGCCCTGGCTGAACATGGCCGCGAGCATAGGACCGTTTAATTGGCAATATTCGCCAAAGTGACTATTCCTTTCCGGGATACCATGTGGACATATATATTGGAGCCAGTTGAGACGTCATGTGGACATATATATTCGAGCCAGTTGAGACGTTGGGCTCGATGGATCGGTGCGTTGTGCAGTGCTGAAACTGGAAGTGTGCACCTTAGGGCATCTCCAAGAGCCCGTAAGGTAGACATCGATAAACTCTTGCCATGTACTCGCTCCGTTTCTAAATATAAGATATTTTAGCTATTACTCATACTGTCTAGATGCAAAATAATATGAGTGAACATACATACTAAAAGTTGTCTAGATACATGTAGACATGCGTGAATGTGGAAAAGGGCTAAAACATCTTACATTTAGGAACAGAGGGAGTAGATCATATAATAACGTGATAACAAATAAACGAGGAGAGAGAGAAAAGTTATAGAGTATAGATTAACTAATGCCTCTTACACGAGATTTAAGGTGAAATAGAGAGCAATCACATTTAACCTCCGTGCTCCTCCCCGTCGCCGCTGCCGGCAGAGGCTGCCGGGCCGTGCCCTAGTGGCGCCGGCGGCGGGGGCTTGTCTCTACCCGCGTCGCGCTAGTCGAGGCGGGGCTCCCTCGGGCAGCGGCGGTACTTCCCAGGTGGATCGGCTCCGACCGGGAGGTGGCACTATGGCGGCGATGTTTGCAAGTGCGGGGTGGCGCAGTGGTGGACGTGGATGCGCCACAGTCGACGGGTCCAGGCGGCTCAGATCTGGGCCCGTGGGCCCCATCTAGGTTGGGACGGGCTTGTTGACCCGGGACATGTTCTGGAGTTAGAGCTGAGGGTGAGGGGGGCGTGGACAACGACGACAGTGGCCGGCCTGTTGCAGCGCGGCTGCAAGCTTTACGGGCCCGTTCCGGGCTCGGCCGGACCCCATTAGGACTGGTATGCCCCCTGCGGGGGCTTTACGGGCCCGTTGGGACCGGCCAGACCTAACGGGGACTGGTGTGCTGTGTAGCCGTGTCCGGTCGACTACCGTCCTCGACGGTGGAGGCAGTACCCTCCTGCTCGGCTGTGGTTGTGTTGTTTCCGGTGTAACCCTCCCCTCATATTCGTCTGTCAGACCATGTAGTGTCGACCTCGGAGAGACAACGATGATGGCTTCGTGCTTGTGGTGGCACGTGTTGTTGGGCGGATGGTCCGGTGGTGTCAAGGCTCAGCCTTGAGGGGCTCCTATGCTCCGATCGTCCGAGGCGGTGGATAGGGTTTCGGGAGAAATCCTTGCCGGCTCGTTTGACACCGGTGTGGTACCGCCTCCGGGTGAAGGGTGTCATGGCTACCCTCTCTTCGTTGTCCCATGTGTGCCGGGAGAAACCCTAGGACCAGTGTGCTGGTCCGGGCAACAACGTGTCTTCCTTCTTGAAGGTGTTGCTCGGTACTCGTCGATTCGTAGCTAGGAGCGGTGGCGGGTCATCGTCGTTTAGTCGATCCGCCTATGTCTCCTTTTCTTACTTTTTTCTTTTGTGTGTGTTGGCTGCTGCCTCAGCCAGTGTGTTGGTTCGGCTCTGTTGTATCAAGTGGTTGATATATTAATATAGCGGGGATTCTGCCTATTTCGGTATGGGAAACAACTTCACCGTATCTTAAGCCACGCCATGTCAGCACGTGGTACTAAGAGACCTCTGAATTTTTACTCGGTGTCTCTTATAATTATTTTCCAGCATTTATTTGCTTTGCTCATCCCAATCCCGGCCGCACACACTAATTGGCCAAGCCATGATATTTCTCTTGAAACATGTGTCAAGAGACGTAGTTTAAAGTAGATGAGGATCATGGTGACTCTCGCCCTCCGAGGAAAATTGTTGCCAAGGGGAAAGCCAAGTCTCTTGCTACGAAGCCATCATCAAGGAAGAAGAAAGGCAAGGAAGCAAGGAGGGACTATAAGCATGATGTGACCACTCAGGAATTTGCTCAGATTCATCAGAAGGATTGGTACACCACTCCGAGGGACATAGAGTTTGATGATGCTCGCTTTTGGTGCGCGGAGCAGTCCTACATCTTTGCTGACATCTACTCCGACTAAAAGTTTCCAATACGTCAAATGAATCCCACCAAGTTCCAGTTCATCAAGGACAAGGATGTGTTTGCTGATGCTGCTAGTATTATTGAGAGGTTTGGTCTTTTAAAGCTCATGGAAACTCGATGCCCCTACAATACCGACCTCGTGGTTCAGTTCATGTCTACTCTGGCGTTTGGTTCTGGTGCTGTGTGCATTTTGAAGTGGATGACTCAGACCACTCCTTGTGAGGCTCAGTTCTTCAAGTTGTGTAAGCTTCTTGGCTATAGTTACCGCTCTCATCCTCCACTTGGTCACTGTATGCATGATATTGATAGACCTCAGCGTGAGAAGAATATGGCTGCTATGTATGCCCCTGGATTCACTGTTGGCAAGTTGGAAGGGATACTCCCATTCTATGATCAGTTGGTTCGTCTATTCAGGGCTTTTCTGGTTCCAAGTGGTGGCGACAATGATGCTCTCACCAGTCCGCTTTGCAATCTCCTGATTCTGGCAAAGCAATGCATGGAGGATGAGGACCCTACTGCTTCATACACCGTGGATGTCATGGACATTATCTTCCACGAGCTCCGCAATGCGATGATTGGTGGGAACACTATCCCATATAGACCTTTCATCCTGATGTTGATCAAGGATACGATGAAGAGAGACTTCTGTGAACTGCCTTTACAAGACCATGCTTTCAAGAAGCTGTATATCAAGAGGAAGAAACCTGTTGCTGCTGCTCCTGCCCCACCTACTGAGGGTGGTTCCTCTATGGGGGATTGAATGTCCCAGCGTTTAGGAACACACGGGGGGTAGAATATTAATCTGTGCATCTACATGCATGTGTTTGCAAAACCTGAATAATTTTTTCGCAAAACCAAAACCCTGGAGTGATCGAGGTTCCATCAATTAATTGATTATGAGATAGAGTTAGACATCGGAAGTTGATGGAATTTTGACATGACGTTTGGGTTATAATTTGAATTTGGGAGTTAGGGTTTGAATTATTTAAATTTAGGAATGTAGAGTTTAAATTTGAATTGAATTTGAATTTGAATTCAAATTGAATAAACATGTTGATATCTTAGATATAAATCAATAACACAAATATTAAATATCTCTAAATATCAACAAGAATAAATAAAGAAAAACAATTAAACTTTACTACAAGTTACAAGCTCTTTACAATGGATTCTATAATAGAAATATTACAACAATTTTACAAATGAGCTATTACAAGAATTTGATCCTAAAACTAAAAACTATTTAATCCATAGCATCTGATATCTTCAACACCTGCAAAACAAAATACAAAACCAAAACAGAATGGTTAGGGGGGGATTAATACCCTCAGATTCTCAGTGAGATGCACTGATGAACTCATCACAGGGATTAATACAAAATGTGTAGTATCTGTTCTGTTAAATATTGCCTCAGACCAACATCACAGGCATAGACTAGGAATTACAACTGGCATCACAAAAAAAATACCAGGCAAGGATAAGATCAGCCGAATGCCTGAAGAAAATATCTCCTCACTGGCAAGCAGGCACACAACGCACTCATGTACAAGATTTTGTGCTGTCAAAACCACCACTGTGGTATAAAAACCACAACAGCCGCAAGAGAGGGGGCACACACATCACTTTCCCCTGATATTGCTCGGGTTGCAAAAGCAACCAAGAACGGGAGAAGCACATCCACCAAATCATCCACTCATAAAACCTCCACATATATTGGAGCATCTGATTGCAAGCCAGCAATCAAGTTTACAAGGCCAAGGTACAAGGAAGCAACAGGAGATAATCAAGCAAGCCACAAGCACCAAAATCCACCAACCATTCTGATCATCACCTAAGGTGAATTTCTTGGTACCATCTCAGCCATTCAGTGGCTAGCTGCACACAAGATTTTCTGGGGTTTTTAGTATCCTTAGAGAGGCATAGTGATCCTATGATATAGCTCATCATTGGGGATAGATCTATCAAGTTAAGCATCTGTTCTTATTAGAGAAAGGCCTCAGGCTATGCATCATAGATTTGGGGGCAAAGGAAACAAGTGCAAGCATCTGTTCTTACTTAATAAACTTCAAAGAAGTAAAAGAATCATGTGAAGTAATCTGTTCTTATCATTTGATGCAAAGAGGCATCACATCAGTAGAATATAGATCTTATTAGCAAAAGGATCCTGAAGCAAACCATTATCCAAAGGGCTATTGTATCATGTCACTTAAACAGAATTGCTGGGCACCAGATCTAAAGATCTGATACCTCAACACAATTATATTAGGACATAGGAACAGTAAAAGGAAATCATAGGTTGATGGCATATTCTCTGCATCAAAAAATCCAGAGTAATACCTATCAACAAACAGCACACCCATAGAAGGTTTGGAAGCCACAAATGATAGTGGGCTCTGTTCATCAGATAGCAAGCCACGGGAATTTATCACAGGAAGGTATCTAAAGAGAATCATTCCACAGAAATGGCACAGGGAGTAAATCCAAGCCAATTCTGCACTAGCAGCACAAAGATAATACCCACAAAAATCCCACAACATCATGCATCAGGTAGATAACCCTATGAGTATAACAACCACTAAAGCATACATATCTCCAGTTCATCATAGAGCATAACCAAATCTCCACAGCCTCTGTATCAAGAATCCAAGGGGAAAATTCCCCAAAGCCAATCAATTCATCCACAATCTCACAGAGGGTTCACAGGGGGCATGGCATGAGAACTAGCACGATGGCCAGGCTCCAAAGCAAGGGGGGAAGGAGGCAGAGAGAGAGTAGAGAGGGGACAGAGAGAGAGGGTGAGGAAAACTCACAGGTGGTCACCATCGTGGTGACCACAGCCAGTCGAGGTAGCGATGAACGGCGACGAGCCGCGGTTGCTCTCCAGGAGGCCGTCCCGGCGGCATCGTCCTCGCAACCGCGGCCACCTTGAGGAAGCAGCAGCAGCACTTGAATCACCCGGGAGCACCTTGGAGCCACCTCGAGGAGCAGGAACCACCGGAGAGGGGTGGAGCACCCCGGGCTTCCGAAACCTAGGGTTAGGGTTTGGGTTGTCCGCGGGAGGCACAACGGGTAGAAAGCAGATCGAGGTGGAGGAGGGAGTAGAGGAAAAGGTGGCGCGTTGATTGCGCTCGGTCACGGCGGCGGGGATGGCCGGAGGGTGGCGGAGTAATTCGCCGGAGGGGAGGCGATTTTGGTTGCCCGAGAATCGCCCGCGGGCGAGGAGAAGAAGAGAGGAGGGGAGTGCGCGCGGGCGAGTGTGTGTGATCTGGTCTGGCTCGACCAGGCTAGCGGGTTGGGTTCAACCCTGACGAGGTTGACCCATCTGTCAGCCCTAGGGGCAAAATGGTCATTTGACCAAATTCTTTAATAAAAGAATTATAAAATATTAGAAAATAATAAATAAAATTCTACAAATTTCAAATATTTAGAACATAAATAATTTTTTATTCAGTAAAGTTTTTGTGTATAAAAAAATCAAGAATAGTAATACAATAATACTTATAGTCTTAAAATTATAATTTTGAAATATTTAATTCATAATAAAAACTTGATTTAGAATAATTCAATCAAATAAGATTATATCTTCTCAAAATTTAATTCAATATTTAATATTTTCAAAACATTCCATAATTTATGTTTTCTGAGAAAGCAATAAGTACTTAATTAATTAAATTAATAAAAATAACATAAAAATAATATTAAGAACACTAATAATCATTAACTCTGAAAAATAATGAAATCACAAACAAAACAATTGTTACAAAAGATTTAGTACACCCAAATGATCATTTAGTTAAAAAATGCATACATCCCATCATTATGCATAATAGCATCGTTTGCTTCTTTAAACATCATCTTTACTAGACAATGATGGTGTTTTGTAGAACAAGGAAGTCGGGATCTGCTCCAAGCTTCAGACTTCGTCACCTGTCCGTATCAAGGCAAGCTCATCACTTGCTCATGTCCTTTGAACTATCTCATAACAACTATTTTCAAAACCTTATCGTAATACCACCTACGCTCAAAAGAATGCATGATCCTACTTTTATAATAATATGACTAATTGAATGACTACCCGAGTGGTAGTGTTCTGTTTGGTGGGCGGATGGTGCCATGGTAAGATGAATAGGTCTAAGGAAGGTTCCATATGCATGGGAAAGTATTACCTAGGAGTTAACAACCAATGCCGTCAGAACTCGGTGTGCCGTAGATATCGCGTTGACCATGGATCTTCTATGGGGGAAGTAAGTCAGCTGTGATCTTCTCTCGTTCGCATGTCAACGGGCTGCCGGAGACGTACGCCGTAGGTTCTGCGGGACTACATGCATATGGGTGGGAGCCCTTACGTCCCATGGACTCTGGGGTCTATGAGTGTCTGCCAGGGGCGCGTAGATCTCCATCGTGAGGGGTGGAATCAGGAGTTCAACCTGCTGGTGGAAATGGGTGGGCATGCGTTGGCAGAGAAGCACGGTTTGGCTTGGACCAACAGCCGGGCCCCACACCTGAGTGGGAGTGGACAGGATCGCGCGCCTGGTTGTGCAACATGGTCTTGGTCGCCCATGGGTAAAGTAACGCACCTCTGTAGAGTGTAAAAGGATGTGGCATGTTACCCATTTTCCGGGATGGAACTGCGAATGCTACAGGAAAGGCAACTCCATGAAGTTCTAGTCCTGTGATGGTCTGGCGGGCATAGTTTTCAGTATTAAAATCAATCTCTTGAAGAAAGTTTGACAAAACTTTGCATCTGTCTAGACTCTTTAGAGTCGAGGACCGTAGTTAGTGCATCAATTACTTCTGTACTTAATGAACTTGCTGAGTAATGCTCGTTACTCATTCAATCCCGTTTGACCCCTGCTTAGGCTATGAAAACTTAGAAGAAGCATCCTTCAATATCCTCGGAGGCCAAGAAGACATCTTCTACGAGGAGCCGGACCTCTCCGGAGGAGTGGAAGGAGTCGACTACACCATTCAGTACGGAGTTGACCCTGAGGGGGCTGAGTCTAACTAGGTTTAGCCTAGTCTGAAATAAATATTTATCACGGTCGAATAGAGCAGCCATGGACTCTCTTGATGGCTGTTGAGTTCCCGTATTAGCACCTGCTTTACTGTCGGTTGTCGTTCTAACTTCAATAATGGGATGATCTCATCATGAGCTCATCCTCATGTCAGTACATTTTGTTTTGTAATATATTTGTTGTATGACAATCAGTCCCGCAATGTTTCTGCTGTACCACCCTGAGGGATGTAATATTTGCGGAACGGTGTTCTGTAAGTGTTATATCAACGACTGGCGTACTACAACATGCAGTGGTATGCCGGGTCACCACAGCTAGTATCAGAGCAATTGCTTTGACCTTAGGTTGGAAACCTAGTAAAGGGATATACCCTGTAGGGTTTTAGAACGTAACAATAAAGAATGGGAACTGCTGAGCGTCCCCCGGGGGATGGAAAATTTCCATCCCCCGCCTCCCCCTGCTGACACCTGTCCGTTTTTTTTTTGCCAAATCCCACTTTTGCTCCCCGTAGCAAAAAATAGCCCCGCTTTTGCTCCCCGTAGCAAAAAAAAATCCCGCTTTTGCTCCCGTAGCAAAAAACGGTTCGCCCCAAAAAACAATAGGAAAAAGATCAGACCTCGCCGGAGTTACTGTAGCAATTTTTTTGCTACAGTAGCAAAAAGTCGATTTCGCCGGAACCGTCGCCGGAGACTTTTGCTCGCCGGAGGAATAGCAGAGCAAAAAAAATATACTAAAAAAGCAAAAAAATAACCTTATTGTAGCAAAACAATTATGCTATTAGAGCAAAACATCGGACCTCGCCGGAGTTACAGTAGCAAAAAAATTGTACAAGAAAAGCAAAAAGAAAACCCTATTGTAGCAACCATTTGTAAAAAAAATGAGCCAAATGAGCACTGGCTGGTGGAGTACACGGTAACGCATACCTCACTCGTCAGTAGCTGTGTGTATTTTTCTAAGCAAGTTGTATCGCCGGCAACTAAAATATCTGTCGGCGTACTACTCCGGTGGCCCTTTCTGCGCGCTCTGGCACGTCGAATTAACAACGGGAGCGCCGCTACCAGCACTAGCAGCGGTGCCACTCCATGGAGCAGCACTAGCATGCGGTGCCACTTTTTTAAGCAAGTATCGCTGGCAGCAGGTAACTGCTCTGCTCGCCGGCGTAAAAAATATCCTTCGTCTCCTCTGGTACTAGTACGCTCACTCCCACGCGCATGGCGGCGGCTGCGGCGGCCCCCACATTCCGCTTCAACCCGAGGAGCGCCGACGAGATCTTCAAGGAGATGGGCCCAACCGCTGCGGCCCCGCCTCTCCCAAGCCTGTCCCAGGGGTAGGCGCCAATGCTGCCGGATTCTCCCCTGGTCAGAGCGGCACCTTTCCTGCAGCCTCGAGGACGGAGGGAGCTGGGGTGGAGTAGAGGAGCGCATGGCCGAATGGAGAAGCTCCCGGGGCTGGGAATGAGGGGGACGACCGCACGGGAGCCCTACCAGCGAGATGCGGAGAGGAGGCGACTGGATCTGAATCGGGGAGGAGGAGACGAGGGGAGAAGCTGGGGAGAGAGTGAGCGGTGGGTAGTGTGCGGGCGTGTGCGGGGCCCGCCCACGTGGTGTGCGGGATGACCCGGAGGATGATCCTCCGGGGGATTACCAGCGTTTCCCATAAAGAATTCGCTGGAAGTATGATAGGTATTCACTTGGGAATATTCTGGTAATATTTCCAGAATGTTGAATATTGATTATGATCTATTAATAACATTTATGTTACTTGTGAACAGTGATCATGAACGGCGGGAGTTCCGGGAGAACGGAGTGGGTTAAACATGAGAGGCTTGGCCACTACAAGGGAGAGTTGACTGAGCAGCTACGAGCTTTGCTCCGAGCTTTCGAGTTCGACACCAACCTTAAAGTCAACACCTACACGTATAAGGATGGGGAGATGTTTTTCAAGTACCGGGTATTAATTCTAATACCCAGGGAATTAACACCACATTAACCACACCTAGTGGTGAAGGAAGGAGCCAGATGGCAGCATACCAACAGGCTTTAGTACAAGCCTTAGCCACCATCAGAGAGTATAAGGCTAGTCAGCTGTCAGGTACTAGCTTCACAGCTATACCGCACGACCGCCTAAGCACAGTGTTGGCACTCGACCATTCCGTGTTGATCAAAACCAAGCCCAAGCTAGCCACTAGCCTATTAGATCGATATAGGAAGTTGGTAGGATCTTTCTACAAGACACATCAGGTCATTGTTGATGACAAAGATGGAATGTTGAAGAATCTAACCACACCACCTAGCCCTAAGCAAAAGGGGAAGCAGAAGGATCAGGAGAGTGATGAACCGTATTATACCCCAGGACCAGAGTCATCCAGGAAATCACACCATGATAGGCAGTCCAGGTATTCCCCTACCCCAGAACCTATTCACTATCCTGTTATACCACCCAGTGAGCCAGAACCCTATGATCCGTTTGACATATCGGATGAACCCAGAGACATAAAGCCAAACACTTTTTGTGGGGTTCTAGAATCATATTCCTTTATTGAGAACTCTGATGGCTGGAGATTTGACTGGTATCCTGGTACTAGTCATCATCCGATTCCATGCGACTATATGTCAGGGGATGAGGATCAGGATAGTGTGGAGATAGTGGCAGCTGAGGAAGCGGATATTGTCGTCGTGAATATATCATCTGATGAGGAGGAGCAGGATGAAACCCATCCGATGCAGGAGGAACCATTTGATCACAACCACTGCACGAGTACCACTTGCTTCGCATAAGAGGAAGCCTCGCAGTACACCAGTACTGAGGAGTATGTGTCTTATCCTGATGATTATCTGGACATGGACTGGCTCTCTTTGAGCGATACCCAGTCTATGGAAACTTCTGACACAGACTATGTGCCATCTGGGAGGCCGTTTATTCCTGAGGCGGTGCGCATGACTCCACGCTACACAGGGTGGACTCCTGGTATGTACTCGGAGTAGTACAGTGACATCCAAGGAGAGGAAGTGAGGGCTCGAGTTAGGTAGTATTCTGGAGTTTCGAGCCATATACCTAAATAAGGGTCGGAGTGTGAGCGCGACTCAGTTGTGTTTCCTACTGTTGTACTTTCTGCAATTCACTGCGGTGAAGGCTTGTAACCAACTTATAAGTATATGTATAATATGTGTAATATGTTGTTTGTATCTGGATTTGGATTTTGTTTCTCTTGTGTGATTAGTGTTGCATGTGAAGTGAGGCTTAGAAAGCATGAGCATGATGTAACTATGAGTTTGTTTGCTTCACATTGCAGGACTAAGGGGTTATGGAGAGTGGCGGACCCAGTGAAGCTGACGCTCAGCGTCTGGAGCGGGAAAACAAGGCCAAGGCTGATGAGGACGCTGCAAGAGCAGAGTTGCCACCACCACCACCACTCAGGCCACTGGCGGAGTAGAATTTCATGGAATATATGAAATTTGTACAGGAGAATCAAAATAAATTCATGCAGGAACTGCTTAACCAGGTGGGACCTGGGAGAGCAGCTGAACCAAGGATGTTAACACTGTCAGATTTCCTCAAGACTAAACCAGCACCGTTTGCCACGGCCAAGGATCCTATGGAGGTTGAAGACTGGTTAGTCGATACTGAAAGAAATCTCAAGGCTATCAACGGCAATGACGCAGAGAAGGTGCGCTTTGCTACACATCTTCTAAATGGTCCCGCAGCAGCATGGTGGGATAACCGGATTATTATGAAGCCGCCGGAAAGGGAATTCACGTGGAATGAATTCAAGGAAAAATTTAGGGAGTATCATGTCCCTGACGGTGTCATGGAGCTTATGAGGAGGCAATTCGAGGAACTTCAGCAGGGGACACACCATATGATATGGTATGTCAATGAGTTCAGCAGACTTTCCCGATATGATATTGATGAAGTTGATACTGACAAGAAGAGAATCAATAGGTTCTTGAGAGGGATGGATCCCTATGCGTCTATGCAATTAAGGACATCCAAACCATCTAACTTTCAGGAGTTGATGAAATCTGCAGTTACTTGGGAGAATGATTTCAAGTTGGTTCAGCAGAACCGACAAAAGAAGGCCAAGTTTGAGCCCAAAAAGTTTCAACCCAGTAGACCTACTACAAACTTGAGTTTCAAGCCAAGAATAAAGTCGGGAGGAGGCCCGATCAATCGTGGACCATTCAAGCTAAGGAATCAGATAATCGTCATGGTTGTGGGCTTCCGGGGCATTTCAAGAGTGAATGCAAGAAGCCTAGGATTGTTTGTTTTGGATGTGGAAAGGAGGGACATATCAAGCCAGATTGTCCCAACAAGACAACCGGAGGAGGTTTCAACAGAGGTGGAGCAAGGCCCGGAGGAGCAAGCGGATTCTCAGCCGGAAGTGGCGGCAGCGGGAAGAACAGTAATGGTAAAGGAGCAAGACCCTTCGGGAAACTGAACTGCACATCTCTGGAGGAGGCTGACAACTCGGACACCACCGTATTAGGTACGCTCAGTCTTCTTACTCAATATGGCAATGTTTTATTTGATACCGGTGCCACCACATCATTCATCTCCAGTTATTTCGTGGATAAGTATGGGGAAGGTGTTCGCGTTTAGAATGTCCTCTTACCGTTATGACGGCGGGAGGTACGCTCTTAGTTACGCGTGCAAGGCCAGATCAAGTCATCATGATCTGTGGTTGCACATATTATGTGAACCTATTTGTTATTCCTTTGAAGAACATTGATGTTGTTCTTGGAATGGAGTGGATGACGGAGAATGGAGCTTTGATTGATTGTGAGGAGAAGACGGTTTCTCTTAGGAGGCCTCGAGGAGGAAGAGTTACTTATCAATCAGATAAGCATACTCATGTGGAGGCTGAACTCCAACTCAACTCACTCAATGAAGCTAAGTTAGAAGATATATCAGTAGTTAATGAGTTTCCGGATGTTTTTCCAGCAGAATTACCGGGAATGCCACCAGATAGGGAGATCGAGTTTACCATTGACTTGATACCAGGTACATCACCTATTGCTCAGGCACCATACAAGATGGGTCCTAAGGAGTTAAAGGAACTTAAAGAACAGTTAGATGAATTGGAAAGCAAAGGATTCATCAGGGAAAGTGTATCACCATGGGGATCACAAGTGATATTCGTGGACAAGAGAGATGGAGGTAGAAGAATGTGTGGTGATTCCAGAAACCTGAACATTGTCACTATCAAGAACAGGTATCCATTACCAAGAATACAAGATTTTTTTGATCAATTTTATGGAGCTGGAGTGTTTTCCAAGATCGATCTTAGATCAGGGTACCATCAGATCAAAATTAAACCAGAAGATGTACCCAAAACAGCTTTTGTTTCAAGGTATGGACATCATGAATGTTTGGTTGTTCCTTTTGGACTGACCAATGCACCAGCTATTTTCATGAATTTGATGAACAATATCTTCATGACATACTTGGATAAGTTCGTGATTGTGTTCATCGATGATATCCTGATATATTCAAAGAACAAAGAAGATCATGCCAAGCACTTAAGGATAGCCCTACAAGTTCTGAGGGAACATCAACTATATGCCAAATTTAGTAAGTGTGAGTTTTGGTTAGACCAAGTAGAATTTCTTGGACATGTTATCAGCAAGGAAGGTATTGAAGTAAATCCTGTCAAAGTATAGTCAGTTCTGGATTGGAAGGCACCAACCAATGTCAAGGAAGTTCGAGGATTCCTTGGAATGGCCGGGTATTATAGAAGATTCATTGAAGGATTTTCTAAAATAGCCGGGCCAATGACCAATTTGTTAAGGAAGAATACTCCTTTCGTATGGTCAGATAAGTGTGAAGCCAGTTTTCAAGAGTTGAAGAAACGATTAACAACAACTCCAATCTTAGCAGTACCTGAACGAGGCAAGGATTACACTATATATTGTGATGCATTGATGGCTCCCAAGTACAGGAGATCAATTGTAGTACTTTTCGAATTAGAAAGGTTGTCGAACCCACGAGGAGCATAAGGAACTGGTAAGTAGAATAGCAAAGGAATAATAAAACCAACATGTGTTTTTGTGTTTTAATTGTGTAGTGCAAGTAAAGTAAAATGCGGAAAGTAAATTGCAGCAAGTAGTAGGTCTCAATGAGAGACAAAGCCCAATCCTCTAATGCGCAAGAGGACAAGCTCAAGTGTGTGTTTGTGTCTTATATGTGGAAAACGTTCCCGAGGGTTGCACGGATTTAGCTGGCATAGTGATTCATTGCATAACATGTTTGTATATCTTGTCTAGTTTTAATCTTCTTCGAACGGAGCCACAAATAGGAATAGCTAAATAAATAAACTATCACCCCTTATGATGGATCACGTGGCCAATTAAATGACAGCACGAGAATTATTAAGACATGATGTCCCACCATAGCCTTATGCTCTAAGGTCCCCGATACAAGTACCCTCATAATGCAATTCAACGACTCTGTCTCAAGTTCCTGTCACCTAAAGACATCATCACGTCACTACACTACGGTGTTCTCCTATGAGCCCATGTAGGTGAAGTGTTGTACAGTCGACGTTCGTACAACACCATCATAGAATCACATAAAAGATAAATACTATACCAAATAACAACTCATCTTATGTAACAAATCATTGCCAATTCATCCTATGCCCTCAGGAACATGCGGGAACTACTCACAACGTGCAAACATGATCATGTATGGTGACATATGTGGTACAACACAATCTGAAACAATGGATCCACCACCAAATAATGACAAGTACTCAATCCCAAACATGCAACGGAGTACAATAACACGTATCTAGGGTGTAGCAATGATCAAACTATGAGGGGAACGGAGTGGATCACGGTGATGGTGTTGGTGGAGATGCAGGTGCTGGCGAGGATGGTGATGGAGATGCCTCCTCCCACGCCAAGGAGGAGATGGGGATGAAGATGGGGATGATTTCCTCCTTCTCCGGAGCTCCGGAGCAGCAGGATCTGTCTCCCCCGCGGAGAGTTTCGAGAGTTTCGCCCCCCTGGCGGCTCCGTCTCGTCTCGGGAAAATTAGGGTGTTCCTTTTCGGGGAAGACGGAGTCGTCAGCAAAAAGACCTCGGGGAGGAGGGGCTGTGGGCCCATTTGGGGGCCTCACACGCGACCGGGGAATCTGGCCGCGTGGGCTACCCCTTTTGGGCCTCCTGGCCCTCCTCCTTTGTGTCTTGTGCCCACGGCCTTTCTCCCGAAGAAAAACTGACATGGTTTCTTTCCTTTCGCAATTTGGATACCTGTAGCTCCTGAAACATCAAAAACATGAAAACAGGTGTTTTCTGACACCCAGAAATTAAATACCAAAAATAGGGACTTTGTAGGAAAGTCCCATAAAATCATCTAAAACATGCAAAACAATGACATAACATTGATAAAACATCCCAATAATGCCTATATGGAGGGTATAAATGATGATATAAAATGCACGTATCAACTCCCCCAAGCTTAAACCTTTGCTCGTCCTCGAGTAAATAAGGACATAGATCATTACATGCATCAATGGACTTATGGTTGATAAATAAATACGGGCATTGTATCATCATCATGTTCAGTTATAATGCAAGATGAATGAATAGAACTCATACACATAAGGATAACATATTCGAAGCTCTAGCAAACACCCCATACTTTTGAAAGCAAATAACCATTGTATGTCGGACAATCAAATTATACTCTTTAATTTGTAGAAAGATAAATGAGTAGTGGTAAAACATGATCAAGTCTCATTTAGTTTCCAAACTATTCAGCTTAAATTACTAATTGTAATGTGGCATCCATTGGGCTAAGACTCTCATTGCCCCTTTATCATTAGCATCTTAATTTATGAATGTTGAAGTAATGTGGTTGACAAGGTGTTGGTTGAATGTCTCATGCCCCGTGAGTGTGAAAACCTACTCCATGATTACTCAACTTAAGATTCCTAATAAGCTTTGTACAATCATAATAAGTATTAATGACATCATAGAGAATTGCAAAGAGGTACCTCTTGCCCCATGACATAGAAACCAGCCCATGTCACAATAACAAGATGAACAAACGGAGTAGACTCATCATCCTTTTTTATTTCATTCACTATATGCATAGCTTCTTATTTTATTGTAGGATGTGTTTGTAGAGTCCACTCTAGCTGTAAGTAAATTTCCACCATGATCAAGCATGGCTTGGGTTAGCGGCCCAATGCAATTTCTCTAGTCATATATACTTACTCATCAAAACTTACTATTCCTCTATTTCATTTCGGCATGGCAGGAGTCCAAAAACAAAAGCACATGACATCAACTAAATAAAAAATTTCTTTGTGCAATGTTGAAAGCTTTTCACGTGATGCACGTGTTAGCCAACTCCCAACCAAAATCCTTGTCAAGCACAAAACTTTTAGCTCCCATTAATGGGTCATGTTTGTTAAGTGCAATAGAAATAAATGTGTGCATTCAAAAGTTCGTGAGAGTCTTATCCCAAATTCAGCCCATGCCAATTAATAACATAAGCATCTTAATTTAGAGCATAAATGAAACTATAACATGGTGAACATGCTCTGAATAGCCATTAAGCTAATAGATAGATAGTGGATTTATGTCATATTGAGATAATTCTACAATTGTCCAACACACTCAAGTTAATTAATTTCAAGGCAAGATGTGATTGAAACCTCTAAATATTCCATGCTCATTTGCATGAGTGTTACCCATAAATCCCCAAAACAAGAGAATCATGGATGACACCATACTTTATTATTCATTGATAAACCATAAGACGGGGATGCATGATAATGCTCAATGAGCTCACTCAAGCCTAAACGAAAACGATACGAGATAATAAAAGCAAGACACACCAAAACTAGATAGACATGATAAAGCTGATAAAAGACGGGGGATAGGTGAAACTCCCCCAAGCTTAGATGGTTGCGGTAATTTCTTCATTCTCCCTTCTTCTCGTACTCAGCCCACCACTCTTTCTTCTTCTTGTCGTAATCTTCCTTCCACTCTTCCTGCTTCCATGGAAAAGGCCTTCCAGTATGGAAGGACATGGGTGGATCATTGTACCTGAGAGTGGAACCTTCTGCAATCTTCTTGAAACGTTCTTCATACTCACAGTTCTGGTTCTCCATGTCCCACATCAGAGCTTGGTACCTATCCATCTCTGATATGACACGCAGATACCTAGTCCCCAGGTCCTTGATCCTCTCCTCGTACTCCTCTATCTTCTTCTCCAGCTCCAGATTCATGAAGTGGTGGGCATCAAGGCTGCGTTCAACAATAGAGTTATACCTGAAAACTGTTTGTTCAAGAGCCTCCAGCCTCTCCTCCAGCATGCCTTCGGTCTTGGGAGCCTTCACCTCCTCCATGAGCAACACACCATCCTTCAAGGTCAGGGTTTTCATGGGGGTCATCACGGAGTTGAGGTAATGGTTCACAATGCCTCCCTTGGGTGGATCTCCCCCCCCCCTAGGTTGGATCCGGAGCTTGACATGGCTAAACCCTGGCAGACAGAAACAACAGAAACAAAGATCGCGCGAGAACTCTTGGTGCGGGATTAGATCGCCAAAAGGGGGTATATATTGACGTGTTTTAGGGTAATACGAAGTGTCGGAGTCAAAAACGAGACGGAACGGGACTCCGAGGTGGAAAAGGGGTACCTGCACGCGGCCAAGGAATCTGGCCGCGTGTGGGGTCCTCTTTTCCCCCTCGAGGTCCAATTCCTTCCAATTTTCTTGTCCCACACGTTAATTTACATAAAAAATGAGTTCCGTAAGTTTTCACGCAATTCCGAGAAACTTCCAAACACAATAATTGTAAATTATTGAATTTGGGTTTCTGAAACTGCAGGATCCCTTACAATTACCTCCTCCGGTGTCATTAACTTTATCTCCTCGATGGTTCCTATGAAGCTCTTTCCTGCAATATAATGTTTTAGGCGTTGTCCATTAACCACATGAGGTTTACCTTTCATATCACCGTGAAGACGGATGGCCCCCGAACGGTATACCTCCTGTACTACCAATGGACCCTGCCATTTTGAAGCTAATTTCCCTGCAGAAAACTTAAAACGAGAGTTGTACAATAGGACTTGATCACCTACTTTAAATTCCTTTCTTTTAATTTTCTTGTCATGCCAAATTTTAACTTTCTCTTTAAACAATTTTGCACTTTCATATGCTTCATTCCTCCATTCATCTAATAGATTTAGGTCAAGCAATCTCTTCTCCCCCGCTGTTTTTAAATCAAAATTTAATTCTTAATAGCCCATCTAGATTTATGTTCTAATTCAACGGGTAAATGACATGCTTTTCCATAAACCATTTTATAAGGAGACATACCCATAGGATTTTTATAAGCAGTTCTATAATCCCACAATGCATCATTAATTTTAAGTGGCCAATCAGATCTAGCTCTGTTTACTTTTTTCTCTAAAATAAGTTTAATTTCCCTATTACTTAATTCAACTTGTCCACTAGTTTGAGGATGATAGGGTGATGCAATTCTATGATTAACATTATATTTTGCCAATGTTTTTCTAAGAACACCATGCATAAAATGAGATCCACCATCAGTAATTAAAAATCTAGGAACACCAAATCTAGGGAAAATAATTTCTTTAAGCATTTGCATGGCTGTGGCATGGTCTGCACTCTTAGTAGGAATTGCTTCTACCCATTTTGTAACATAATCAACAGCAACCAAAATGTGAGTATGTTTTGTACTAGATGCGGGAAATGGTCCCATAAAGTCAAAACCCCACACATCAAATGGTTCAAGTGGTAATGTATAGTTCATAGGCATTTCATTCCTTCTACCAATGTTTCCTACTCTTTGACATTTATCACAAGTTTTAATATACTCAGCAGAATCCTTGAATAGAGTAGGCCAATAAAAACCACATTGTAATACCTTTGCTGCAGTACGATCTCCTGCATGATGTCCTCCATAGGGACTGTCATGACAATCTCTTATAATAGCCTGCTGTTCATGCTCAGGTACAAAACGTCTAATAATGCCATCAACACTTTTCTTATACAAGAATGGACCATCCCAAAAATAATGTCTAAGGTCATACAAGAATTTCTTTCTTTGCTGGCAAGTAAATTGTGGTGGCATAACTTTCCCAACAATAGAATTTGCATAATTAGCAAACCAAGGAGATGCAAATTTAGCACTAGAAACACTAACAAGGGCAAGTTGTTCATTAGCAAAACTACCATTAATAGGAATAGGATCATCAGGTATATTTTCCATTCTAGAAAGATGATCAGCTACGGGATTATCTTCTCCTTTCCTATCTACTATGTGTAAATCAAATTCTTGCAACAAAAGTACCCATCTTATTAGCCTAGGCTTAGCATCTTTCTTATTCATCAAATATTTAATAGCAGAATGATCAGAGTGCACAGTGACTTTTGAATCAATTATGTAAGATCTAAATTTATCACATGCAAATATTACCGCTAAAAATTCTTTTTCAGTTGTAGCATAATTTCTTTGAGCACCATCTAGTGTTTTACTAGCATAGTAAATAACATTCAATTTCTTATCAACCCTTTGGCCTAAAACAGCTCCAACTGCATAATCACTAGCATCACACATGATTTCAAAGGGCAAGTTTCAATCAGGAGGTTGAATAATAGGTGCAGTTATTAAGGCTTTCTTTAAAACATTAAAGGATTCTATGCAATCATCATTAAAAGAAAACGGAACATCCTCTTGCAAAAGATTGGTTAGAGGCTTTGATATTTTAGAGAAATCTTTAATGAACCTACGATAAAAACCTGCATGACCGAGAAAACTTCTTATACCTTTGATGTCTCTTGGATATGGTAATTTCTCAATAGCTTCAATTTTTGCTGGGTCAACTTCCATTCCTCTTCAAGAAATACGATGCCCAAGAGCAATTCCCTCTGTTACCATAAAGTGACACTTCTCCCAATTAAGAACAAGGTGTTGGCCTTCACAACTCTGCAAAACTTTGTTAAGGTTGAACAAGCAATTATCGAAAGAAATACCATACACCTAAAAATCATCCATAAAGACTTCCACTATCTTTTCAATATAATTAGCAAATATAGCATTCATGCATCTCTGAAAAGTAGCAGGCGCATTACATAAACCAAAAGGCATTCTCCTGTAAGAAAATGTACCATATGGGCAAGTAAAAGTGGTCTTTTCCCGATCATCACTATGAACTGGAATTTGAGAGAAGCCTTAATACCCATCTAAATAACAAAAGTGAGAATGTTTAGATAATCTCTCTAGCATTTGATCAATAAAGGGCAATGGATAATGGTACTTACGAGTTGCTTTATTTAATTTTCTATAATCAATGCACATTCTATAACCAACAACAGTACGTTGAGCAACAAGTTCATCATCTTTATTAGGAACCACAGTAATTCCACCTTTCTTAGGAACACAATGAACATGACTAACCCATTTACTATCAGCTATATGATAAATAATACCAGCCTCTATGAGTCGAATTACCTCCTTTCTTACCACTTCCTTCATTTTTGGATGTAGACGGCGTTGGAAATCAACAACAGGTTTAGCATCTTCTTCCAAATTAATTTTATGCATACATAGAGCTGGACTTATGCCCTTAAGATCATCAAGAGAATAACCAATAGCCTTACGGTGGGCTTTAAGCACATCAAGTAATTTCTCTTCTTCCTCAGCTGAAAGGTTAGCACTAATAATAACAGGATATATATTTTTCTTATCCAAGTATGCATATTTCAGATTTTCAGGCAAAGGCTTTAATTCAAAACTAGCATCTCCTTTAGGAGGTGGGAGTACTCCTAGATTATCAGGTGGGATATGCAATTGTAATTGTGGAGGTTGCTGCCATAATATTTGTTCTAAAGCTTCTTTTTCTGCATCATTAAATGGCTCTTCCTGATTAAGCATATAACGTTCCACCACGTCTGATGAAGCTACAGCTATATGAGCAAGAGTTTCAATTATATCTTTAGATTTTGGTTCTTTCTTAGCAGGTTTATCAGCAAATTTAGAAAAATTAAATTCAAGTTTCTCTCCAGCACATTCAATAAACACCCTTTCTCTAGGCAAATCAATTTCAGCACCAACAGTATGTAAGAAAGGTCTACCAAATATAATAGGACAGAAAGAATCTTGTGGACAACCAAGCACAATAAAATCAGTAGGATATTTTATTTTCCCTACCAATACTTCAACATCTCTAACAATTCCAAAGGGACTAATATAATCTTTATTAGCAAGCTGAATGGTCATACCTGTTTCTTCCATGGTGATAGGATCAATATCAGGCTTAATTTCTTGATAGAGAGAATATGGAATGACACTAATGCTTGCTCCAATATCACATAAACCATGATAACAAGACGTCCCAATAGAGCATGATATAATTGGCTTACCAACTTTGGATGAATTCCCTTTAATAACTTTGGTAGCATCTTCACATAAATAAACATCAACATGATCTTCTTCATTTAATTGCTTAATAATAGAGACTTGGTTCTTGACTTCCACCTGTTCTTTAGGTTGAGAACATCTCTTTCTACTTTTGTCAGCAACAACAATAAGCAAATTCTCTTTAACGTTTTCAGGATAGGGAGGTGGTTCAATATATTCTTCTATTACTACAGATGACACTGGTGTTTCTTTAATAAATTTAGGGACAACAATAGAATATTTAACAGGTTCAACATAATAATCAAAGCCACTTTTAGGAATTCGAATGTGCTCAGCAAATTTCTTAGCTATTTCAATTGCAACATATGGATCAAGACCAAAATATTTAATAACATTCTTGAACAAAATAGAACTAGAGAAACTTTCTACACATGAATATCCATAATCAAAATAAGCTTCATTACCTTTGTCTAGGTCCCAATATTCAGAGTTGTTCGAAATAATGTCCAATAAATTCCAAGCTTCTTCTGCTTATTTGTAGAACTTCCACCAGATGAACCATCCAAATATTGCTTTAGCCTATCAGGTAGTCTCACATAAAAGTTTATCAATATAAGTTTATTTGTGAGATCATGACAAGGATTCTTACGAAGGAGGTCCTTAAGCCTCCCCCAAGCTTGAGTAATACTCTCTCCAAGGTGTGGCCAAAAATTAAATATAAAGCAACGGTTCTCATAAGCCTCTTTAGGAGTAAAATATTTAAGAAAGAAAACTTTCATAAAAGTATCCCAATTATATGTAATTTCTTCATCCAGGGACATATACCATTTTCGAGCATCACCGGTTAAGGACTGGTACAATAACTTGCATTTTACCTCCTCCTCAGAAATAGCCTTGAGCCTAATTAGCCCACATATATCCTCAATAGCCCGTATGTGATCACTTGCAGCCTTTGTTCCATCCCCTGCAAAATACTCATTCCTAACAGCTTTAACAAATTCAAGGGGAATAATATAACCATCATCATGAGGTGCCTTTTCAACAACTTTAGGTTTAATAGCATAAGCACTCTCATATAAAGCAAGTTTCAGCGAAGCATATCTCATAAAATCCATAATAATAACAGGATGCAACAGCAAGTAAAATTCAGCTTTCAAGTTTGCTTACCAAACTTCTTACCAATAGCGCTACGCTCCCCGGCAACGGCGCCAGAAAAGTGTCTTGATGGCTCCCAAGTGCAGGAGATCAATTGTAGTACTTTTCGAATTAGAAAGGTTGTCGAACCCACGAGGAGCAGAAGGAACTGATAAGTAGAATAGCAAAGGAATAATAAAAGCAACATGTGTTTTTGTGTTTTAATTGTGTAGTGCAAGTAAAGTAAAATGCGGAAAGTAAATTGCAGCAAGTAGTAGGTCTCAATGAGAGACAAAGCCCAATCCTCTAATGCGCAAGAGGACAAGCTCAAGTGTGTGTTTGTGTCTTATATGTGGAAAACGTTCCCGAGGGCTGCACGGATTTAGCTGGCATAGTGATTCATTGCATAACATGTTTGTATATCTTGTCGAGTTTTAATCTTCTTCGGACGGAGCCACAAATAGGAATAGCTAAATAAATAAACTATCACCCCTTATGATGGATCACGTGGCCAATTAAATGATAGCACGAGAATTATTAAGACATGATGTCCCACCATAGCCTTATGCTCTAAGGTCCCCGATACAAGTACCCTCATAATGCAATTCAACGACTCTGTCTCAAGTTCCTGTCACCTAAAGACATCATCATGTCACTACACTACGGTGTTCTCCTATGAGCCCATGTAGGTGAAGTGTTGTACAGTCGACGTTCGTACAACACCATCATAGAATCACATAAAAGATAAATACTATACCAAATAACAACTCATCTCATGTAACAAATCATTGCCAATTCACCCTATGCCCTCAGGAACATGCGGGAACTACTCACAATGTGCAAACATGATCATGTATGGTGACATATGTGGTACAACACAATCTGAAACAATGGTTCCACCACCAAATAATGACAAGTACTCAATCCCAAACATTCAACGGAGTACAATAACACGTATCTAGGGTGTAGCAATGATCAAACTATGAGGGGAACAGAGTGGATAACGGTGATGGTGATGGTGGAGATGCAGGTGCTGGTGAGGATGGTGATGGAGATGCCTCCTCCCACGCCAAGGAGGAGATGGGGATGATTTCCCCCTTCTCCGGAGCTCCGGAGCAGCAGGATCTGTCTCCCCCGCGGAGAGTTTCGAGAGTTTCGCTCCCTGGCAGCTCCGTCTCGTCTCGGGAAAATTAGGGTGTTCCTTTTCGGGGAAGACAGAGTCGTCAGCAAAAAGACCTCGGGGAGGAGGTGATGTGGGCCCATTTGGGGGCCCCACACGCGTCCAGGGAATCTGGCCGCGTGGGCTACCTCCTTTTGGGCCTCCTGGCCCTCCTCCTTTGTGTCTTGTGCCCACGGCCTTTCTCCCGAAGAAAAACTGACAGGGTTTCTTTCCTTTCACAATTTGGATACCTGTAGCTCCTGAAACATCAAAAACATGAAACAGGTGTTTTCTGACACCCAGAAATTAAATACCAATAATAGGGACTTTGTAGGAAAGTCCCATAAAATCATCTAAAACATGCAAAACAATGACATAACATTGATAAAACATCCCAATAATGCCTATATGGAGGGTATAAATGATGATATAAAATGCACGTATCATGCATCCAAGAATGGATTGGGTTGTGTACTCATGCAAGATCGTAAGGTTATAGCTTATGGTTCGAGACAGCTCAAACCACATGAAGTTAACTACCCAACTCATGATTTGAAATTGGCAGCTGTAGTGTTTGCTTTGAAGATATGGAGGTCATTTCTTTATGGATCAAAGTGTGAACTTTACACGGATCATAAGAGTCTCAAATATTTATTCACTAAGAAAGAATTAAATATGAGGAACAGAAGATGGTTATAGTTGATCAAGGACTACGATCTTACCATCAACTATACACCGGGAAAAGCCAATGTAGTAGCTGACGCTTTAAGCCGGAAGAGTACTGACAGTCAACCAATTCAATGTGAACTACCAAAAGAGCTGAAGAGAGAAATAGAACAAGCAGAGATTGAGATACTGGAGGTACAGTCTTTGGGGGGCTTGTATACCATGAAGGTCATGGAGGAAAGAAAAAGTGATCTTAGAAATGAGATAATTCGGCGGCAAGACGAAGATCCTTTCATAAAAGATGAACTCCAAAGAATTGAGGAAGGAAGACCTTCCGTATTTCACTTGGGTGAACATAGCTCATTATAGTTGAACAAGAGTCTTTGTGTACCTGATATTCTGGAGATCAAAAAGTTGATTCTTCAGGAGGCACATGAGACACCATACTCTATTCACCCTGGGAGTACCAAGATGTACATGGATCTCAGAGACATATTTTGGTGGAACAACATGAAGCGAGATATTGCCAAGTATGTTTCTGAATGTCACACAGGTCAGAGAGTAAAGGCTGAACATCAAAGTCCAGCAGGACCACTACAACCCTTGGAGATTCCGGAATGGAAGTGGGAAGAGATTGGCATGGATTTCATTACTGGTTTACTAATGACTAAAACCCAAAAGGATATGATTTGGGTAATTGTGGATAGATTGACCAAAAGTTCACATTTTCAAGCAGTCAATCAGAAAGATAACGCCGAGAAGCTGGTAAATATTTATGTCAAGGAGATAGTCAGTAAACATGGTGTACCGAAGAGAATAGTTTCACATCGAGGATCTGTGTTTACTTCAGAATTTTGGAAGAAGATACATAAAGCTTTGGGATCTCAACTAGATTTCAGTACCGCTTATCATCCTTAGACCGGAGGGCAAACTGAAAGAACTAATCAGATTTTGGAAGACATGATTCGGGCATGTGTTCTTGATTTTGGTGGATCATGGGAGGAACATCTCCCATTAGCAAAATTCTCATACAACAATAGTTAACAAAGCAGTTTGAAAGCTGCACCCTTTGAAGTACTGTATGGACAAAAGTGTAGATCACCAATTTGTTGGTTCGAGACCGGAGGCAAGTCTGAGTTTGAACCAGATTACGTCAAGGATCAACAGCATATTGTTGATATTATCAGAGACCATTTGAAAATAGCTCAAAGTCGTCAAAAAAGTTATGCAGATCAGAAAAGAAGGACATGGGAACCAGAAATCGGGGATATGGTCTATCTCCGAGTTAGTCCGATGAAAGGGCTTATGAGGTTCGGAGTTAACAGAAAGTTAAGTCCTCGGTATATAGGACCTTACAATATTCTGGCACAGAATAGTAATGTAGCTTATACCCTATAGCTACCCGAGAGATTGAAGCAAGTTCATAATGTTTTCCACGTATCCCAACTCCGAAAATGTTTGAAGGGGCCGGAAGATTCTGTTAATTAGGAGGAGTTAGAACTGGAATCATACCTCACATATGTGGAGGAACTGGAAAAGATTCTAGCAGAAGACTGGAAGAGGCTCCGAAACCGAGCAATAAAGTATTGTAAAGTACAGTGGAAACATCATCCTGAACGTGAGGCTACCTCGGAGAAGGAAGAGGAATTGCGACAAAACTACCCCGAGCTCTTCAGGTATTGTGTTACAACTTCGGGACGAAGTTCTCGTTAAGGAGGGAAGACTGTAATGTCCCAGCGTTTAGGAACTCACGGGGGGGGGGTGGGGTAGAATATTAATCTGTGCATATCCATGCATGTGTTTGCAAAACCTGAATAATTTTTTCGCAAAACCAAAACCCTGGACTGATCGAGGTTCCATCAATTAATTGATTATGAGATAGAGTTAGACATTGGAAGTTGATGGAATTTTGACATGACCTTTGGGTTATAATTTGAATTTGGGAGTTAGGGTTTGAATTATTTGAATTTAGGAATGTAGAGTTTAAATTTGAATTGAATTTGAATTCAAATTGAATAAACATGTTGATATCTTAGATATAAATCAATAACACAAATATTAAATATCTCTAAATATCAACAAGAATAGATAAAGAAAAACAATTAAACTTTATTAATAATCATACAAGTTACAAGGTCTTTACAATGGATTCTATAATAGAAATATTACAACAATTTTACAAATGAGCTATTACAAGAATTTGATCCCAAAACTAAAAACTATTTAATCCATAGCATCTGATATCTTCAACACCTGCAAAACAAAATACAAAACCAAAACAGAATGGTTAGGGGGATTAGTACCCTCAGATTCTCAGTGAGATGCACTGATGAACTCATCACATGGATTAATACAAAATGTGTAGTATATGTTCTGTTAAATATTGCCTCAGACCAACATCACAGGCATAGACTAGGAATTACAACTGGCATCACAAGAAAAATACCAGGCAAGGATAAGATCAGCCGAATGCCTGGAGAAAATATCTCCCCACTGGCAAGCAGACACACATCACACTCACGTACAAGCTTTTGTGCTGTCAAAACCACCACTATGGTATAAAAACCACAACAGCCGCAAGAGAGGGGGCACACACATCACTTTCCCCTGATATTGCTCGGGTTGCAAAAGCAACCAAGAACAGGAGAAGCACATCCACTCATAAAACCTCCACAGATATTGGAGCATCTGACTACAAGCCAGCAATCAAGTTTACAAGGCCAAGGTACAAGGAAGCAACAGGAGATAATCAAGCAAGCCACAAGCACCAAAATCCACCAACCATTTTGATCATCACCTAAAGTGAATTTCTTGGTACCATCTCAGCCATTCATTGGCTAGTTGCACACAAGATTTGCTGGGGTTTTTAGTACCCTTAGAGAGGCATAGTGATGCTATGCTATAGCTTATCATTGGGGATAGATCTATGAAGCTAAGCATCTGTTCTTATTAGAGGAAGGCCTCAGGCTATGCATCATAGGCTTGGGGGCAAAGGAAACAAGTGCAAGCATCTGTTCTTACTTAATAAACTTCAAAGAAGTAAAAGAATCATGTGAAGTAATCTGTTCTTATCATTTGATGCAAAGAGGCATCACATCAGTAGAATATATATCTTATTAGCAAAAGGATCCTGAAGCAAACCATTAGCCAAAGGGCTATTGTATCATGTCACTTAAACAGAATTGCTGGGCAACAGATCTAAAGATCTGATACCTCAACACAATTATATTAGGACATAGGAACAGTAAAAGGAAATCATAGGTTGATGGCATATTCTATGAATCAAAAAATTCAGAGTAATACCTATCAACAAACAGCACACCCATAGAAGGTTTGGAAGCCACAAATGATAGTGGGCTTTGTTCATCAGATAGCAAGCCACAGGAATTTATCACAGTAAGATATCTAAAGAGAATCATTTCACAGAAATGGCACCGGGAGTAAATCCCAGCCAATTTTGCACTAGCAGCACAAAGATAATACCCACAAAAATCCCACAACATCATGCATCAGGTAGATAACCCTAGGAGTATAACAACCACTAAAGCATACATATCTCCAGTTCATGATAGAGCATAACCAAATCTCCACAGCCTCTGTATCAAGAATCCAAGGGGAAAATTCCCCAAAGCCAATCAATTCATCCACAATCTCACAGAGGGTTCACAGGGGGCATGGCATGAGCACTAGCACGATGGACAGGCTCCAGAGAAAGGGGGAAAGGAGGCAGAGAGTAGAGAGGGGACAGAGAGAGAGGGTGAGGAAAACTCACAGGTGGTCACCATCGTGGTGACCACAGCCAGTCGAGGTAGCTATGAACGGCGACGAGCCGCGATTGCTCTCTAGGAGGCCGTCCCAGCGGCATCGTCCCCGCAACCGCATCCACCTTGAGGAAGCCGTAGCAACACTTGAATCACCCAGGAGCACCTTGGATCCACCTCGAGGAGCAGGAACCACCGGAGAGGGGTGGAGCACCCCGAGCTTCTGAAACCTAGGGTTAGGGTTTGGGTTGTCCGCGGGAGGCACAGGGGGTAGAAAGCAGATCGAGGTGGAGAGGGAGTAGAGGGCAAGGTGGCGCGTCGATTGCGCTCGGTCACGACGGCGGGGTTGGCCGGAGGGTGGCGGAGTAATTGGCCGGAGGGGAGGCGATTTTGGTCGCCCGAGAATCGCCCGCGGGCGAGGAGAAGAAGAGAGGAGGGGAGTGCGCGTGGGCGGGTGTGTGTGGTCTGGTCTGGCTCGACCAAGCCAGCGGGTTGGGTTCAACCCTGACGAGGTTGACCCACCTGTGAGCCCTAGGGGCAAAATGGTCATTTGACCAAATTCTTTAATAAAAGAATTATAAAATATTAGAAAATAATAAATAAAATTCTACAAATTTCAAACAATTAGAACATAAATAATTATTAATTCAGTAAAGTTTTTGTGTATAAAAAATTAAGAATAGTAATACAATAATACTTATAGTCTTAAAATTATAATTTTGAAATATTTAATTCATAATAAAAACTTGATTTAGAATAATTCAATCAAATAAGATTATATCTTCTCAAAATTTAATTCAATATTTAATCATTTCAAAACATTCCATAATTTATGTTTTCTGAGAAAGCAATAAGTACTTAATTAATTAAATTAATAAAAATAACATAAAAATAATATTAAGAACACTAATAATCATTAACTCTGAAAAATAATGAAATCACAAACAAAACAATTGTTACAAAAGATTTAGTACACCCAAATGATCATTTAGTTAAAAAATGCATACATCCCATCATTATGCATAATAGCATCGCTTGCTTCTTTAAACATTGTCTTTACCACACAATGATGGTGTTTTGTAGAACAAGGAAGTCGGGATCTGCTCCAAGCATCATACTTCATTACCTGTCCGTATCAAGGCAAGCTGATCACTTGCTCATGTCTTTTGAACTATCTCATAACAACTATTTTCAAAACCTTATCGTAATACCACCTCCGCTCAAAAGAATGCATGATCCTACTTTTATAATAATATGACTAATTGAATGACTACCCGAGTGGTAGTGTTCTGTTTGGTGAGCGGATGGAGCCATGGTAAGATGAATAGGTCTAAGGAAGGTTCCATCTTCATGGGATAGTATTACCTAGGAGTTAACAACCAATGCCGTCAGAACTCGGTGCGCCGTAGGTATCGCGTTGACCATGGGTCTTCTATAGGGGAAGTAAGTCAGCTGTGATCTTCTCTCGTTCGCATGTCAACGGGCTGCCAGAGACGTACGTTGTAGGTTCAGCGGGACTACATGCACATGGGTGGGAGCCCTTACGTCCCACAGACTCTGGTGTCTATGAGTGTATGCCAGGGGCGCGTAGATCTCCATCGTGAGGGGTGGAATCAGGCGTTCAACCTGCTGGTGGAAATGGGTGGGCATGCGTTGTGCGGAGAAGCACGGTTTGTCTTGGACCAACAACCGGGCCCCACACCCGAGTGGGAGTGGACAGGATCTCGCGCCTGGTTGTGCAACATGGTCTTGGTCGTCCATGGGTAAAGTAACGCACCTCTGCAGAGTGTAAAAGGATGTGGCATGTTACCCCTTGTTCCGGGATGGAACTGCGAACGTACAGGAAATGCAACTCCATGAAGTTCTAGTCCTATGATGGTCTGGCGGGCACAATTTTCAGTATTAAAAGCAATCTCTTGAAGAAAGTTTGACAAAACTTTGGATATGTCTAGACTCTTTTGAGTCGAGGACCGTAGTTAGTGCATCAATTACTTCTGTACTTAATGAACTTGCTGAATAACGCTCGTTACTCATTCAATCCCGTTTGACCCCTGCTTAGGCTATGAAAACTTAGAAGAAGCATCCTTCAATATCCTCGGAGGCCAAGAAGACATCTTCTACGAGGAGCCGGACCTCTCCAGAGGAGTGGAAGGAGTCGACTACACCATTCAGTATGGAGTTGACCCCCGAGGGGGCTGAGTCTAACTAGGTTTAGCCTAGTCTAAAATAAATATTTATCACGGTCGAATCGAGCAGCCATGGACTCTCTTGATGGCTGTTGAGTTCCCGTATTAGCACCTGCTTTACTTTTGATTGTCGTTCTAACTTCAATAATGGGATGATCTCATCATGAGCTCATCCTCATGTCAGTACATTTTTTTTTGTAATATATTTGTTGTATGACAATCAGTCCCGCAATGTCTCTGTTGTACCACCCTGAGGGATGTAATATTTGCGGAACGGTGTTCTGTAAGTGCTATATCAACGACTGGCGTACTACAACATGCAGTGGTATGCCGGGTCACCACAGGGATGTAGCTTCTAGTGCTCGCAGGGTTGACAACTCCACTACCGTGCGCAATGTCAGGAAGCTTTCCTCGTTCGAGCGCAATGTCCTCTGCATGAAGGTGGACATCCACAAGGAGCAGAATCAGGCTTACCACAGGGACACTACTATGTCCAACTCTCAGCGTCACATTCTTCACCATTGTAACATCCCAAGTATGAAAACAACCCCTAGAATGTTTTATTTCTTGTAATTTTATGTTTTGCATCATGACATCATCATTGCATTTGTTTTGGCATTTATTTTCCAATTGTTTTCCTTTTGTTTGCATTTGTTTTGCATCTGTTTTCAATTGTTTTCTATTTCAATTTCAAACCAAGAATTCAAACCTTTGTTCATACTTGTTATGTTACAATTTTCAAATAGAAAGTTCAAATAAAACATTCATTGTTTCCATTAAACCATAAGGTTCAAACTATTTAAAATTATGGCTTTTAATAATTCACTTAATTCAAATGTTATTCAAATTCAATTACAAACAGCAAACCATTTATGAAATTATGAAACTTACAAAACCAAGCAATCACTTGTTTCAAATAACCTTGAATTTAAAACTTTTAAGTTGCTTAAGTCAAATTAATCAATTAATATTAAAATCCCATCAAATTTCAAACAAATTTCAAACAGCAATATATTTGAACTTTTTGGAAAAACCAAAGTTTGCACATGTTGCTGTTATAATATCTAACCTATAAAAAATTATCCCTAAAATTTTCTAACCCAAAAACCCTAGCCTTTTCTTCCTATTTCTTTTCAGCAAAAAAAAAAGGAAACAGAAAATTTAGAAAGAAAACGGAGGGAGTGGCCAGGCCAGTGGGCAGGCCCAGCCCACCAAACAGGCCCGGTACCCCCTCGCTCACCTTCTTCCTCCTGTACGGCTGCCATCAGGGCTATCCACGTCTGCAGAGGCGAGGAGCAGACGGCCACCGCTCGCCCCTACTCCCCTATAAACCTAAACCTAGGCCCCCGAGCTCTGCCCTAACCCTAGCCTCCACCTACCTCCCTCGACGCCGCCATTCTTCCTCTGTTTCTCTCCCTCTGCGCCACCCGTTTCTCTCTGAACCTCACTCCGACCGCCGTCGTCTGAATCCATGATGCTCGCCTTCGTTCGGGGACTCCACCGAGCAGGGTAGGCACGGGAATCAAACCCCCGTACCTCCCTCTCCCCCTTCGACACCTCCCCGACGTCCAGGAGCAACCACATCGCCGCCGCCGTCCGCACCGTCGCCGGCCACCTCTCTGCTCCGAGCACTACTTCCTCTACAGCGACAGTGAGCATCACCGTACCCTTCCCCCCTCTACCTACTCCCTGCACGAGTGCACGGTCACGCAGCACCCTAGCGCACGCATCCGGCCCGAGCAGCGCGGCAGCAGCTCGCCGCCGGCCATCGAGCCTCCGTCAAAATTTCAGAAAACGCACCTGCAGAAAAAAGTTTAGTTAGAGATAACTGAAACATAACCTCACCACGCCCTGCTTACCTGACAAGCGAACGCATCCACTGCAGTGGTAACGCACCACTGCACGCGCACGCTGTGGCCAGGGCTCGAGCCCCCCGCGCGCATCTTTTTAGGATTTAATCCCCTCGCCCCCAGGCCCACCTGTAGGTGACCCCTGTGGCCCTGTCAGCTGCCACGCAGCGCCACGCTGGCCAGGGCCCGCTGGCAGTGGCCCAGTTTAGGTCCCTGCGCGGTAGAATTCTTTTTCTGCCGCAGTTTTTTTATTTTAAGTCCAAATCTTTTACATTTTAGTCCCTAGAATTAAAATACAAATAACTTTTAATTTCCAAATCCAAATAATACAAATAAAATATGTTTCCTGAACCAAATTAAATTCTCTACCTATTCAAATCATTTGTTTTCTGGTTTGAATATTTCAAATGCATTCAAATTTCAAATTCAAACAAATCATTTTAAATTTGGTTAATTTCATAACTAATTCAAACTTAAATCAAATAACCCAAATAAAATATGTTTTCCATGCCATTTTGAACCACCTTTTCAAATATAAAATTTGTTTCATGATTTGAATAATTAAAATTGGTTAAATATTTTTAAACCTTGTTTAAATCATTTAAATTTGCTAAATTCATAACATGCTTAAATTAAATTATTTTTGAACATATAAAATATGTTTTCAAACTAGAAAAGTATAAACTTTTCAAATATGAATTTGGTTTAATGTTTTGAACAAATAAAAATTCAAATAAATTCAAACTTGAATTTAATTCATTTAAATCTTGTTTAAACTTGTTTAATTCATAAGTGATTTATTCTAATTCCTTTTTCAATAATTGAAACATGTATTCCACCTAAATTTTTGTGCTCTTTTCAAATATGAACTTTGTTATCTATTTTGGACAATTTAAATGGGTGAAAACAACAAATGCTTGTGTAACACCTTTAAGGAACCAAAATTCCATAACTTAATAAAGGAAATTCCAAACTTGGTAAACCTTATTTCAAATTGCACCCAAGGTTGTTTTCTCTCTGTTTTCCTCATCCATGCATCATGATAATCTACTTTCACCTATTGGTTAGCTGTAAAATAATTGTTTCAACCTTAATTCCTGGGCTTTTCATATGCAACTCAAGTTGCATGTGGGTCCATTTAATCATGTTATGTTACCATGTCAACTAGTTTATTTCTATGCATCAATTAAATGGTCATGCATCATCCCATGATTGTGCACTATGCTATGTTATTGATTGTTTATCTCTCTGCGTTGTTTGGTTGCTTCTTCTCGAATAGACGACGACGTTGAGACAGACGATACTTATGACACCCCTTCTGAGGATCTAGCTCAGTACCAGGCTGCTGAGTTTGCAGGCAAGTATTCACTCACATGAACCATTGCGTTCCTTTCCACATTGGATACCGATACTTTCCGTTGTCTATTCTGCTAGCCATATGATTCGTTGCTTCTGTTACAAACCTATCACATGTTATCCTTTAACCCTGATATAGCCTCACCTCCACACCTATAACCCCTTTGCTTGTTGCACGTGTCTTACTAGCATGCTTAGGGTTGTTTCTGCTCGAGTCTGTTACCCGTTACTTTCTGTTACCCTATTTTATTATGTTCTGGGGCTCGATGTTTAAACAATCAACCTGTTAATGTTTAAGGTAATAATAATTTGATGATAAGGCACCGGCAGGAGGCCCAACGTGGTTTTGAGGCCTGCTAGTGTCGACCCTAATTAGGAAAAGGGTCTTGTCTACTGATCCATGATGAGCGCACTAACCGCATGTGGGAAGCGTGTATGGGCGCCCCCCTCAATTTGATTCGATTCGCATCTCGTCCAAATCGCCACACTTAGTTCGGCCTTTCCATTTGATGCACGCATATGCAGGTACGAACCTGAGGCCAGGGTGGAATTTTTGTAGTAGGCATTTAGGGCGGCGTGGTCTTAGAGTGCTATGAGGGTCCCCTTTTCTTCGTGGGGCTCGATTAGCCTCGCACGCACAGCACGTGGTTCTTTGGGCTTGATGCGAAGAAGAGTTGAGTTGTGTTGAGTGCCCCGTTTGGTGGGAGGCATTCCATATGGCGGGTTATTCTTACGTGTACGGCCAAATTGGTGCACCCCTGCAGGGATAAATCTTCTCGAGAAGCCGTGTTTTCCGCGGTTATGGATGACTTGGTGAAAGTACTAGCTAACAAGTACTCAGAACAACTTACACCTAACTAATGATAACTTGACTAGTAATAGTCTTATTGACACAATAACTTGACCCATCATTAATCCAACTGTGTGAGTTATCCTCGGATTGCTTCTTTGGATAAGGGGCGAGATCCAGGATGAGTTTGTTTGGAGTTAGTTGGTAGTTGGTTACAATACGCCATCTTATCTCCTTTCTGTTAGCCGGAAGTTGTAGTATGTTTCTGTAGTTGGTTAGTGCAGCCAGCTGCCGCATCTTTTGTATCACCCTTTCTTCCGTTGAACCCAAAGCATTTGTGCTTGATGTTGTGGGGTACATTTTGGTGAACTGTGAGTCTTGCTTGCCAGTACGTTTATGTACTGACCCCTTTGGGGATGTGGTTTCCGCAGACTACGCTTACGAGGATCCCCGTGATGGCTACTACGTGGAGTTTGACGAGGCTGCTGACGAGTAGATAGCGGACTCGGGCAGGATCCGAGACTACGTGGATGGGCTCCGTCTTTTCGTTTCCGACCTCTTAGGCCTATTTGGATCTTGTCTGTACTCAGACAATTTGGATGCTTCCGCTGTGTTGTAATGATGATATGTTGGGACATGTGTCCTCTGGATGATTGTATTTGCTATCTCTGCTCTAGTGAGAGCTATTTGCAACTTATTTCTATTTATTTGTGTCTTAGAGATCTGTTGTGCTATCATTTTGTTAAGCACCGTTGACGTACCATGTGTGTATGGTATGAAGTACGTCAATGGTAGTATCCTGATTTCTATGGGATGGTTTACGTAGACGATGAACAGTAGGGGTTGGTTGTCACACATACGTGTGTTGGCCTACTCGTAAGAGATGCGGGTGCCGGTAAGCCCCGTAATCCAATCATCTACTGTTCAACGGAACTGCGAGTATCCTCTAGAAGTCCGGGTACGACAAATGGTATCAGAGCCTGTCTGCCTGTAGGATCCCCTTTACTGGTCGCAGTTGAGTCTAGAAACTATTTTGTAGCTATATAGGAAAAATCAAACGTGAGAGTAGGAATTCTGTTCTTTTTCTTCTTTCCCAAACCACCCTCCCTTTTCTGGTAAGGAAGTGCAACGTTGTTTTCTCCTCTCATCTAAACTTTCAAGTTAGGATTTCACGTATCCTGGTTTCTCTAGGATAGTTATATCTACTAGTCCATAGGAATGGAGGTGGTTGTGACATTATTTATCATGTTGCCTACTCACGATTGAGAACGGAGGCGTGTAAGCCCCGGAAGCAGATCCTCTATTCCTTAAGCAGTAGATATTGATCCTCTAGAAGCCCGGATGGGTTTTCCGTAGTACCTCAGGAGTGTTTTGGTCTCGTGTTTCCCGATGTTGCTTCGATATCCTGTTCTTCTCAACATCCTTTTCGTCCATTGAAACCTTGTTGTTGCTTCCCACTTCAGTTCTTCTACCGACGTCTAGTCAATAACTCTGTTCCACCCTTCTGGCCAGATAGTCTATTCTACAAATGAATCAAGTTCCATTCAGCTATACACCCTCGATGCAAAACCTCTACCTCTACTCGAAAATGTTCCGGTGGTTTGCGAATTCCCTGACGTCTTTCCAGAAGAGTTGCCAGGAATGCCTATCGTCTTGAACTTCCAGAAAAACTATCCAAGGTGCACGATGTGTTTCACGTGTCACAGCTCAAGAGGATCTTCGCAAGAAGTATCCGGACCTTTTCTCTTCTCAGTAGGAATCTCGGGGCGCGATTCCTTCAAGGGGGGGCGTTTTGTAACATCCCAAGTATGAAAACAACCCCTAGAATGTTTTATTTCTTGTTATTTTATGTTTTGCATCATGACATCATCATTGCATTTGTTTTGGCATTTGTTTTCCAATTGTTTTCCTTTTGTTTGCATTTGTTTTGCATCTGTTTTCAATTGTTTTCTATTTCAATTTCAAACCAAGAATTCAAACCTTTGTTCATACTTGTTATGTTACAATTTTCAAATAGAAAGTTCAAATAAAACATTCATTGTTTCCATTAAACCATAAGGTTCAAACTATTTAAAATTATGGCTTTTAATAATTCACTTAATTCAAATGTTATTCAAATTCAATTACAAACAGCAAACCATTTTTGAAATTATGAAACTTATAAAACCAAACAATCACTTGTTTCAAATAACCTTGAATTTAAAACTTTTAAGTTGCTTAAGTCAAATTAATCAATTAATATTAAAATCCCATCAAATTTCAAACAAATTCCAAACAACAATATATTTGAACTTTTTGGAAAAACCAAAGTTTGCACATGTTGCTGTTATAATATCTAACCTATAAAAAATTATCCCTAAAATTTTCTAACCCAAAAACCCTAGCCTTTTCTTCCTATTTCTTTTCAGCAAAAAAAAAAGGAAACAGAAAATTTAAAAAGAAAACGGAGGGAGTGGCCAGGCCAGTGGGCAGGCCCAGCCCACCAAACAGGCCCGGTACCCCCTCGCTCACCTTCTTCCTCCTGTACGGCTGCCATCGGGGCTATCCACGTCTGCAGAGGAGAGGAGAAGACGGCCACCGCTCGCCCCTACTCCCCTATAAACCTAACCCTAGGCCCCCGAGCTCTGCCCTAACCCTAGCCTCCACCTACCTCCCTCGACGCCGCCATTCTTCCTCTGTTTCTCTCCCTCTGCGCCACACGTTTCTCTCTGAACCTCACTCCGACCGCTGTCGTCTGAATCCATGATGCTCGCCGTCGTTTGGGGCCTCCACCGAGCAGGGTAGGCACGGGAATCAAACCCCCGTACCTCCCTCTCCCCCTTCGACACCTCCCCGACGTCCAGGAGCAACCACATCGTCGCCGCCGTCCGCACCGTCGCCGGCCACCTCTCTGCTCCGAGCACTGCTTCCTCTACAGCGACAGTGAGCATCACCGTACCCTTCCCCCCTCTACCTACTCCCTGCACGAGTGCACGGTCACGCAGCACCCTAGCGCACGCATCCGGCCCGAGCAGCGCGGCAGCAGCATGCCGCCGGCCATCGAGCCTCCGTCGAAATTTCAGAAAACGCACCTGCAGACAAAAGTTCAGTTAGCGATAACTGAAACATAACCTCACCGCGCCCTGCTTACCTGACAAGCGAACGCATCCACTGCAGTGGTAACGCACCACTGCACGCGCATGCTGTGGCCAGGGTTCGAGCCCCCCGCGCGCATCTTTTTGGGATTTAATCCCCTCGCCCCCAGGCCCACCTGTAGGTGACCCCTGTGGCCCTGTCAGCTGCCACGCAGCGCCACGCTCGCCAGGGCCCGCTGGCAGTGGCCCAGTTTAGGTCCCTGCGCGGTAGAATTCTTTTTCTGCCGCAGTTTTTTTTTATTTTAAGTCCAAATCTTTTACAGTTTAGTCCCTAGAATTAAAATGCAAATAACTTTTAATTTCCAAATCCAAATAATACAAATAAAATATGTTTCCTGAACCAAATTAAATTCTCTACCTATTCAAATCATTTGTTTTCTGTTTTGAATATTTCAAATGCATTCAAATTTCAAATTCAAACAAATCATTTTAAATTTGGTTAATTTCATAACTAATTCAAACTTAAATCAAATAACCCAAATAAAATATGTTTTCCATGCCATTTTGAACCACATTTTCAAATATAAAATTTGTTTCATGATTTGAATAATTAAAATTGGTTAAATATTTTTAAACCTTGTTTAAATCATTTAAATTTGCTAAATTCATAACTTGCTTAAATTAAATTATTTTTGAACATATAAAATATGTTTTCAAACTAGAAAAGTATAAACTTTTCAAATATGAATTTGGTTTAATGTTTTGAACAAATAAAAATTCAAATAAATTCATACTTGAATTTAATTCATTTAAATCTTGTTTAAACTTGTTTAATTCATAAGTGATTTATTCTAATTCCTTTTTCAATAATTGAGACATGTATTCCACCTAAATTTTTGTGCTCTTTTCAAATATGAACTTTGTTATCTATTTTGGACAATTTAAATGGGTGAAAACAACAAATGCTTGTGTAACACCTTTAAGGAACCAAAATTCCATAACTTAATAAAGGAAATTCCAAACTTGGTAAACCTTATTTCAAATTGCACCCAAGGTTGTTTTCTCTCTGTTTTCCTCATCCATGCATCATGCTAATCTACTTTCACCTATTGGTTAGTTGTAAAACAATTGTTTCAACCTTAATTCCTGGGCTTTTCATATGCAACTCAAGTTGCATGTGGGTCCATTTAATCATGTTATGTTACCATGTCAACTAGTTTATTTCTATGAATCAATTAAATGGTCATGCATCATCCCATGATTGTGCACTATGCCATGTTATTGATTGTTTATCTCTCTGCGTTGTTTGGTTGCTTCTTCTCGAATAGACGACGACGTTGAGACAGACGATACTTACGACACCCCTTCTGAGGATCTAGCTCAGTACCAGGCTGCCGAGTTTGCAGGCAAGTATTCACTCACATGAACCATTGTGTTCCTTTCCACATTGGATACCGATACTTTCCGTTGTCTATTCTGCTAGCCATATGATTCGTTGCTTCTGTTACGAACCTATCACATGTTATCCTTTAACCCTGATATAGCCTCACCTCCACACCTATAACCCCTTTGCTTGTTGCACGTGTCTTACTAGCATGCTTAGGGTTGTTTCTGCTCGAGTCTGTTACCCGTTACTTTCTGTTACCCTATTTTATTATGTTCTGGGGCTCGATGTTTAAACAATCAACCTGTTAATGTTTGAGGTAATAATAATTTGATGATAAGGCACCGGCAGGAGGCCCGGCGTGGTTTTGAGGCCTGCTAGTGTCGACCCTAATTAGGAAAAGGGTCTTGTCTACTGATCCATGATGAGCGCACTAACCGCATGTGGGAAGCGTGTATGGGCGCCCCCCTCAATTTGATTCGATTCGCATCTCGTCCAAATCGCCACACTTAGTTCGGGCTTTCCATTTGATGCACGCATATGCAGGTACGAACCCGAGGCCAGGGTGGAATTTTTGTAGTCGGCATTTAGGGCGGCGTGGTATTAGAGTGCTATGAGGGTCCCCTTTTCTTCGTGGGGCTCGATTAGCCGCGCACGCACAGCACGTGGTTCTTTGGGCTTGATGCGAAGAAGAGTTGAGTTGTGTTGAGTGCCCCGCTTGGTGGGAGACATTCCATCTGGCGGGTTATTCTTACGTGTACGGCCAAATTGGTGCACCCCTGCAGGGATAAATCTTCTCGAGAAGCCGTGTTTTCCGCGGTTATGGATGACTTGGTGAAAGTACTGGCTAACAAGTACTCAGAACAACTTACACCTAACTAATGATAACTTGACTAGTAATAGTCTTATTGACACAATAACTTGACCCATCATTAATCCAACCGTGTGAGTTATCCTCGGATTGCTTCTTTGGATAAGGGGCGAGATCCAGGATGGGTTTGTTTGGAGTTAGTTGGTAGTTGGTTACGATACGCCATCTTATCTCCTTTCTGTTAGCCGGAAGTTGTAGTATGTTTCTGTAGTTGGTTAGTGCAGCCAGCTGCCGCATCTTTTGTATCACCCTTTCTTCCGTTGAACCCAAAGCATCTGTGCTTGATGTTGTGGGGTACATTTTGGTGAACTGTGAGTCTTGCTTGCCAGTACGTTTATGTACTGACCCCTTTGGGGCTGTGGTTTCCGCAGACTACGCTTACGAGGATCCCCGTGATGGCTACTACGTGGAGTTTGACGAGGCTGCTGACGAGTAGATAGCGGACCCGGGCAGGATCCGAGACTACGTGGATGGGCTCCGTCTTTTCGTTTCCGGCCTCTTAGGCCTATTTGGATCTTGTCTGTACTCAGACAATTTGGATGCTTCCGCTGTGTTGTAATGATGATATGTTGGGACATGTGTCCTCTGGATGATTGTATTTGCTATCTCTGCTCTAGTGAGAGCTATTTGCAACTTATTTCTATTTATTTGTGTCTTAGAGATCTGTTGTGCTATCATTTTGTTAAACACCATTGACGTACCATGTGTGTATGGTATGAAGTACGTCAATGGTAGTATCCTGATTTCTATGGGATGGTTTACGTAGACGATGAACAATAGGGGTTGGTTGTCACACATACGTGTGTTGGCCTACTCGTAAGAGATGCGGGTGCCGGTAAGCCCCGTAATCCAATCATCTACTGTTCAACGGAACTGCGAGTATCCTCTAGAAGTCCGGGTACGACAACCATGTGAGTGGTGCTACTCGTGATCCAACCAGATTATTTGAACCAGATTATTCCATATCAACCGGATAAACCGATTGAGGAGCCAGTGCGGGACATAAGCTAGCCGGATTATTTGTACCAGATTATTTTCTCCTAGTCGGATATTCCGATTGAAGTCAACACAGTCGATTCAGATCTAAAGAAAGAAGCCAACCGGATATTCCGGTCCAAGTTTGGACCGGATATTCCGGTACCTGTTTTCCTGCTCAAACGGCTAGATTTGAGGAGGGGGTATAAATACCCCTCCTCTTCCTCCTTGAGCTCTAGTTCGTCCCAAGCATGTAATAACATTTATTGATCTCACCAAATCTTTAGTTACTCCCAATCCCTCCCACCAAACTTGTTGATCTTTGGAGGATTGAAGGAGAAGGCCCCGATCTACGTCTTCACCGAGCCGTTCTTCATTTTCCCCTCATTCAATTGAGGGATTTGAGTCTAGGGTTTCCATTTGTGAAGAACCTAGACATCTTGCTACACTTGGTGATTCTTGGAGTTGGGAGCCCCCAATTTGGTTGTGGGTGTGTGCCCCAAGCTTGTTTGTAAAGGATTCGATTCCCGCCTCAAAGGGGATCAATAGTGGAAGGTGGACTAGGCCTTTGTGGCGGGGTTTATCGGAGAATAGGGTGAGGCCTTTGTGGCATTGAGTAGGCCTTTGTGGCGAAGCTCACACCCCTCCAACAAGACGTACTCCCTTAAAAAGGAGGAACTCGGGATTACATCGTTTCTCCGCGTGCTTCATATCGGTTACCTCGTTCTCATCCCCTTTACTTGTGCTTGTGTTGTGTTTGTTGTTATTCTTGTCATATAGGTAAATTCATCGTAGTTGCATTATCTAGAGAATTTACCTTTGTGTCAAGCCTAATCTTGAAGAAAAATTTAAATTGGTCGTAGCACCTATTCACCCCCCTCTAGGTGTCGTTACTATCCGTTCAGTAGAGACGCCTTTTTTTTCTTCCTTCGTTTAAGGGCATCTTTAACAGGTTGTTGGTTAGCTTGTTGGTAAAATTAGACATGTCATCAACCAACAATGCATCTTACGACCACTCCAATGAGTTGCATGTAGTTTTCCCAATAGGATGTGAGAGAATGTGTAAGACGTGTCTCTTCTTCTACCTTGGAGCTTGTGCAAGGGTTGTTGGTTCATGAACATACAACCTCACTCTCTCACCTCATTTATTTTGTGCCACATCACCAGGCAAAATCTACCAACATCTATCTTACAACTATTGGAGATGCCCTAAGAGACCTCCACCTAGGCAAAACATCCTACGCGGACATCTAAGACTAGCGACAGTGGTTGTATCATAGGTAATATCATGCAACTCGATCCCACAAAAAAGCTGACGTGGCATGCAATTAAGGAAGTGAGAGGAGATTAGAGTAACATAGGTAGATACCGTATCATGACACACAAAACTAAGAAAATTAATGACAGACAAATCTTGTACACATATTTGCATCGAGATTCTACAAAATATTAAATAGAAGGTGATTATGATACTCCTATATGATACCATGCATTAGAGATGTAGTATCATTTATTAGTACCATATGCGTGATAGTTTTGTCTGATACTCCCCACTATGACTAGTCTAAGACTGCTCACAGTGGGAGTAACATATGTGGTAACATAAGTGCCACATAGGAAAAATAGATGATGTGACAAGGAAAAAGGTGCTAGTGGTATCATAGGTAGATACCGTAACATAACCCATTCTAAGACAAGATGTGTCTATAGCATAATAAAAATACTAGTATATGATACCACATATATGTCACTATGCATTGTGGAAGTAGTAACATAGACTAGTATTATACACGTGATACTAGTATATGATACTCCTCACTGTGACTAGTCTAAGGCCTCTGCCAATGCAAGCTTCTTAGCATGTTTTTCACAAGAATTTTGCTGACGTGGCATGGTATTAATGAAGAGAGAGTGTGAGGTTGTATCTTAGCTAAGATACAACCTTTGCACGTGACCATAGGAAAAAACTAGTTGTTAGCCGAATCATATGCATGCATAAGCCCAAAATTATTAAATGTAGGGCATGGTGGTCTCTTAAATTATTAATTCTTTTATTGCAACGTGCTAAGATACTATGCATTGATACAGGCCTAAGTCCTCCTTTGCATTGGAGGAATTTCAAAGGATTTTCATAGGATTTCAATCCTAAGGAGTGTTTCCATGGGAACACATTTTGATCAAAGGATTGGGATCCTAAAATTCTACGGGAATGGGTCCCTAAAGGGCTGATTTCAAAGAATTTTACACATTAGTTCTGACCTCTATTAAAAAAATCCGACGCATAAAACGATGGCATGAGCCGGTGCTCACGCGAAAACTAACGGTGTTGGTTGATGGCCTGATGCAAACCTCTCACTCCTGGCTTCCAAAGAACACCCCATATTATAAAACAAGAGTATTTTACTGTGTATAATTTCTTTACTATTCCTATGGTGCAGCCAAAGGCTCTATGGTTGTCATTCTTGTAATTTGGCATTCCATAGTATTGGAGATGTCTACCACCTCAACTCTCTATTTTTCCTATTCCTTTGGTTTCAGAATCCTATGATCCAAAGAAGGCCTAAGAGACCGTACAGCTGTAGCATTACAAACGACTTTACTCTCTTCTTCTATTGGACAATTTAGATGTAGTCATTGGAATAGATGTATGATACTTTGTTGGCTGTTGACATGGACAATTAACCAAAAAGACTGCATACAAACTATAGGAGATGACCTTATTCGTGGGGGTCTTTACTTCCTTGTCCAAATCAGGTACACAATTCACTAAATGTAACATTGGAACGAGAACCATTTCATACTCGGTGATAACTCATTGCCTGGTATTGCATAACTTGAATCGAGTAAACAACATAGACTACTACAACTAAGATCTAAGACAACTATAATTTGGCTTCTTCAGAAAGTTTCATATTCTTTTCTAAATAGGGGTTTATCCCGGCTACCAATGCACACGACCCATGCGTAAACTTTCAGACAGAGTATGGTATAAACTATATGCCTTTTTTTACCGTCAACTATATACTTTCAGCTATGCCCTACCAAGAAAAACTAGCTAACTAATCATTGTTTTCTCAGAATAATAGCGTATCAGTTTCAAGAATTCTCTCTACTCAACATATCTATTGGCCCATCACACGCTCGTCTAAGTTAAATCTATTGAGACCCAAGACAGTGTCTATTGATATTTCTTGTGCTCACTTATGTTACAATGCTCCAAGTTAAATCTATCGAGACCACATGTGAATCTAAGTTCACATAAGTTAAATATATTGAGACCACATGTGATGCTAGCAATTCTCCAAAGAGGTCTCGCCCTCGCTATTTCCGCAAAGATGAACGGGCAATTTTTTTTGTTGAGACAGTGAGTAGGCAGTAGAAAATAGATGTTGTCTGAAATTAATGAGAAATTTAATGCACCACAAGCTGGTGCAATGAAGCGGAAGGGAAAAGAACAGCGTGTCAACTACAAAAACATGGATATAATTGAGTATTCCACTTCGAGGCAAGGTGATTGGTACAACAAGGCTCCCCGTGAGGAAGACATTGAGGATACTAGCTTCTGGTGCATGGAGCATCTCTTTCTTCACATGGACGTCCATCTCACTATGCCAACTCTTGTGCGTTCGATGCACCCTCTTGACATGATCCATTTGATTTCTAAGTCGTGTTTTGAAGAGGCATTGCATGTCACCAAATAGTTGGGGCTGCATCATCTCATGACTCTTAAGTATGACTACAACATTCCTCTTGTTCATAAGTTCTTCTCTACTCTGGTGATGTTGGTTGATGAGGGGCAAACTATGAAGTGGATGACATGATCAAACTACTTTGATGCCACTTTTTATGAGTTTGCTGAAGTTTTGGGATATGCCTTCAATAGTGCTAGCCATGCCGTGGGCATCCGCGTTCACTCTCCAGGAAGGCCTAACAATAACAAGCTTGCACATCTCTACGGTTGTAAGGGTGAGATTGGAACTATCCACAGACTTCTTCATCCCTATGATAAGTTGGTTCGTATGTTTAGAGAGAACATTTCTCCAAGTGGTGATAACAATGATGCCATTCACACTGATTTCGTAAACTTTCTCTATCATACCTACAAGTATGCCAACAATGGTGACCCTAACAGAGACTTCAGCTTTGATGTGATGGATTACACCTACAACAAGATGTATGATTCTATGGTGAGAAGGCTCACCATTCCTTATGCACCTTATATCATGATACTCGTTAAGAAGAAGCTGAATGATGGAGTTTTTGATGATGATTGTGAGGATCACAAGAACAAGAAGCTCCATGAGAAGAAAAAAGGTTGTATAACCTCCTCCTGCTGATTCTGGGGGTTTCATGGTTGATGCTCGTGCTAGTGGTAACACCCGCGGGATGAACACCAATGCTTCTTATTCCAGAGGAACATTCCTTGCATGGGTGTGGGCATTCAGAAGGAACATTCCTTGCCGAAGTTTTATGTCGTCGATGACTACGAGTCCGCAAGTGTACCATTCTCAACATGGAATGTATATCTTCGTTTTGTCATGATGAAAACAGTAGATACAAACGAGATATGGAAGGAACTTATGTCTATGGTATCAAGACCCAGTGTGCATAGGCGGATCTTAGTGCAATTCAGGCCCCCCCCCCTCTCCCCAAGATTTGCACAAACATGAAGGATTATTTTTGTTGAGCTTAGATACAGATTTTTTTTGTTGGTCTACCCCACCAGAAAATCAAATGTTTTGTTTTGCCCCCTAGTGAGTTCTCGCCAGCTCCGCCACTGCCTGTGTGGGCGAAATACCTAAAGAACATGAATAGCGTAGAACAGTCGAAGACAAGGATGGTATGAGTGGTTTGATCGTGGAACAACATTTAAGATAGTAGGAATATCCGCGATTATTATTCTATTTCGCTAGCTAGTCTTAAGTGATAAAAACTACTTTAGCTTGGATCGGTAGAAATTTTATATCCATGAGATTTGCAACCAAAAATACTTCGCAGCCATTATTAACTTATGCATATTTTTGCAGTTTTCAGGAGTAGCATGTTTAGTACTGGCGGGTAGGCGGTGCAAAGTCAAAAAAAAAAAACGAAAACGAGAGAAAATGAAATAAAAACATAAATAAAGGAGAGAAAGAAGCGCCGACGAGAGCGGCAGTGCGGCACACGATTTCCCTGGCCGGGGGTTCCTGCCGCCGCCGCCATTGCCGGTTGTGTCGCATCAATGCCGTTACCGTTAAAGCACGTCACACGGTCACGTCCCCAGCCAGCCACCACCAATTCACCGCCCAGTCCTATGTCGCTTGCTCCCACTCCACTACTGGACAAGGCTCCGTGCCCGCAGGCATCCCGTCCACGTGGCGTCCACCGCCGTCCTACGTGTTCCCGGCCCCACCTCTCCCGGCCGTTGCCCCCTTTTAAACCCCCGTCTCCCACCTCCGCCTCTCCCCAATCTCCGCTCCCCACCGCCTCTTCTCCCTCCTTCCCCCGCTCTCCAACGGTCATATTTTCTCCTCAAGTCCCAACCCCCATCGCTCTCTCGGCACACGACCCGCAGCACCCGGAGAAAGATTTTCCGCGAGATTCGAGAAGCAGCCTTTCCCTTTTCGTCGCGGCGAAGAAGCTTCCACGATCTCACAAGATCAACACGAAGCCCGGGATAGCTAGCTAAGCAAAGCGAGCCGTCGATCGACCGCCATGGTGGAGGAGGGGGCGCGGCGGCGCGTCGTGGTCGAGGTCTGCAACGCGCGGAACCTCATGCCCAAGGACGGGCAGGGCACGGCGTGCGCCTACGCCGTCGTCGACTTCGACGGCCAGCGCCGCCGCACGGCCACCAGGCCGCGGGACCTCAACCCGCAGTGGGGCGAGCGCCTCGAGTTCCTCGTCCACAGCCCTGGCGCCATGGTCGGCGAGACGCTCGAGCTCAACGTCTACAACGACAAGAAGGCCATCGCCGGCAGCGGCGGAGGGGGCGGCCGCAAGAGCGGGGGCACCTTCCTCGGCAAGGTCAAGGTGGCGGCCGCGTCCTTCGCCAAGGAAGGGGACGAGACGCTCGTCTACTACCCGCTCGAGAAGCGGAGCGTCTTCTCGCAGATCAAGGGCGAGATCGGGCTCAAGATTTGGTTCGTCGACGACCCGCCGCCGGCGCCTCCTGCCGCTCCTGCGGCGGAAGAGAAGGCCGATGCCTCTGCGGAGAATAAGGAGGCGACCGAGGAGAAGGGCAAGGAGTCCGCTGCTCCGGCGGGCGAGGAGAAGAAGCCGGACGCGGCGCCTGCGGCGGAAGAAAAGAAAGCAGAGGAGGCCAAACCGGAGGAGAAGAAACCAGAGGATGGCAAGAAGGACGGCAAGAAAAAGTCGCCGGAGAAGGGAAAGAAGGACGGGGACAAGCCCAAGGAAGAAGGTAAAGCCAAGGCGGAGGAGAAGAAGGAGGTAGCGCCTCTTTCTCCGTCCAAGATCCCACCGCCGTCACCATCGAAGATGCAGCTGGCCACAGCCGGAGTCGCCGGCGATCTCGAGATCCGTCCCCAGACCGCCGCCGAGCGGAGCATGGCCGCCTCGGGTGGTGGCAGCGCGTCGTACGATCTGGTGGATCGCGTGCCTTACCTGTTCGTCCGGCTCCTCAAGGCGAAGCATCATCAAGACGGCGGCAACAAGCAGCCGCTCTACGCGCAGCTGTGCATCGGCGCTCACACCGTGCGGACTCGAGCCGCCGCGCCGACAGGCGAGTGGGACCAGGTGTTCGCCTTCCACAAGGCTAGCCTCACCGCCTCCTCACTGGAGGTCGCGGTTCATGAGGAAGCCAAGAAGCCGGAGAAGGAAGGAGAGCCCACTCCGCAGGACGCCCACCTCGGTTTCGTCTCCTTCGACCTCCAGGAAGTCCCCAAGCGGTCGCCGCCAGACAGCGCGCTCGCGCCGCAGTGGTACACTCTCGAGGGGCACGCCGACGATGGCACGGCGGCCTACGACGTGATGCTTGCCGTGTGGGTCGGCACGCAGGTAGACGAGGCGTTCCAGGAGGCGTGGCAGTCCGATTCCGGCGGCAACTTGGTCCACACCCGCTCCAAGGCGTACCTGTCCCCCAAGCTCTGGTACCTTCGCCTCAGCGTCATTCAAGCCCAGGACTTGCGCTTGCCGTCGCCGCCAGACGCCAAGGCGAAGCAGTTCGGGCCAACCTTCCCGGAGCTGTACGTGAAAGCGCAGCTCGGTCCCCAAGTGTTCAAGACCGGCCGCATTGCGCTCGGCAGCGCGGCGGCCGGGGCGTCCAACCCGAGCTGGAACGAGGATCTGCTGTTCGTCGCCGCCGAGCCGTTCGATCCCTTCCTGACCGTCGCCGTGGAGGACGTCTTCTCCGGGCAGCTCGTCGGCCAGGCGCGCGTTCCCCTGTCGTCGGTGCACCGGCGTTCTGACGACCGGGCTGAGCCGCCGTCGCGGTGGCTCAACCTGTGCGGCGACGAGGCCCGGCCATATGCCGGGCGAGTGCACGTGCGCGTCTGCCTGGAGGGCGGGTACCACGTGCTGGACGAGGCAGCGAACGTGGCGAGCGACGTGCGCGCGGCGTCGAAGCAGCTGTCCAAGCCTCCGGTGGGCATGCTCGAGGTCGGCATCCGTGGCGCATCCAACCTGGTGCCGATGAAGATCGCCAAGGACGGCTCAAGCGGCTCGACGGACGCGTACGTCGTCCTCAAATACGGCCCCAAGTGGGCGCGCACGCGCACCATCCTGGACCAGTTCAACCCGCGGTGGAACGAACAGTACGCATGGGACGTGTTCGACCCCTGCACCGTGCTCTCCATCGCCGTCTTCGACAACGCCCGGTACAAGATCGCCGACGCCGGGAAGCTGCCCAAGGACGCCCGGATCGGGAAGCTGCGCATCCGCCTCTCCACGCTCGACACCAACAGAGTGTACGTCATCAACTACGCGCTCACCGCTGTTCACCCCGTCGGCGTGCGCAAGATGGGCGAGCTGGAGCTGGCCATCCGGTTCACCTGCCCGTCGTGGCTGACGCTGATGCAGGCGTACGGGAGCCCGCTGCTGCCGCGCATGCACTACGTCAAGCCGCTCGGCCCGGCGCAGCAGGACGTGCTGCGGCACACGGCGATGCGCATCGTGTCGGGCCGGCTGGCCCGGTCGGAGCCGCCGCTGGGACCGGAGGTGGTGCAGTACCTGCTCGACACGGACACGCACACCTGGAGCATGCGCCGGAGCAAGGCCAACTGGTTCCGCGTCGTCGGCTGCCTGTCGCACGTCGCCACGGCGCTCAAGTGGACGCACCGGGTGCGCACGTGGGAGCACTCGCCGACCACCGTGCTCGTGCACATGCTGCTCGTCGCCATCGTGCTCTGCCCGGAGATGATCCTGCCCACCGTCTGCCTCTACCTCTTCCTGGTCCTGCTCTGGCGCTACCGCTCGCGCCCACGCGAGCCAACCGGCATGGACCCGCGGCTCTCCCACGTCGACAGCGTCAGCCCCGACGAGCTCGACGAGGAGTTCGACGGCCTCCCATCGGGTCGGCCCGCCGACGTCGTGAGGATGCGGTACGACCGGCTGCGCGCGGTGGCCGGGCGCGCGCAGACGCTGCTCGGCGACGTGGCGGCGCAGGGGGAGCGCATCGAGGCGCTGCTGTCCTGGCGCGACCCGCGCGCGACGGGGGTGTTCGCCGTGGTCATCCTGCTCACCGCGCTGGTGCTGTACGCCGTGCCGTTCAAGGTGCTGCTGCTGGGGATGGGGTTCTTCTACCTCCGGCACCCCAGGTTCCGCGGCGACATGCCCTCCGCCGGGTTCAACTTCTTCCGGCGGCTGCCGTCGCTGTCGGACCGGGTTCTCTAGGATCGAACCGGACCGGATCGATCGATCAAGTCACGCCAACGGTTTTTCTTTCTTTCTTGCTGTTGAGTTAGTGATGATGTGTTGGCGTGCGTGATCCTCTGCTTACCGAGGATCGTTTGATCATTTGTTGCGCACATAAAGCCTCGGCTGATGAGGCTTAGTGATGCTAATCTCGATAATAAAGATGGCTGCTGCCTACTGTATTCTTTGCTTCAGAATCAGGGTCTCGATCGTGTATTTACGGCGATTGATGGTGTGATATTTCGGATTTGCTAAGAGCATGTCTAACAGGCCCCGTATCACGCGAGCGCCCCGTATAATTCCGGCGGCATACGGGGCGCGGGCCAAAACGGCCGTCTAGCAGGCCCCGTATGCCGCCTGGCCCGTAACAAAAATTTACGGGGCCTGCTCCACCGCCCCCTCCGCCCCGTACATATAGAGGGTGAGGGTTCGGGTGGGGGTCCAACCCCCCACCCGCAACCCTAGCTCCGCCGCGCGCCGCCGCCGCATTCGCACTTCCGGCGAGCAATTACGCACGCTTAGCCGCACAATTAGAAGCTCGAGAAGTGGCTCGCCGAGAGGCAATGCCGGACACGCTGAAGGACTACGCCCCGGGAGGGATTTACTACACCGTCGACCCGCCGCCGCGGCCGATGAGTGGCCGCAAGTTCGAGAAGTGGCTCGCCGAGAGGGAGCTGCTGCAGTCGTGCAAGCGCGGCGGCGACGGCGCTAGCGGCAGCGGAGGAGGACGCGCGGCAGCGGAGGAGGAAGCGCTGCCGGCGACAGAGGAGGAGGAGGAGGCCGCCTTCGCGGCCGCGCTCGAGCTCTCGAAGCAGGAAGCAGAGGCGCGGGCGCGGGCGGAAGCGGAGGAGCAGGCGAAGGCCGTCGCCGACGTCGAGGCCTTCAAGGAGATGGAGGCGAAGGCCGGCCCCGTCGTCTTCCTCGACTAGTTATAGGTTAGATTTCTAGCAGTTGTAGCAGTTCTAGCAGTTCTTGTAATGGTGATCTGAACGAATCAATGAAATCAAGCTTCTTCTTCTCTCCCGCGTAGTTCGAATTTAAATATACGGGGCGGATTTAAGGGGACTGCTAGACGAACTCGAAAAACTGAGCAAAGATTTTCCTAATTTTCCTATACAGGGCCCTCTACACGCGATTTAGAGGGCCAAACTTTACGGGTCCTGTTAGACATGCTCTAAGAGATTATGATCATGAATCGGGATCCCGAAAATAGAACAAAAATATCCAGAATCACGAATCAGAGAACTGTGACGAATGGTGTACAAAAACAGTCCAGAGCGAATTAATTTCTGACTGTATTTGACCTCTCGGAGTGTTAGTGATGATGATGTGCGTGCGCGCCGTCTCCGGCTTAGTAAAACTTCATCCTCCGGAGTACTGAGTACAATACATATCTGCACAATCACTCCAGAGTAGGGATGTAAACGGATCGGATCGGATCGGATAATGCTCTCTCCATATCCTTTACCATATTTTTTTGTCGGATGCGGAGCGGATCGGATAATGACCGGATGCGGATGCGGATGCGGATAATATCGGACTCCGGATTCGGATCGGAAACAGAGCGGATTCGGACCGGAAAAGGGTAAAACTTATCGGATAAATATATACAAAGAGACGTATTGTCACCATGCAAAAATAACGCTGGAGAGTGGCCAAACATTTAAAATTACCCCAAAACAAAGATAGTAATTAAATAGTACTTAAAAGTGTCATAAAATGATTGATGATTTGCAATATTAATTTGCATCTAACAACTAGAAACTTTTGTAGGGATAAATAATAACTCAACTCTTGAGTGATTTTCGCCGGATCTAATTTGTGCATTGAGTCAAGATGTTGAACATAGGTTATACTAAGCTACGAGCGGGTGATTTGGGTGATTTGGTCTATGGGTCAATGAATTAAATGTATATTTAGGATGATAGTGTTATGTTAATCGGATTATCCTAAATGATAAGGACGGATAATCCGCGAATAAGTGCGGATAATCCGTATCCGTCGGATAATAGCAATACCATATCCGCTACCATATCCGTCGGATATCCGCTTGACCAAAATCCACATCCGCGTCCGTATCCGGCGGATTCCTATTATTGCATACCATATCCTTAAAAACGGATTCGGATGCGGATTCGGGGCGGAAATTATCCGTACCATTTACATCCCTACTCCAGAGTATCGTTCTACACAACATGAAGTTTTTTGCTATTGCGTATGGATATGGCCATTGCTGTATTTTCTAAGTTCCGGAAGGATGCTTATAATTACTCTACTTGTTACTTTGTTTCTTGAGGTGACACTTCAGTTGTTACTTAAGATGTCATAAGAGCATCTCTACCAGATCCCGTAAAATCTGGATCTGTGAAATTCGGAAAAGTCGAACCGTAGAGCCATTTTAGGTGTTGAAGACGAACCGAACATAACATAGACATGAAACGTGAATTGTGAAAGGGAATATTCCGGCATGTTCTTTTTTTCAGTCCCCTTTTCCTCCTCCCAATGGGGGACCCGGCCTCTAGGAAGTCCTCCCGCGTGGCCGCCCCGGAGGAAGTTCCATGCGCCTTCCTCCGAACGAAGCCCCCCCCCCCCGGCGAGTGCCCTGGAGGACCCGTCTGGCTCTCTGTATGAAGCCCTCCCCCAGGCGTTATGGACGAAGCCAACCCCCAATGAGTGCTCTAGATGATCCCACGTGGCTGTGTGCTCTGGACAAAGCCCCCCGTGCAGCTGGCGGATAGACGCGGCGGCGGCGGACGGAGTGCTCCCGCGGCACCGGCGAAAGGGACGGAACGGCCAGCTCCGCTGGCACGAACGTCCACGGCTCGAGGGCGACGAGTGCCAATTTACGAACATAAGTTTAACACCGGAGGCGTGAGAAATCGATGCCTGGAGCTTTGGGCACTAACAACAGCGCGGGGAGAATTCCGGCCAGTCTGTGACCCTGCACTCCCAATGCTAAACATAGAGGTCGGAGGCTTGCATATTCGGTTGCATGTAAACCGTTTACGAGTCCACGGACTTGTACGGTCTCTATTCTAGACGAAAATTGATCCAAAACCGTAAACCTGCCGAAAATTCACAGGTTTTAGCCCTTTTGCGGGTTCCGCTAGATGCTCTAAGAGCAACTCTAGCGGAGCCTGTAAACGCGGAACTGAAATTGCAGTTTTTTCAATTCGCGGTTGGTCTGTTTTTAGGGTTCATGGTGAAGGGGAGCGTAGGAGAGCCCGTAAACGAAATCTGGAGATGGTAAATTATGGAATTCGCAGGAATAGAAACGGACGAACACTTGCAATTTCGAACTGAACTCGAACACAAACATAGTAATTACACATATCTTATAAGCGGCGATGAACTATGGTTCATAGCCCCACCCTACACTACTAGGAGGCAAAATGCTCGACGTCGTCTTCTTCGCTGGATCTTGTTCTTCTCCGTCCGCAACACCGTCTTTAGTCGGAGTCGGAGTCTAGGGAGGACTCGCAGCTGGAGGAGGCCCCCTGCTGCATGAACTGGGACGCCGCAATGGCGTCCCACTCCTGCTTCTTCTGTTGCAGCTCCTCGTCCGCACGGAGGGCGCGCTGTAGCCCCCCGAGTCGCGTTCTCGGGCCCGGCAGGGTTTATGAGTGCTGCTAGATCCTAGAAACCGGACACATCACATAAAGTTGCCGGAGTAAACGGGTTTGGCGGAGCTCTGCTAGAGTTGCTCTAATACTGGTAATTTGTTGCGACATAAGCAGTGAGGTAGGACAACCGCTGAAACCAAATAGTGTTATAGTAGTAAAAGGAGTTTGATAGTCTGAACTAAGAGTAGTACTGCAGTACCCATCTTTATTTAATTGACAGCACACAAACGCATGTTAACATGTCACAGGAGCTATGGAAAGAACACCGTTACTACTAGCCGGTTGCATGCCGTTGAAGGGAATCCATTTTGCTACAAGGGCTTACAGACGTGGTGAATAGGTTTAGCCGTCCCGACGTGCCTCGTCGGGTAGGGATCTCTGTATTATATATAGATGGAACAAGTCCTATTACAGCTAGGATACGGTACGTATACACGTACACAGATATATTCTAACACCCTCCCGCAATCTCAACTGGTAAAAGATTGAGATTGTGTTTACAATGATTATACAACGGTAACGGGAGTGGTTTGGTGAAGATATCAGCAACTTGATCTTTGGACGATATGAAACGAATCTGCAGTTGCTTCTGAGTCACACGCTCACGAACAAAGTGAAAATCAACCTCAATGTGTTTTGTTCTTGCGTGGAAGACTGGGTTTGATGAAAGTTACGTTGCACCAATGTTATCACACCATAATACTGGAGGTTGAACTTGAGTAACTCCAAGTTTCTGTAGCAGCGACTGAACCCAGACAAGTTCCGTTGTAGCATTAGCAAGTGCCTTATATTCAGACTCAGTACTGGATCTAGAGTCTGTGGACTGCTTACGAGCACTCCAGGCGATCAAATTACCTCCATAAAATATAGCATAACCCCCCGTTGATCGCCGATCATCCATATTGCCGGCCCAGTCAGCATCAGAGAATGCTGATAGTAATGATGATGAGGAAGACCGAAACAATAGGCCAGAATCAAGTGTGTAGCGCACATAACGAAGAATGCGCTTAACTGCCGACCAGTGAGGAGTACGAGGTGCATGAAGATAATGACAGACCTTGTTGACGACAAACGACAAATCAGGCCGTGTCATAGTAAGATACTGAAGTCCACCAACAATGCTGCGGTACTGGGTGGCCTCCGTGTCTGAGAGAGCATCGCCATCAGTGCTGCAAAGGCGCTCAGAAGAAGACATAGGAGTAGTAATGGGACTACACTTCAGCATACCAGCACGAGCAAGTAGATCAAGAGCATACTTGCGCTGTCGAAGAACAAGTCTTCCGGATGATGGTGAATGAACCTCAATTCCCAGAAAATAATGGAGGACTCCAAGGTCCTTAACTGAAAAATCAGATCTGAGTTGTGCAATCAGTTTGGGAATAGCAGGGGCAGTGGAACTGATGACAATAATATCATCAACATATACCAGCAGATACATAGTCAGATCAGCACGCTGGAGAATAAACAGTGAGGTATCAGCAACTGATGGGAGGAATCCCAATGAGCCAAGAACTGAGCTGAGACGGGCATGCCAGGCACGAGGGGCCTGTTTTAGGCCATATAGAGACTTAACTAGCTGACAATAATGATTAGGTGATGTGGGATCTGTAAAACCAGGAGGCTGCCTCATATATACCTCTTCATCAAGAAATCCATTCAGAAAAGCATTCTGAATATCCAGTTGACGAAGATGCCATTGCTGAGAGAGGGCCATAGAAAGGAGCAATCGAATAGTACCTGGTTTGACCAGAGGGCTGAATGTCTCGTCATAATCGAGACCATAGCGTTGCTTAAAACCTTTAGCAACGAGACGAGCCTTATACCTCTCAATAGAACCATCAGCGTGAAGTTTTACTTTGAATATCCAGCGAGAATCAATCAGATTAACACCAGGTACGGGAGGAACCAGTTTCCACGTACCGTTGGTCTGTAATGCAGTGAACTCATCCTCCATAGCGGCACGCCAATGGAGAGTGCGGAGGGCCTCGTGATAATCCCGGGGAACAGAAGTGGTTTTGGAGGCAGTGTACGCTGCAACGACGCTGTTCCAGGCAACGGTGCCGTCTGTACGCTTCAAGGGCTTGTGGATGCCACGAGTGAGTCGAGTAACAGCCCGTGTCGGAGCGGCGGGAGCAGGTGGCGGTGTCGGATCATCGGGAGCTGGAGACAGCTCGTCATCCGTGCGGCCAGGTGGAGAATCTGGCTCCGCCACCGAGGGAGACGGCGCAGGGGTTGATGGAGACGTTGGCGCTGACACGGTCTCTGATGCTGTCGTGGGCGAGCGGTGAGACCGAGGCGGGGACAGCAGGGGCGACACAGGCGGGGACCGCACAGGCGACAGCTCAGGTGGAGACCGCACGGTTCGTCCCGATTGGTGGATCGGCATGCAGGGGACAGGCGCAGTCTGCGCTGGCGCAGGCTCGGGATCCGGTGCAGTGGTTGGTGAGCTGATAATAGGAACACACAGCGGTACTGATTCCGAGGCGAGAGGAGCATGCATGTGACCATTGGACTGCTCCGTATCTGATTCCGACAGAATTTCAAGACGAGCACCGCGTCCAGTACCTGCACCATGGTTAGCCAGCAAAGACGGAGTATATGCAGTATCCATAAAGTGGTCAGCTGAAAGTAAAGATGACTCCGTAGGTGGGGGCAAATTATGAGTAGTAGGCATGTTTGCAAAAGGAAAAACATGCTCATCGAAGATGACATCCCTAGAAATATAGACTCTATTAGAAGGAACATGAAGACATTTGTATCCTTTGTGAAGAGCACTGTACCCAAGAAAAACGCATTTCTTAGACCGGAAATCAAGTTTGTGCCTGTTATAGGCTCGAAGGTGAGGCCAACAAGCACACTCAAAAACCTTAAAAAAGGTATAATCCGGAGTTTCATGAAGTAGCCTCTCAAGTGGGGTTTTCATGTCAATGGTACGACTAGGGAGTCTGTTTATAAGGAAACAAGCAGTGGAGAAAGTATCATTCCAATAGTGTAAGGGAACAGATGAATGAGCTAACAATGTGAGACCTGTCTCGACAATGTGACGGTGTTTGCGCTCAGCAGTGCCATTTTGTTGGTGAGTGTGCGGACATGACACACGATGAGAGATGCCTAGGTGATGAAAGAAAGGATGGAGTTTTTCATACTCTCCACCCCAATCTATTTGAACATGAACTATCTTTTTGTTTAGGAGGCGTTCAACATGCTTTTGAAATTGAAGAAAAACACCATAGACATCAGATTTGTGTTTAAGTAAATAGAGCCAAGTGAAACGACTAAAACCATCAACAAAGCTCACATAAAAACGATGTCCACTGACAGATGTTTGTGCAGGACCCCACACATCAGAATAAATAATCTCTAAAGGAGAGTTTATTACACGAGTAGACAAGGGAAAACATAATTGGTGGCTTTTCCCTTGTTGACAAGCATCACAAACTGCTTTATTTTTATTTGACTCTATGGTAGAAGGTAACTAATGACTACGAAGAACATGTTGAACGACTTGCAAAGCTGGATGACCTAGACGACTGTGCCACGTATCACGTGACACCTTGACACTGCCGAGGGCTTGCTTGATGACAGGTGCATTAATCTCGTAGAGACCTCCACGGCAACGGCCTCTAAGTATGGGTGTTCTCGTGTCCCGATCCTTTACAAAAATATCATGAGGATGAAGTTCAATAAAAACATTGTTATCATGTGAAAGTTTACTCATAGACAAAAGGTTACGAGTAGCATGAGGAACATGGAGAACACTATTTAGAGTTAATTGTCTAGACGATGGAGTAGGAAGAGTAGCTTGACCAACATTATGAATACGCATACCTGAACCGTTTGCCGTGTGAACCTGCTCGGTGCCGTGGTAGGGCTCACGCATCGTGAGTTTCTCCAGATCATGGGTAATGTGGTGAGTTGCGCCGGAATCCGCATACCACGCTGGATCTACCACTTGTTGAGTCTGTTGGCTACCTTGAGTACCATGAGCTGCGGACATGGCCATGGCGAGCTGACGCTCGGTGTTGCTTCCATCGTTTCCAATGCCCAGCTAGTTGCGATTAAACCTCTTATAGCACTTAGAGGAGGTGTGTCGGGGTATGCCACATAATTGACACACAAGGTATTACCGCGCCCGGTGTTGGACTTCTGTGCATTGGAGTTATTGCGCTGTGGCTGCTGAGTGAACTGAGGCTGAGGCGCCCATGCTTCCGGGCGGTAGGTGGGTCTGGTGTTGCCACGGGCAGCACCGTACGCTGTCATGTGCGGACTGTAACCTCCGGTTGCAGCCGTATGTGCTGCCGGGTAGTGATGTGCCGCGGACGCAGTACCACGGCGAGCCAGCATGCGCTGTTCAGTAGCAACTATCTGCGAGAAGAGGTCATGTATGGGAATCGGAGTAGTGCGAGCCGTCACTACCCCATACAGTGCATTTTATCACCATCAAGTCCAGCCAATATATATGAGATGAGTTCTTCAGGTCGGAGAGGTTGCCCAATACTAGTGAGTTGATCTGATAGTCCCTTCATCTCATGGAAATATGCCGTGGCTGTTTTCTGCTCTTTCTTGAGTTCGGCCATTTGTTGACGGATGGCCGAAGAACGAGCAATGGAGGTGGATGCAAAAGAACCGCTGAGAGTCTCCCATGCTTCCCTAGCGGTGGAAGCAAACATGACCATGCCAACCACATCTGGCATCATCGATGATACAAACGCTGACAATATTGCTTGGTCTTGTTGAACCCAGTGAAGATAGGCCGGATTGGTTTGCTGGACCATAGCACCACCGTGATTGATGACAACATGTGGGGCAGGGCATGGTGTTGATCCATCAACATAGCCCATAAGGAGTTGACTCCGGAGAAGAGGACCGACATGGGCCCTCCAAATCAGGTAATTCTCTGAGTTCAGCTTGACTGTAATCGACGATCCGATAGCGACGACGCCACCCGGGATCATGTGGCCGCCGGGGACCATGTGGTTGTAGAACTGCCCTCCGTGGTTGAAGATCGGACCGTAAACGGTCGAGCCAGGAGGTGTATCTGCATGGAAACCCGTTATGGGGTATGTTGATTGTACCGATGGAATCGGGTTCTGCATGATTGGCGTCAGGTTCTGTGCCAGGGGCAGCGAGCCGGAGTTCTGCGCCAGGGGCAGCGAGCCGGCGGGAGCCGTTGTGGTCGCTACAATAGGCGCCGTGTAGAGAGGCGCCAGGGGCAGCGAGCCAGGTGCCAGGGGCAGCGACCCGACGGCAGGAGCAATCGACGTAGATGTCGATGGAGGAGGCGACGACGCGGCGTCAGCAGCGGAGACAACAGGCGTTGGGGCTGATGAAGTGGCCATGGTGCTGTAGACGGCCGGCACGGCGGCGATAGCACGAAGAGAGGACGGCGGCGGAAGCGATCTAGGGTTGCGTCCAGAGCCTACGCTCTGATACCATGAGAGACGTGGTGAATAGGTTTAGCCGTCCCGACGTGCCTCGTCGGGTAGGGATCTCTGTATTATATATAGATGGAACAAGTCCTATTACAACTAGGATACGGTACGTATACATGTACACAGATATATTCTAACAAGGGCAGCTGCCGCTGCCGCCACTCAGATCACTACTCGGCAGACATGCAGGAAACGAGCCAAATTAGACAAGCAGAATCAGAATCAGCATCAGCAGAAGGGATTGATACCACATCACATGATCTTTTGCCAGGCCGACCGCTCGCCTAAACATCCGTACGCTGCTATTCCACTTGCCATGCACTTGCAGGCAGCAACGGTGCGGATGTGTTTGGGGCCTCACCCGTCCCTGGCCCTCGTCGGCAGACGTGAGATTGCTCACCAAAATCTCTTGACGTGTAAAAAATGCAGGCCTTGGTTAATGGACATGAAAAATCTGGGAGTAGCGCTTTGATCAGATCTACGACGCCGCTGCGCATCGCACGCATACGGGAAAGGGCAGAGCGGCGGTGCACGTGAACGTGCCCTTTCCACCATATGGCAGACAACATTCAGATTTTCAGACAGAAAACTACAAGAGCCTCGCAGAAATTCCTTGGACTCACGTAATGGGGCTGCCTGTGGAAAAAATCATGGTTTCGTACGGCGCACTGAGGGCGGTACACTCGGACTGGGAGTGGACTCGTAGTTTATCGTCCGGAGTGACAGTGAGTGGGTGGGTGTGAGCCTGCGCGCGCACTGAAAATGATGGCAGACTGATCTAGGAGACGATTGGACAGCTCGTCTTTTCGTGCAGCTTCAGCTCGATATGGGAAGGTGCATCTTGGCTCTGTTTTTTTACAAATATGACCTCTTAATATTGTCAAAACTAACCCTCTCAAAAAATTATTGTCAAGACGCCTGGTGGGAGGGTGAAAAGGCGACACGTGGACCCCTGGTCGTGTCAGATGACGGAAAGTCACTTTCCGTCGGACTAGTTGGCGGAAAGTGTTCACGACGTGCATACTGGCCGCGCACAAAGTGACTTTCCGCTCACCCATATGGCGGGATATGGCTTTCCGCCAGTTCACACGGCGGACTATACACGTGTCGCTTTTTCAGCTCCCGCTAGGTTAGTTTTGACAAATTTTTTTTTAGGGGGCTAGTTTTAACAATAGGATTCGGCAGGAGGTTATATTTGTTAAAAGATCTTGTCTCCTAGCGTTGCTCTCGCCGTTGGTCTTGAGGGTGTTTGAGTGCTTCGGATTGTTTTCTTGAGCTGAATGGCTCTGAGCTTTGTCAAAACACGAGTAGAACCGTACCTCACAGGAGGCCGGGTTACATGTTTAAATAGCAACATCTGTTGTATAAGGTTCGGTATCGGTATGGTAAGGACTCTAGAGTCGGTTTTGTACCGTACCCGTGTCATACTTGACTCCTAAGATATTACTCGCCCCTAATCTAAACTTGAAGCAAGGTTTAGATTATGTATAAACTCATGTAGACTTATAACTGAAAGCAATTTAGTGAAGCCATCTGCAAATTGGTCTTTGCTCGAAATAAATCTGATATCCAACGTCTTGCTAGCCACACGTTCACGAACAAAGTGAAAGTCAATCTCAATGTGTTTTGTACGTGAATGAAACACTGGATTTGCTGACAAGTATGTTGCACCGAGATTGTCACACCAAAGACAAGGTTTTTGTTGCAACTTATTTCCAAGTTCCTTTAACAGTGCTTCAACCCATATCAACTCTGCTGTAGCATTGGCTAAGGCTTTGTATTCAGATTCTGTACTAGAACATGACACAATTGCTTGCTTTCTTGCACTCCGAGAGACAAGATCAGGTTCCTACAAATGTTGCAAAACCTCATGTGGACCGTCTGTCATCAAGACAGCCAGCCTAATCTGCATCAGAAAAGACACCCAAGAGTGTAGAAGATGACTAACTAGTGATACCAAGTTTGATAGTCTCCTCAACATATCTCAGAATCATTTTCGCATCAGCCCAATGAACTGAGATAGGAGCATGTAAATATTGGCAAACCTTGTTGACAGAGAATGATAAATCTGGCCTTGTAAGAGTGAGACGTTGCAATGCACCAACAATATTTTGATACCTTGTATTATCTTCAGGACCAAGAGGCTCTCCTTCACTAAGAGAAAGAGGTTCTCATGTAGAAAGAGGTGTTGGCGTAGGCTTACACTCATGCATACCAACTCTGTCAAGCTCTGAGCCATATGTCTCTCGTGTAAAAAGCAATCCATCATCTTTCCTTTTTTTACCTTAATACCCAAAAATAAATGAAGATCTCCCAGGTCCTTGATGGAAAAGTTCTCATTGAGATCTCGAAGAAGAACTGAAATAGCATGATCTGACGAGCTTGTCACAATAATGTCATCTACATATATCAAAATATACATAGTAACATCTGGCCTCTGAAGAAGAAACAAAGATGTATATGCTTTGGATGGTACAAAACCAAGATCAATCAACTTAGAACTGAGCCGAGAGTACCATGCCCGAGGAGTCTGTTTCAATCCATACAAAGCCTTGTCAAGTTTGCAAATGTAGTTAGGAGCATCAAGACTTCCAAAATCTGGAGGTTGCTTCATGTAAACCTCTTCTTCAAGAACACCATGCAAGAAGGCATTTTTAACATCTAGTTGACGAAGTTTCCACCCTTTAGAGACTGATATATACAACACAGTTCTAACAGTGGCTTCTTTAACAACTGGACTAAATGTATCCTCATAATAAATTCCATACCTTTGCTTGAATCCTTTTGCAACCAAAGGAGCCTTGTATCTATCAATTGTTCCATCGGCATTTTCCTTGATACGAAATACCCACTTGCAATCAATTAAAATTTTGCTGGAGTTAGGTGAAACAAGATGCCATATTTTATTCTTGAGCAAAGCATCATATTCTTCCTCCATTGCTTTGCGCCAATTAGGATCATCAAGAGCATCAGAAAAGGAATTTGGCTCATGTGTAGTTGCAAGCATACCTTGTCTTCTTCCATAAATATTGGGTTGTCTGCCATATTTTATGGTACCATCCTCATAATTTTTTGGTTTAGTTATACCTTTATTCAGCCTTGTAGAAACACCACACACAGGCGTAGTAGCAGAGGCATCTGGCACAGAGGATCCGGTCGCGTGCGAATCCTCCACCGGATCCGAGGTGGCAGACGTACTCGGGCTGGTTGCAGTGTTTCTCGTCGCTGACTGCGACATGGCAGGAGGAGACTAGACCGAATCAATGTCGGCAGGCATGTGCTGGTCGAAGGGGACCAGCTGGTCGCTCCCTGGTTGGACCGCATGTGGGTTGGATGCACCCGACAAGGCGGATGTCGGGGAGAGACTTTTCGTGCGGGACGTGGCAGACCGCGAGTGGGGAACGACGCGCTGTGCTCACCCGCCGAGGACGGTCCCCCGAGGACGCGCTTTCAGGAGAATCTTCAGGATCCGCATCGGAGTCAGAGGACACATGATCCTAGGGAGATGTTGTATCATCATCAGAATCATCGCGATGATTGTCTTTTTCTGCCAGATTTTTGTCTTCCTCTCCCGAACTCATTCCTCCGTGGTTTTCACTTGGATTTGAACCAGTATCTTCATCTTCTGAAGCACTATTATCTGAAGCATTCAGATCTTCATTTTCTTGGACATGGTTAGTGACTACAGGCACAATGGGTAAAGGCATGTGATTATCATGTTGAACATCCCCACTAGTTGAAGCATGTGATAAATGTATAGAAAGAAGAAGAATTTCATCTCTAAGACGTTTACCAGCATTGGATGCAACTCAGAAAAAGGAAACACATTCTCCTCAAATACTACATCACGAGAAACATAGACACGACACGTGTAGATATCTAGACATTTGACACCCTTGTGACGAGGACTATAACCGATGAACGCACATCATGTAGAACGATATGCAAGTTTCCTTTTGTTATAGGGATGAAGGTGATGACCCACAAGTATAGGGGATCGCAACAGTCTTCGAGGGAAGTAAAACTCAAATTTATTGATTCGACACAAGGGGAGCCAAAGAATATTTATATGCCTTAACATCTGAGTTGTCAATTCAGCTGCACCTGAAAATAGACTTGCTCGCAACATTTTATCAGTGGTAACAGTTTTATAGCAGTAGTAGAAATAAAATAACAACAGGAGCAATCGCGGAAAACAATAGGATGGGAGTACCGTAGGCATAGAGGGAATGGATGAACGGGCGTTGCATGGATAACAAGTGTCATGTAACAATAATAACGCGTGCATTGCATATAATAATAATAAGGTATCAAACATGTAGGAAAACCATAGGCATGTGTTCCAATATAGTCGTACGTGCTCGCAATGAGAAACTTGCACAACATCTTTTGTCCTACCAGCCCGTGGCAGCGGGGCCTCTAGGTAAACTACTGGCAATTAAGGTGCTCCTTTTAATAAAGCACCGGAGCAAAGCATTAACACTCCGTGAACACATGTGATCCTCACATCACAGCCATCCCCTCCGGTTGCCCAATTTCTCTCACTTTGGCGCCTCGGGTTCCGGACAACAATGTATGTAAACAACTTGCAGGTATGATCAAGAAACATAATTATACTCATGAAACAATAACATGTTCAGATCTGAAATCATGGCACTCGGGCCCTAGTGACAAGCATTAAGCATAACAAGTTGCAACAACGGTAGAAGACACTAACAATGGATACTAGGCACTATGCCCTAACAATATGACATTATTACATGATCAATCTCATCCAAGCCCTTCCACCCCTCTTATCCTACAGCGGTGTTTACTCACTCATGGATGGGGGAAACATGGTTGGTTGATGGAGAAGGAGTGGCGGTGTCGATGGCGATGATCTCCTTCAAATCCCCGTCTCGGCAGTGTGCCAGAACAGGAACTTCTGATCCTTGAATTGAGTTTCGCGGTGGCGATGGCACTCTGTTGTGTTTCTGTGGAATATGAAGAACCCTGTGACGTTTTAGGGTTACAGGCAATATGTAGTCGAAAGGGGAGCCCGAGGGGGTGCCTGGGTGGCCCACACCACCTGACGGCGCAGCCAAGGGGGGGGGGGGGCGCTAGGGGTTGTATGGCCCCCTCCTGGTCCCTCTCCTGGTCTCATTCTGGCTTCCGGGGTCTTCTGGTGTTTTAGTACCAATGGGGTCTTTTCTGGGCAATTTCCTGAAAGTTGATTTTTCTGCAGAAAAACGAGACACCAAGTTAATTCTACTGAAAACAGCGTTAGTCTGTGTTAGTGGTATCCAAAACTCACAAGTTTAGAGGAAAACAATAAGAAAAGTGTTCGGAAAAGGAGATACGTTTTCGACGTATCAAGTCCCCCAAAGCTTAGCCTATTTCTTTCCCTCATGCAATTCAGTGACAACTGAGTGTGATAAAAGACTTCTACGAACACATTTGTTTCATATGATTTAAATATACTCACTACATGATCAAGTGCTGAGGCAATTCATAATAAGATGTATGGAAAATAAAAGTCACCTAGCAGTTATTCAAACCATGAAAATATGCCAACAAACTAATAATAGACAACATGAAGTATATCAATCTGCAGGATTGCAATGCTCATAATAGGGTATGATAAAGTGCACATGCTTGCCCTTAATAGTGGAGCAAAACATAAATGCTAGGGAACCTGTGAAGTTCAAATGAATACTAGAAATAAAAATATAAAAAATACAAGCATCCAAGTTATACTACTATCAACCGTGTTCTGGGACAAGCAACTGGTGTAGAAGCTCATCCCCCTTTCTCTTTTGTTGACACAATTATGCTTTGACTGATAAATCAGGGAAAAAAATAGTGAAGAAAAGTGGTTGCATTAATTTGGGGTTGGGCACCCCGCCGCCATCTCTCTATCAGTTGGATAAGCGGATGAAGCCACTAGTCCAGGGTGTGAAATCCAATCAAAAAGTGAGATAAAGATTCTCTATTTACGTCCTCATAAGCTAAAATAGGGGCACAAAACAGGAATAAATTTTTAGCAGGTTTTAAAGGTAGCACATGAGCAATTTACTTGGAGTGGCAGTTAAATACCATATATAGATAGGCATGGTGGACACATTTGGCATACTTTGGTTTTTGGGAGTTGGATTGCACGAGTAGCATTTCGTACCTAGTACAGGTGAAGGCTAGCAATAGACGGGGAGCGACAATCAAGAGAGTGATAGCTGTTATAATCATGCTTGCGACAAAACAAAATCAACATGGGCATAAAAGTGATACATATACTCTGAGGCAAAATAAATCATCGAGGCTTAATTGAATTTTTGTTTTCAGTCATAGCATGCGTGAGCATGTGCCAAGTCGATTCAAGCGAAACAAACAGAGGAAGATACCACAATGTCATACCCTTCTATGAATAAAACAATGCAAGCAAACATATATACGACATGATATCTTATATTAATAAGTTGGAACTAACACGTGAGAGCATGAACTACTAAGCATCAGTTAAATAACATACACCTTACATGAACAGAATAAGCACGTTCACACGATGACTATATGTATAAAAATAAAACAAATAGAGTTCATACCAGCCTCTCACCACAACTTGGATTGTCGTAAATCATTATTACTGCTCTTCACTTGTGTGGATCGAATAATATAAAATGATAATCAAGCTCCAACGGAGACACGAAAATCTGATGAACTCTGCAACAAACTTTACAAAAGCAAAGAATAACAACATATATTTTTGGGTTTTTGAATTAAAGCAAGAACAGAAAGAAACAAGCAAACAAAGCAAAATATTTTTTTATTTTTGAATACTAAATCAAAACAATAAAAGAAAACAAACCAACAAAAGAAACTAAAGAAGCAAACAAAGAGAAACAACATAAGTATTTTTGGTCCTTTTGTGTTTTGGGAAACAAGAACAAAACGATAAAAACAAAAAGAAATGAAAGAAGCGAAAGAAAACGAAAACAAACGAAAGAAACGAAAATATGGATATACAAAGAACCGACCGAACATGATATATAAATGAGTGTGATGTCGTTGTACCTCCCCCCAAGATTAGGATTTTGTCCTAAGTGTAGATCATCACCAAGGGGACCACGGGGCGGTGCCCCCGTAGTATGCCGAGGAGGAACCTTCCTCCTTATATGTGCTCGAGGACGCTCCGGCGTACTACATGGTGTAGTCCTCGGAGGGCGCATCTCGCCTCTCGTCCTGCCTGTAAAACTCCATCGTGCTCAGATGCTCTTCCTATCTCCTCCTTGAAGCGCGACCATGGTGACCTGTCAACTTTGAACAAAACAGGCTGCGGCAAAATAACTCCCCGCTCATTTCCGTCAATAAATAGAACTCTGTATACTAAATGATTAGCAGAAGAGCTAGCATTAATAAAATGATGGGATTTCATGACAGCGAGATTAAGTCTATATGGAGCAATTATTTCATCGTTAGGAGCAATAGAAACATTTAAAGCAGTTGCTATACGCGTAGCAATAATGCCCCCCAAAATAGGCCCCTTTGCGGCAAGGCGGCGTGCAACAAGTGCACCAAGGTTATACTTCGTGCTACGGTTCAGCGCGACATACAATGAAAGCAAGGTGATAACTAGAAATGTTACTAGTAGTTCTTCCTGCCAAGGATACTAGTAGTAAGATAATAAGTAAAATATCTAAGAAAGGAAGTTGGATGTTCCTTATCTTTCCATGCTGGGATGAACGACCATCATCGTTGGTGATTTCTCGGTAGAGCGCCTGGAGATCTGCGGGTTCATCCTGAATCATGCACGCTGTCCCGAGAGCGTTGATACCTACAATGGCACAAAAATCTACCAAGGACAAAGAAACATGACTACTATATAACTTGAAAGCAACAGTTGGACCAAAATGTGTTCTGAAATTTAAAGCTCTCAACAAAAGTTTTGTGAGAGAGGAATACTGAGGGCTTCATCCTCCATATAGTTGGTTAGACCAACTCTTTCAATAAGCATGTGAAAGTCATCTAATATACCTGCACTTCTTAGAAATGTAATGCAAGGAAAGCTACATGGGTTAGCGATACCATCACCTCCCTCATCGTCAATAGTCGGTGCAATAACGTCTTCATTATATAATGACCTCACTACAGTGGATGAATGTGAGGGCCTTGTTCTCCTAGGAGCATCACTCCTAAATATCTCTCCAAAATTATGGCTATCCATCTCTAATTGTTTTCAACAATCATCACAAAAATTGATTTCAAGCAACTATAAGGTGGAAACTACTATAGAGACTTATAGGAGAGCTAAACATGCATGAAAACTAAATTATTTCTACTCAAATAAAGCATGCAATCTCACATAAGCTGTGACCTATAGTACCAAAATACTCAAGAAATACTCCACTACATAAAATTCTACTTGGATCATTAGAGGAGTCACATACCGGAGATCAAACACACCAAAATTCAGCACAAATGATGGGCTGAGGAAGGAGATCGAAAATCCAGAGGAAGAATAGCAAGAACACGGGTTATAGGAAATGTTTTCAGTTTGGGGGGGGGGTGAGAGAGAAGACTTTGGCAGTGGAGAGAGTAAGTGAAGGGTCAGGGGGCCCCACACCATGTGCTGGCGCCACAAGGGGCAGGTCGCGCCACCCCATGGCGTGCCTGACTGGTGGGTCCCCCTGGATACTCCCAGGTGGCTTTCTACCTCATTTTGAACATAAAAAAATATTATAAATTTTCTGGAATTTTTCGAGAAACTTTATTTTCGAGGTTTTTTTATAATTTAATAATTAATTATAAACATGGACAAAAATTATGAAAAGGTGGAAAACAAAACCAAAACCAGAACTACAGAGGTTCCAAATCATTCTAATGAGTAAATACCCAATGAAAACAAAGGTGGAAGTGGTGAAAACAAAATTATGGTGGGTGAAAACAAACATAACAAGGTGAAAACAAGAGAAATTATTGTGAAAACAAAAGTATGGATGGTGAAAACAAGGTTGTGGATGATGGAAACATGATTGTAGTAAAGTAGCAAGGTGATAACAAAAGTAATCATGGTGAAAACATAAAGGGGAAGGTGAAAACATAGTCCTCGTTATTCAAAATCATTTTGTTAACAAGGGTGATCAAGTCTTGTTACCAGAATAATTTTTATATGCAGAAAAATTTGTTCAACACTAGATAATTATGTTACCTCAACCTTGATAGACATAGTACCAATCATAATAATTTCATATTGTTTTGGTGGTACTGGAATGGGACAATAAAATTCTCCAATTTTGATAGTCTCAATATTTTCAATTGAATTTAGACCATATCATCTATCAATCTTCTTGGGAAAATAAATAGTATGCTCTTTATCATTAACATTAAAATTTACTTTTCCTTGGTTGCAATCAATAACAGCCACTGCAGTGTTAAGAAAATGTCTCCCAAGAATAATAGACATATTATCATCTTCAGGCATTTCCAACACAACAAAGTCAGTTAGTATCAAACAGTTAGTAGCAACTTGAACATGAACATTATCACATATAACAACAGGAATAGCTGTAGATTTATTAGCCATTTGCAAAGATATACCAGTGTGTATCAATTTTTCAAGAGAGAGTCTCTTATAAAGAGAAAAAGGCATAACACTAACTCTAGCTCCTAGATCACACAAAACAGTTCTAACACAATTGTTTTTAATGGAACAAGGAATAGTTGGAATACCAGGGTCTCCAAGCTTCTTTGGAACCTTACCATTAAAAGAGTAATTAGCAAGCATAGTGGAAATTTCCTCATTAGGAATTTTCCTTTCATTTGAGACAATATCTTTCATATATTTAGAATAAGGAGTTAGCTTAATAGCATGAGTCAAAGGAATTTGCAAGAACAAAGGTTTCATCCACTCACAAAAATTATTATAATGTTCTTCTTCCATATATTTGTGGTTCTTAGTAGGAAAAGACATTTCTTTTTGTACCCAAGGCTCTCTTTCTTTACCATGTTTATTAGCAATGAAATCCTCCTTAGTATACTTTGCAGTTTTAGTTTGCTTTCCAGGTTCACCTTCTTTATGAGAAGCATCACTTTTATCATTACCACTTTCAGTTTTAGCATCAGAAATATATACCATTGGGGTCTCTAGCAGGTTCAGGAGATTCTACACCATTTTTATGTCTCTTGTTATTTTTCTTAGAAGGAGAACTAATGTTTTTAGGTAGGTGAGAATCTTATTCAGTTCTTTTAGGATGTCCTTTAGGATATAAGGGGTCCTGAGTAGAAACACCACTTCTAGTAATTATTTCACAAACATTTTTATCTCTAGAGGCATTAGCTAGCATGTCTCTTTGCACTTTAGTAAGTTAATCAATTTGAGTTTGAACCATTTAAAAATGTTTAACAAGTATTTTAACATCATTAGAGGTTCTCTCAATAATACCATACAAATTATCAATAGCTCTACAGTTTTCCATAAGATGATTCTGCACTCTCATATTAAAATTATCTTGCTTAACAACATAATTATCAAATTCATCTAATCATTGATCAGGTGGTTTAGAGTAGGAAATATCTCTATTATCAAAGTATTGGAGAGAGTGTACCTCAACAGTTGATGGATGAGGAATAGGCTTACATAATTCTTCTATATGAGGTAAATTCTTCACATCTTCAGATTTAATACCCCTCTCTTAAGAGATTTCTTGGCTTCCTTCATCACTTCATCATTTAATTCAATCATCCCTCTCTTCTTGGGTGTTGGTATTTGTGTTGGCTCTGGTGTAGGTGTAGGCTCAGGTATATTCCAATCATCATTATTTTTGGCCATTTTAGCCATTAATTCATCAGCTTCTTCTGGAGTTCTTTTCCTAAAAACACAACCAGCACAACTATCCAGGTATGTCCTAGATTCAACAGTTAGTCCATTATAAAATATATCTAGGAGCATATTTTTAGGTAGTGGATAACCAGGAGAAGCTTTTATTAAAGCACCAAATCTTTTCCAAGATTCATGTATTTTCTCCTTTAATTTGCTCAAAGTTAAATATTTCTTGCACAACAGCATGTTGAGCACTAGCAGGGATTTTTTTATTTTTAAAAAAAGCATTAATCAAATCCATAGGACAAGTGATGGATCCAGGTGGCAGATTGTTAAACCAAGTTTTAGCTTCATCTTTTAATAAAAAAGGAAAAATCTTGGTAATAAAATAAGTATGCATCTTAGTATTATCAGAAAATAAACTACTCATAGATGAAAGCTCATTTATGTGTTCCATAGCACTTTTACTTTCAAGTCCACAAAAGGGTTCCTTCTCAACAATAGATCATAATCCTTGTCTATAATGTGTATGGAAGATGTGGCAAACTTAGCATCAAGAGAAGATTTATATTTCACAGCATGTCTTACAAGAAGAATATTAAGAGCAGTTGCACCAGTAGTAGCACGAGGTTCTTCAGTAAAATCATCATTAAGTTTAACATAGGTTTCATCAAGATCATCAGTATACTCAGTTGAATTAACAGGTGTACCAATAATTTCAACAGGAATTTCAGAACTTTTAATTTGTTTGGATTTAGCAATAGTAGCATCTAGGAAAGGACCTAGAGAACCAGTATCATCAAGCACAGTAGAAGCATCATCATAAGTATCAGAAGCATTCTCAGACTCAGCAGAAGTAAAAGTGTGTGTAGGATGTGGTGAAGTAAGAAGCTTACTTATAACAGACGGTGAATCAAGAGCAACAGAGGTGCTCAGAGTTGTACCTCTCCTTGTAGTGGATGGTAATATAGGAAATTTTCCATAGTCTTTGATGAATGGCTTGCAGCAAACAATATCACGATCAAGTGAGAAAATAAATAAAGCTACGCTCCCCGCCAACGGCGTCAGAAAATAGTCTCGATGACCCACAAGTATAGGGGGTCGCAACAGTCTTCGAGGGAAGTAAAACCAAATTTATTGATTCAACACAGGGGAAGCCAAAGAATATTTATATGCATTAACAAATGAGTTGTTAATTCAGGTGCACCTAAAAGTAGACTTGCTCGCAACAATTTATCAGTGGTAACAATTTTACAGCAGCAGTAGTAAAATAGTAAGAACAGTAGCAATGGCGGAAAACAACACGATGGGAGTACCGTAGGCATAGAGGGAATGGATGAACGGGCATTGCATGGATAACAAGGGTCATGTAATAATAATAACGCGGGCATTGCAGATAATAATAATAAAGTATCAACTATGTAGGCAAACCATAGGCATGTGTTCCAATATAGTCGTGCGTGCTCGCAATGAGAAACTTGCACGACATCTTTTGTCCTACCAGCCCTTGGCAGCGGGGCCTCTAGGGAAACTACTGGTAATTAAGGTGCTCCTTTTAATAAAGCACCAGAGAAAAGCATTAACACTCCGTGAACACATGTGATCCTCACATCACAGTCATCCCCTCCAGTTGTCCCAATTTCTGTCACTTTGGGGCCTCGGGTTCCAGACAACAATGTGTGTAAACAACTTGCAGGTATGATTAAGAAACATAATTATACTCATGAAATAATAACATGTTCAGATCTGAAATCATGGCACTCGGGCCCTAGTGACAAGCATTAATCATAACAAGTTGCAACAACGGTAGAAAACACTAACAATGGATACTAGGCACTATGCCCTAACAATCTGGCATTATTACATGATCAATCTCATCCAATCCCTTCCATCCCTCTCAGCCTACAACGGGGTTTACTCACTCATGGATGGGGGAAACATGGATAGTTGACGCAGAAGGAGTGGCGGTGTCGATGGCGATGATCTCCTTCAAATCCCCGTCCCGGCAGGGTGCCAGAACAGGAACTTCTGATCCCCGAATTGACTTTCGGGATGGCGTCAACGCTCTGTTGTGTTTCTGTGAAATATGACGAACCCCCTGATGTTTTTGGGTTACGGGTAATATGTAGTCGGAAGGGGATCTGGGGGGGGGGGTGGGGTGCTGGGTGGCCCACACCACCTAGTGGCACGGCCAAGGGGGGGCCCGCCAGGGGGTGGTGTGGCCCCTCTCCTGGTCTCCTTCTAACTTCCGGGGTGTTCGGGTGTTTTAGGACCAATGGGGTCTTTTTTGGGAAATTTCCAGAAAGTTGTATTTTGTCCACAAAAATGAGACACCAAGGTAATTCTGCTGAAAACAGTGTTAGTCCGTGTTAGTGGTATCCAAAACTCATAAGTTTAGAGGAAAACAATAAGAAAAGTGTTCGGAAAAGGAGATACATTTTCGACGTATCAGAAGGTTAGGCTAGCATGCACAACTAAAGATGCGCAAGGAGTCATAATTTGGTTTAGTATGAAGAAAATGTTTAGCAGGTGTCTCAAAATCAATAACCTTTCAAGGGAAGAAGATTGATTAGAAAAGTGGTTGTAAGAAAGGATTCATCCCAAAATTTGAGAGGCATAGAAGCATGAGCAAGCAAGGCTAAGACAACTTCAACAATGTGATGGTGTTTTCTCTCGGCAAAGCCATTTTGTTGGTGTGCATGAGGACAAGAAACATGGTGAGTAATCTTAACTTTTTGAAAGAAACTATTGAGCTTTTCATACTCACCACCCCAATAAGTTTGCATAGTAATGATCTACCTATCAAACTTTCGTTCAACAAGGGCTTGAAAATTAAGAAAATCTTGATAAACATCAGCATGGCTCTTAAGCAAATAAATCCATGAGAATTTACTAAAATCATCGATAAAACTTACATAATATAAGTGTTTTTCCATAGACATAGGAGTTGGACCCCATACATCAGAGAATACTTGTTCCAAAGGAACAACAGAAACACTAGATGATACAGGATATGGCAACTGATGACTCTTAGCTAACTGTCATGAATCAGAAATGTAGGGATTTATTTCTGGCTTGTAGGGGAGTTGATTTTTCCTAAGAAATTTGTTGTACCACAAACAAACAAGGATGTCCTAAACAGCGATGCCATGTGGAATAAGATGGCTTTATTGTGACGAAAGCTTGTTTGGAAGACCCTGTAGTTGAAGGCACTAGAGGATAAAGACAACCATGGCAAGGTCCTTTAAACCGAATTCTTCGCGTGGCCTGATCCTTAATCAAATAGAAGTATGGATGAAATTCAATGAACACGTCATTATCATGTGTAAGTTTATGGACGGAAAGGAGGTTCTTTGAGGTATTGGGGACATGAAGAACATTATTCAAATTCAATGTACTATGGGGAGTTTGCAACATAGAATAACCAACATGGCTTATAGGCATACCTTTCCCATCGGTCGTGTGCACGTGATCATGTCCCTTGTACTTGTCATGAGTTGTAAGTTTGTTCAGCTTCCCGGTAATGTGATCCGAAGGACCTGTGTTGGAATACCAGTTGGTATCGACACCATATGACTCCACATTAGCTCCTTTCTTCTGATCACGACCACCTTCATCATCGGAGTCGTTCTTGTCATCTTTGTAGCGCCAGCAACAATCAGAAGCCGGATGCCCATGTTTCTTGCATATTTGACATGTGACATCTACAAAAGGAGTGGGCATACGACTGTGTCCATGGCGGCGTCCACCATCATTGCGCCGGTGATAGTCTCCATCATGGCGCTCGTCACGATGATCATCATCACGACGGTGGTCATCCCAACGACCACCATCATGTTTGCGGCCCCAATCACGTCGGCCATCATCTTGTTGACGCCCCGTGTCATAGCGCTCACCACGCCCTCGGTGATCGCGGTCACCGCGGTCACCGCGCTCTAAAGTGCGATCTCAGCTAGGGTAGCTGCGTGAGTCACCGCGGTCACCATGCTCTGCAGTGCGATCTCGGCTAGGGTAGCTTCATGGACGATAATCTCTTCCGCCATCACGTCCAGCGTCACGACCGCGATCATCCCAGTTGCGTCCACCACCATGGCCTTGGTAGAAAGCGTTGGCCGAAGAGACAAAGCCACCATGTCCTTGACCAGTTTCGATAAGCATATCCTGCCTCATGTCATGGGCGCTAATTTGTGCATAGAGGTCATCGAGGGTGACAGCGTTGTTTCCATTGACCGCTGAGACGACAAAATTGTAGGTTGTGTCAAGGCCATTGGTGATATATCCAACCATCTCATCCTCCTCCACCGGCTTCCCATGGCAGCAAGCTTGGATGCGAAGGTATTCATCTTAGTAAAATATTCAGCGGCAGAGAGGTTTTTCTTTTTAGTGCCATTGAGAGCTGCACAGAGTTGATTTACTTTTGTACGAGATCCAATGGTGAACATAGTAGTAATCACAGCCCAAACTGCCGCCGTGGTGTCGAGACCGACAATGTGAGGGATGATTTCCGGTGACAGTGAGTTAAGAAGCCAGCTCAGGACAACATGATCCCTAGGCAGCCATGTGGTGTAGGCAGGATTTATTGTTTTGGTCTTGTTATTCTGTGCATCTGCTACCTCCAGACATTTCACCGGCGCAGGTTCGGTGCCATCAAGATGTTCCAGATCCTGGGCGCCACGAAGAGCAGGCATGACCAAGGTTTTCCAAAACAAGAAGTTTGACATGGTAAGCTTTCCGGTTGGTGGATTCCCTAGAGCAACAACCAGCAGAGTTGAGGATCCTGATGTCAACATAAGAGCTTGCAGAAGGAGAAGCTTTTGTATTTCTTCTGAGTTTTACGATCTACGGAGATCGTAGGTTCTTCTTGTGGATTTCCGATCTGATAATCGTAGGCTTGTGATGTTTTCTGATCACAAAGATCGTAGGAGGGCTTTGATATTTCCGATGATCGTGAACTTCTGTGTTGTTTATGGTTTTCCGATCGAAGAATCGATCATGGAGGGCTGTTTGTCGACGAGTCGATGAGTCCACGACTGGGTCCTAGAATCGTTGCTCTAAAACCGTGTCAAAGTACGAGCGGAACCGTACCTCACAGGAGTCCGGGTTACATGTTTAAGTAGCAACATCGTTTCGATATCGGTATGGTAAGGACTCTAGAGTCAGTTAGAAAACCGTACCTTTGTCATACTTGACTCCTAAGATATTACACGTTTAACAAGCTTGACGAGAAGTCGAGATAATGTGCATACTTTGATTCCTGTTACCAGCGGAGACGAGCACATTGGCGGTTCGTTTGCTACAAGTGTTTGAATTGTTAGAGAGAATACACGAATTCACCGGTAACTAAGTTCTAAAATAGGAAATTGGGCAACAAAAAAATATGAAATTTCGAATATCTAGGTTTTCAAAATCCTTGCAATAAATAATGCACATATGTATTGATCTGAATCATATGCATAGTTTCAAGAAAAGATTCGATTGTATGTGGGCTCCACTATAATCGGAGCTTGCGCACCGTAAATCTCGCTACTTGTAGTGTTCATCGGATACTCTATCTTTTGATTTCCAAGTTACATATTTTTGTGTTAAATTTTCAAACCCTGCTTACATCCTCTACAAGCATGATTTACTTCGTTTGTTATTTTTTCCCAATTATTTTTGGATTTTACTTGGTTACTTAGGATCTGGAGTGCCCATGTTCTAAAAATCGCTCTATAATACTTGGCTGCGACATAGACCAATTTCAACCACACTACATTTCAGATAAAATTCTTCAAAATGGTTTCATTGATGTTTACATGTGTTTAAAATTATTTCACTGAAATGTGAAGCATATTAAAAACAGTATTAAACTACAAATGAAACATCCTCAAGGAATGACCATGCATTGACTGATTTCATAAATGCAATGTTCAAGATATCGCTGATTGCTAGCTTATTGGTCTGTCCAAGATAAGAGATAACTCATCTTATCAGCCAATTAATTAATTATATCGGTCGGACATTTTTTTTTGTAAATCTTGGGTCCTAACAATAAAATATCTAAAATATGCTATACAAACATATATGTTGGCACTAAAAATTCTCATATATGATACAAAAATATAGTATATTATATAATACTAAAATGGATATCAATAATCCAAGGTTTTAGGACTGGAAAATCTGAATAGCATATATCGCTTGTGAGGTCGGTAAATCAGTCTAAATGATAAACACGACCGGTATGTCTTATCTTATCTTTTTGGAACCTTTCTTCACCACACCATCGATCCTCACAAACATTTTTGTACCATGCTTTCTCCTAAGGATTCATGAAAATATCATTTATTCGTGATGAAAACCCTCGGAAAGGAAAAAAAAACCCGGAGTAAGTTCATTGTAAGGAGAAAATGTTAATTTCTCATCGAACGCTATACACGGGAACCGGGAAAAGAAATGAGTTTGCTACGAACGCTATACACGGGAACCGAGAAAAGAACCGAGTTTGCTATGAACGGTACCTCTACTGTTGTGATGACAACGAGGACCCGAGATCTCTCCTGTGGGACAAGTGTGAGATGCGAAGAGGTACGTTACTTTGTTCTCTCTTTTTTGTTGGGCACTACCTCTCCTCTCCGTCATCCTTATTGCACTCTTGGTTCCACTTTTTTTTTATTTTATATTCTCAGCCATGCTACACCAGAGTGTGGGTGTGGAGAGGATCTGGAAAAATATGCTTGTCCGAATTTTGGTTACATACTGCCTCAATTTCGAGATATAAGGCGTATTACATCTGCTTTACCCTAGGTTTAGACCAACAATTGTTTCATAATATGTATTTTATGTGACATAAAACTGACACTCCTATTCAAAATTATTTTACTTATGATTATAATTTCACAGTAACACATGCTAAATGAGTAACTCTTGATGAAAGGAAATAAAACACGTCTTACATTCTGAAATGGAGGTAGTAAGTAGTACCTGCTTTTTGAAACCTAGATTCATGTGAGCATAGATTATTAGTTTTTAAGAAGAAATATATAATAAATTTATCTAGAACAAGTTATGTAACTCATGCACGGCAAAAGAAAAACGCAAGAAAAAAACTCATCCATCACAAACGAAAAGTTACCAACTTGCTTTTTTGTTTTTGTACATGCCATAACCACCTGCACGAAGGCGATACATTGTAATACTTGGATTTCTGACTGAAGTAATTTAGTCTAGTACAGCCACTATGCCTTTTGAACAAAGCAGTGGATGATGGTAAAACAAAATCCGATACATTGTTTTCCTTGACAATCACAATTCACACGAAGGCCGAGCATGTTCTGCGATATGGGCACCAAGCGTCCAAGCCACCAGCGACTCACGAGTCTCGGACGCAAGAAACACCCATTGTTGGTGGGCTTTCACAACTACCCATGAGCTTCACGCTGGGAATGGGGAGAAAACTGCCCCTAAACCGCCCCACACCAGACGATTCTGATGTGAAGCCCACACCACTCCAATCCAATTAATTACTCTAATTATCCGCACCACACCGCACCATACAGGTCGGCACCCACACCCGCACCGAACCACATAGTCCATGCCGGTTGAACCCGCGGGTTCAGACCATGGGGGTGCTGTTCAATAGCCTACAGGTGGATCGCTGGCTTGAAACGCTGCATGCAGCAATGCGGTGCTTATCGCTTTGAGCCTCACAGTCACAGCCTCAAAGCTAGTCCATGCAGCTAGCTTTGCAATTTCCAAAAATAAAAAATGTATACAAATATACTCCAGATTATTTGGAAAATCATTAAAAAATCTACATTATAAAGTAGGTACTGCTGGCAATTATATATGCACCAAATTGCCAGAAAAAATAGCCTTCACACATTAAACATACAAAACGAATTATAGTGAATAATTTCTTATTACAAGTATAGTTTCTCCATAAGGGACAGGTTTTAAAGAAAAAAATGGAAATAAAATAGGCCTAGAGCATCTAGTGTGTAGTGATGGCCGTCGATCTTCCTCATCACCATTTCGTGGTCGGATGAGCTTTCCTGCAAATAACTGAAGATCCATGAGTTTATCCATGTCATGTAAGTGGAAGTAATATCCATGAATCGATCATTATCAATCAGGACTGGTGGCACTTTACAATTGTTCATCATATAACCCGCAACATAGCCACTACTATAATATTGTGATACAACGATGGAAATCAAAGGTTTCAGACTAATCTAAGCACGTACGGAAGAAACACTTAGAAACATGGCAAATTCTTTGTCAAATGACTACAGAGCAGCATGTAAATAGATAAGAAATCAGATATTTCTACCTGTAAATCCAGCACCAGACCATCTTAAGTGGATCTAGATGGTAGAACAATGCTGAGTTTGTTTAGAAATTTTATGACCATGCCAAAAAAAAATTCGGGGCGTCGTGTGCGGACTGAACCCGTGGGCCTCGTGCGGGTTGAACCCATTCGATGCAAGCCAAACCGCTTCGGTCCGCACCATTATTTTGCTGGACCCGCACCGGCCCAATCCATTTAAGTTTTGTGTCCATTAGAGCCCAATCCAGAAGAAGCCGAAGGCAAACCCGCACCAAATTAGCCGAACGAGACCGCACCATTCCCAGCGTGAGCCTAAAGGAAAGAAAACCAATCAATCGAGACATGCTGCAAGAATTGATATGTAAAAAACTCCAATAATCTTGGTGCTAGCTAGCGTGAGTCACAAAGGACTTACAGGGATCAATACATGCATGCTGCAACTTCTTTGGAGATCATGTCCACCACACCTGTCAGAGCGAGGAACAGATGACGTCAACAACGCCATAAGGGCGTACGCAGGTTAACGTCATCGGCGCCTCATGAGTGACACACATGTCAGATCAGTAGAACCATAGATTATTCTTGCTAATTAAAAATAAGAATAGTCGGTGCCAACTTATTCATCCTGACATCATGCCCGTCATGGTTGTCGAATGACCTGACGAAGATCATCATCCTGACGAAGATCATCATCAGACTCATCAACAATGTCCTCAAGTTTAGACTCGTCTTCCCCCATTTCAGTATCACCGTGTTCACCGAACATAGGATAATTATCATTATCCTCTTTTTCTTCATTGTCTTCCATTACAACCCCTTTTTCTCCGTGCTTGGTCCAACAAAAATAACTGGGCATGAAGCCTTCTTGCAACAGGTGGGTGTGTATGGTTCTTGAGCTAGGGAAATTTCTCTTATTCTGGCATTTTTTACATGGACAAAAAATAAATTCATTCTGCCTGTTTTTCTCAGCCACATTGAGAAAACTATCCATGCCATTAAGAAATTCGGGACGACGTCGATCACTGTACATCCATTGCCGGTTCATCTGCATTATATAAATTTATCAACAACCATTATGCTAAATCATCATAAAAAAATTAATTAACTAATACAAAAAAGTTCATCACACGTTAATACCAAACTAGCGTAGTGACCATACATATATAGTTCTCATAAAAATACACACTGAAACCATCCATAAAAACTCTCTCTAATTAATGCATTTAAAAACAACAACAAATACGATCAAAATCGCAACAAAGGTAACAATTGACCCGACGGCATAATGATACCAATCCTCTTTACTAATTGCATATTTTCTAATCTTTCTAATCTTCAGGCGCATTACGTCCATCTCGCTCTTGTGACCATCGACGACACCGGCAAGAACCTTTTCCAAGGTCATCTTCTCTGTTTTAGTTTTTTTCAATCTTTCTTCAGTTTTTTTCAATCTTTCTTTTAAGCCAACATTTTCTTGTTCAACTAAGTATAACTTCTGAACAATAGGGTCGATTGGCATTTCCGGTTCCACTACCTCCTAGATAAAAATATCTATGTCAAGTTGGTCGGCGTAAGTAATTGTCGTATAATCAGGAAATGAAAATATGTAGTTATAAAAGATAATATACCACATCCGAATCATAGACTGGACGAGGGCCAACGCGGACGGATATCAAAACCATGGCGCTATATATATAAAAAATCTTACACAATAGGAAAATTATATACAAGTAAATATGTAAATCATACAAATTAAAATTTGTTTTGGTAAATAAAAACAATAGGCTCACCAAGATTGTGTCGGTGACGGGCGATCGACGGCGGTGAGGAAGGGGACAAGGCGCGCGACACAAAAAAAAACCATAAATCATAATTAATTTTGAGCTTAAATTGTATACATAACAAATGAATAACAAATTCTAGCTTAGGCATTTCATCAAACACCTAGCTAGCACACCAAAAATGAAATGAGCAAGAAAACGAGCAAAACTTGCAATGCCGAAAGAGGGAATGTTGATGCTAACCGTAGAACCGATGGGTACCAACAATCTTGACAAATGGTGGAGAAAAATGGGGATGGATTAGAGCTCACAAGAGGAAGGAGAGAGCAAAAATGGAGTTGAGCTCGAGCTGGAAAAAATGGAGCTGAGCTCGGGGTGGAATGTAGGGTTTAGGGGAGGGCTTTAGGACCGGTTTGTATTACAAACCGGTTCTAAAGGGTCGGACAGCGGGACCCACAGTTGCTGCAAAAAATGAGAAAACCTTTAGAACCGGTTTGTAATACAAACCGGTTCTAAAGGGTCTGTCCCCTGGGCCCCCATCCCTGCAGCAAATGGCCGCAAGGCCTTTATGACCGGTTTGTAACACATCCGGTTCCAATGTGCTTGGCTCAATTCCCTGTTTTCTACTAGTGCCTAACATCCCCTTCAGTCGTAGCGGGAGTACTGAAGCGGACGCTTGCGACTAAATTTGAATGTTTGCGCTTTCGTCGCTTCCTCCTCTCCGTCATCATCATCTCTCCTCTCTTCCCTCCCGCAGTCACAGCGGGAGTGGCGTGACGCAAGTGACGACGCAGACGCTGTTGACTGGAGTTGTTATTGATATGTTGCTGTAGACGTAGCCCATGATGTCGATGTCGAGGTAGCTGATCGTGATGTAGCCGTAGTCGAGGTAGTAGTGGTCGATGTAGTACTCGTCGTAGTTGTTGTAGCCGCTATGCCGAAGGCGCAAAAAATTGCGCATTGTGTATGACGGTGCTGCAGTTGTGTTTTTTGGACGACGTTTCGCACCATAAGAGGTACCGTCGCGGGGGCGTTTTGAAGATGTCAGAGAACGCGGTCATAGGTCATAAGTGAGTCCACCAATTTTGCCAGGACCGGGAGAAGCTCACCAAGCACACATGGTTTTGCCAGAACCATATGCGCGGTTGTAGGGCTTTCACCGTAGTGATGTCGGGTTGTCGATGCAGTCTTAGCCGTCGGACGCGGTCAATGTCGTCGTCGGTGTCATGACGTCTTGCAGTTGTACTGTCAGAGGACACGTGTTCAGCCTTATGGACGTCGTAGTTGTAGCGGCAGCGGCGACGAGGTTGTCGATGAAGACCACATTGATATAGACCTTGGCGTTGTGGTGTCAGCGATGTGGTAGTAGGCATGAGGTGAGGGGGTACGTCGCTTCTCCTGCTGTATGTACTCGACAGACCAAGATCTTGCGTCGTAGGCAGATTTAGTCGTACAACTGGATAACTGGATGGTGTGGTTCGGCTTGATGGATTCTGGCTTAAAACGGTGCAAATCGTCGGTGCATTAGGTGTAGTGGCGCTTGCAAGAACGCCCTTCTGTGGTGTTGTCTGCCGGATGCTCGTAGACGTGGCGGCGCGTATGCACGCGGAAGTGCTGAGTATAACTCGTGATGGATCTGCCTAAAAAAGACTGCACGCACTGACCCTTGTGATGGTCTTCACGCATGATCGTACTTGACAAAGCCTTGGGTGCAGGTCTCCACATACTGATCCTTGGTGGTGATCGTTGATGCACTGCTCCCGGTGATACGTTGTCCTGGCCATGGAGCGTGGCTGCATGGAAGGATGCGCAGACCACGTCACTACAGGAATGTGATGGTACGCCGACGGCCGGAAGCCCTCGGCGTATATCCGTTCCCCCTCGGCGTATCCATACGCCGACGGCCACCCTCGGCGTAGCCCCCTCGGCGTACAGTTCCGTCGGCGTAGCCCTTCTGGCCGTCGGCGTATAGTTTCCCCTCGGCGTATCAGCTCGGTGGGCCCCACAGACGGCCAGAACGGATCCGTTACGTCCACTCTACGCCGACGGCCACGCCCCTCGGCGTCTGGGGGCACGTGGCGGCAGCTGGCGCTGCGCAGCTGCGTACGCCGACGGCCACCCCCTCGGCGTCTGGGGCACGTGGCGGCAGCTGACGCAGCGCATCTGCGTACGCCGACGGTCGCCCCCCTCGGCGTCTGGGGCGAGCTGGGCTGGGCAAGGCCCTACCCCGACGGCCTCCCCCTCGGCGTATCCCCCTTCCTGGGCTGGGGCAAAGGCCTACCCCGACGGGTTTCCCCTCGGCGTAGCCCCTGGGCAAATTTGTTGTTTTTCGAATTTTTGCTGTTTTTTCCTGCTGTACCGTATCAATTCACATTATAAAAGAAACATCATATAACATCACAGAAACATCATAGACTTCACACATATCAATCCAAACATCATATAACATCACAAAAGCATGATCCAACCGTGCATACATAATCATCCAACCATCGTGCATACATGATCCAACGACACTACTCAACCGTGCTTACAAGCACAACCATCTCCTAGCTACACGGCCTCGTCGCTCGAGGTACCCATCTCCGACCTCGTGAAAATCGGCGACGCCTGGCGCTGGGTAGCCGCCGTCGAACCAACCCCGGAACTCGGCGAGGCACGACCATCGGCACCGCCATGAACCGGTGTGGTCTGACGAGACGAACTCGGCGAGGCTGTGATCTCTCGGGAACCCGTGGGCGAGGCATCAGGACGACCAAAGGGTCGATGCGTGGAGCATCCCGAGCCCTACATGCATGTGTGAGCAAAAGTTAGCAAGTTAGAATGCACATGATATCGATCACAACTAGTTTGCCAAATTACTTACCGGAGTCGATGAGTAGTATGCAACAGCGAACATATCCTTCGACGGGGCCCGTGGCGCCGGCCCCGGGATCGGTGGTGCCTCTGGTAGCGACGTCGGCCTCTCACCAGTGATAAGAAACATGCGGGTCGCCTGCAAGATAGGGTAGATGTTAGGCGTTGTAGATATGAAGGTTCAAACCACGGAAAATGAGACTTGTAATATTTTATAGAAACAACAGGTTGTAACTTACATTATCGAGCATCTCTCTATACTCGGCGTATGCCTGTGAGACCTGCAGCCACTCGTTATACGCCGTCTCATACTCCGCAAAAGCGGCTGCGTAGGCCGCCTCGAAAGCAGGCTACAATCCCAAGAAAATTGAATCTCGTGAACAGTCACCTCAGGAACGAATGTCGAAAATAGGATGAAATTGAGACAACTTACATCGTGGTCAGCTCGGGAAGGCCGGCGATGACGCGTGACCTTTGGGTCATCGGCGGTGAGGGTAGACTTGACACGCGTCAAGCTCAACTCAGGCATGTGCGGGGTCACCGTATCAGCTAGGAAGTAACGCCCATGCTCCCTGCCACCTCCCGCCACGACCAACGCTCTCATATCGGTCTCGTGCTCCAAAGGGTTTTCCACATGCGGATGGAAAGTCTGGAAAGCCGAGCAGTACAAATCCAACTTGTCCTTTGCGTTGCCGTAGTACTCGGGAACCTCGGGAGGAGGCTTGGATGGATCGGGCTTCTTAAGCTTTATTGTTTCCCATGCTTTCACGTCCGAAACAAACGCTCCAGTAGATTGCGCCTGCGTATCAAGTAGAAACACAAGAGGAAATGTTATGTTCATCAAGTAGGAAAACAACACGAAATAGATGCAGGTTGTTCCATGTATACCATCTTTTCCTTGAAGTTGGCAAGGCCGCAGGCACCCGCACGGTGTGTCCCGACGTGGCCACGGTTTGCCTTGTTTCGGTCGCTCACGGCTTTGAACTCGGCGTCTTGCCCGAGCCACTTTGTCGCCACCGCTTCCCATGCGTCTTCCCTACCTAAGGTCCACGAGGGTCGAACCTGAAAAATCGATACTCATTTGAAGCACAGAAATTGCAAATGCACCTTAGCAGCAACATATGAACTTTTTGACAATTTACTTACCAACATGTAATCATCCAGGGTCATGTTAGGTGGATTCTCCACATTCTCGTGCTTCGGCGCCCTCTTGCCCAACTTCTCAGAACTGAATAAGTTCATGGACGTATTCTTTTGATTATAGAACTGTTGCGGCACCAATTTCTTACAAGCCCCCTGCAAAGTCTGGTCCGCCTTCTCCTGATCCTCCGGAAGCACCCTAAAGAATCTCTGTAAATTAGGCATAAAAGTAATTGTGAGAGTCATGAGGTAGCATGGTGGAGTCATCAACTATCAACTATGAAAAGAAATTTGAAGAGTTTGTCTTACCCAAAACCTGGTGATAACAGCGTCAGCAGCTGACTCGTAGCCAACCCAAGGGGCGGCCTGATAGTCGGGCCAACTGTTGGCTAGAACCCTCTCGCCACCGGGGACGGGAGAGTAATAGCCCGGCCAATACTTCCTAAGCAGAGATCCAACCAGGCTGTTAGGAGTACGCTTGATCCCCGGTGGATAAATCCAAGTGCTGCACAATAATGAAACATTAATACACGTCAACATGAAATTACCGTGTTCAAAATGGGTAGTCATTTACCTTTTGCCGTTGCCCTTAATGAGGGTTCTCGCCTCCGGTGCAGGTTCCTGTGACTCATCAGGTACCCCGGATTCCCCACGTAACTTTAGCTTCTTCGGAGCCTCGGGGTTCTCCTCTCCAGAATCCTCGTCCTCCACCTCGGCCTCCACCTCGGCCTCCACCTCGGCCTCCACCTCGGCCTCCACCTCCTCGTCTCGAGACTGCTCCTCCGCCTCGGCCTCAGGAGACTCCTCCACTCGTGCCCGTCCACCTAGTCGTCCTCCAGCTCGTCCTCCACCTCGGCCTCCACCTCGGCGTCCCCTCTGGGGAAGTGCATCAGAAGCTACCCCTCCACCTCGCCGTGCACCTCCTCTCTCACCCCCCTCCTGAGTGTAACGCGGGTTCGCAAACCGCCGGCGCTGCGACTTGCTCAAGGTGGCCGAGGATTCCTTGCCGCTCATATTGCTCAATCACCTGCATTGACAAAGGGTAAACAATTAATAAGCATGTTCAAAAATATATAGTAAGCATAATAAAGAATGCAAGGAAAATAAGTATTAAGCTAACTACATGAGAGAAATTAAATACTAAGCATAAACATAAAAGACCCTCACCATCACTCTCATAGTTAAATCTTGTGTTCTCATTGTCACTATCAGAATCACTATCACGTGAGTAGTACGGTGGATGCTCATCGCACGGTGGAGGCTCATCACTGGCAATGTCCGAATGAAACTTGTTGAGCATATCTATGTCCTTTAGATCCATCACTGCCTCACCGCCTGTTTGTGATTCGTTCTCGAGGTCCACAAGATCTTGTATGCCAAAGTCCCCAAAGCTCTCTTGCTCTTGGTAGAAAATCCCCTCATATGTTTTAGGGTCGATGTTGTTGTAATCATCGTCCGAGGGCATGGGTAGCTTACCATGTGGTGATACATGGAACACGACTTCCCATCCATTGAGTCCATCTTTCTTGCATGGGTAGGGCAAATAATAAACCTGCTTCGCTTGGTGAGCCACAACAAAGACATCGGATCGGCTATAGGTGGTTGAAGGCTTAACTTCAACTAACCCAATGGAAGGGGTTTTTCTCAGTCCATGCTCCGTTGGGTCAAACCAGTGGCATCTGAACACGTCGAGCTTGAGTTCTATGTTCGTATTATTGTACGTCACCTCGTATACGTTTTGTAACCTCCCATAGTAATCAAACTCTCCGGCTCCTTTGGTGAAGACCCCGGTATTTATAGTTTTTGCATTGGGCCGACTGTTCTGGTGAGACTCTGTATGGAAGCGAAACCATTCACGTCATACTTCTCATACATCTCAACTTTACGATTACAACCTTGGGAGACACATCTCAACTCATCCGACATCACAATAGTGGGATCACCTCCCTACAAGTTTGGTACAAATTGTTCTGTGCATTAGTTACGTGTAATAAGATGGACAAGACACGAATTGCAAGGTAGGAGGGACATGTTAGAGTTTACCTTTTCCCTAAACCAAGCCGTGAAATTTTTCTTTCCGGGGGCACCCTCTTTCATAAGAGTGTCCAGCTCGGCTTCATCGGGGTCCACAGTTCCCGGCCACATTTCATCGGTGAATTGCCTAAAAGGACAATATACGTATTAGACCAAAACAAGATACTAGTTGAAAAGATACTTTGTTCACCATTTACCTAAGGAAACTGCCCGCCTCATTTTGCTCGTCACGGGTCACTTCTTTCATGTTTTGAAGCACATAGAGCATTATGCACTCCTGCTCTTCGAAGGTCAAGTTATACTTCTTTGCGCCACCGGCCTTGCCACCGGGAAACTGGAAGAGGAGGAGCTTGGGGTCTTGCTTGGGCTCATCAACATTGTACCGAGAGGCCTGGTTATGCATAGTGGGAACATCATCGGGAAAGTAGGTTAGCCTGGCGTCTGCCATCTCCTGGAGGACAGTTGCCTCAGCTATGCATGCTTCAATCTTATTTTTGTTTCCACACTTGGTTCGAATATACTTAAACTCTCTCTCAATACAAACTGCCAACGAAATTGCACCGGTCCACCCAATAGTGCCTCGTTCGCGAGATGCACAACAAGATGTGCCATCGGAGTAAAGAAGCCAGGCGGAATATCATCTCTAAGTTGCATAGCAACTCCGGCACTAGCTCATGCAGCTTCTTAATCATCACGGGACATATCTGCTTAGCACAAAGCGTGCGGAAGAAATGGCTCAACTCCGCGAGCACACGCCAGACTCGTTCGGGGAGATACCCTCGAACCATCACCGGCATCAGCCGCTCAATCCATATATGATAGTCGTGACTCTTGAGCCCCGTTGACTTTTCCCGTTGAAAGATTGACTCCCCTACTTATATTTGAACAATACCCATCAGGGAACATCACGACGTATTTGAGCCACATGAACGCCTCTTTCTTTTGGATACTATTAAGGCAGTAGAAGGCATGCGGCTTGAACCAGTTTTTTCGACGACCCCTCAGGTTCCTGCATGTGTAATCTCTCCCTATCACAGAGCTTCTGAACATCGACTCTAGCCTTCACATTGTCCTTTGGACTTCTCAGGAATGTTCAGGACAGTGTGAAAACAGAGACTCTCCGACATTCTTCTCGGTGTGCATCACATCGATGTTATGGGGAAGATCGAGGTCCTTGTAATATGGGAGGTTGCGTAATGCTTGCCACGTGAGTCCAGTTGTGGTCCACACCATATCCCGAATATCGTGGCCATTTCCCTGAGCAAGCACGAGAGCACTTAGCTCGGCATCAACAACTGCACCATCGAAAGTTGGTATCTCTGCCTCTACACGCTCAACTCTGCCCTTCCTAAAGGTTCTTTTCGTCATCTCTAACCGATGTCTCTTTTGATGAAACTTTCGATGCGTGTCCAAACGCGGAATACTTCTTACCCGCGCTTAGCCAAAGAAAACTCAAGCGGTTCCTGCACTCTAGGGCATGCCACTTACCAGCTGTACACCATCCTGCAGAATAGGGCGTACCCCGGCATGTCGTGCATGGAATACTGGAACCAAACTTTCATCAAAAAGTTCCTCTTCGATGCACGGTCGTATGTGAAGGTACCGTGGTGCCAAGAGTGGTTTAGATCATCCACAAGCGGCTGCAAATAGACACTCAAATTCTTTCCAGGGTATTCAGGCCCTGGAATGATCAATGACAGGAATATGGTCTTCCTTTGCATTAGGACTCCGGGAGGGAGGTTGAGCGGAATAACAAACACGGGCCAGCAGCTGTACGAGGCAGTCGACATACCATACGGATTGAAACCATCGGTTGCTATCGCAATTCGGACGTTCCGAGCCTCGGCTGCCTGCTCAGGGTATTTTGCATCGAAATTCTTCCATGCCATACCATCTGATGGATGTCCCATCTTTATCCGTCCGTGCTCGTCCTCGTATCTCTTCCCATTCTTGTGCCAGGTCATCTGGGTGGCAGACTCCTTATTCATGTAAAGCCGCTGGATTCTTTTTATGAACGGGAGGTAACGAAGAATCTTCATGGGGACTTTTGTCTGCCTCTTCTGACCATCACGTCCATTTACCTCATGATACCTAGAGGCCCCACACTTGATACAGTACTTGTCTTCCGCAAACTGTTGCCGAAACAAAACGCAGCCTTTAGGACAGCAATCTATCTTCTCATAATCCATGTTCAGCTCTCGCAGGATTTTCTTTGTTTCGTACATGCTTTTAGGCAAACAATGTCCTTCAGGCAGCATGTTACCATATGTTTGCAGATGAGATTCAAAGCATGAACGGGTATTGCCGTGCTTCAGCTTTTCGGCTAGGGCTTGGGAGATGGCATCGAGCTGACAAATTTTTGCACCATCGTACAGAGGCCTCTGACCCGAGGACATCATACGAAAATAGGACTGTGCAGTTGGCTCCGGTTCCTGTGGTTCACTCGGTTCGGATGGTTCCTCCCGTGAAGGTGGCGAATCTGGTATGTCGGCATCACGGAGATCTTCTAGGAAGTTTCTTATCCCATCATCCTCAACGCCATTGATCCGCTGCCGCATCACCCTACCATTTTCACGTTCGTACTCAGCAAAGTCGATCGTCGTGGTGTACTCCGCCCAATACCCATAAGACCATAGGTGTTTAGTCATATCTTGCTTTCCCTTACGAAGACGCAGCTTGCATCGAGCGCAAGGGCAACCTGGACGGATGCCCGACTTTGAACCACGCCCTAACTCCCTCACTAAGAAATTAGTCTTCCATACCCACTCATCTGTTCTTTCCATCGCATCTTTTCGGCCAGTGAACATCCAACCATTATCAGCCATAATCTGTTGTATTGCGAGGCAAACACACATATTGTATTTCATCTCAAATAATAGCATGAAATTAAATGCATGATATTTTTATTTCCTAGCGGCAAAACCTACATATCTAATAGGTCAAGGGTCCTAGCAGCCGCCGGATCCGTAGATTGAGTACGTTTTCCATGCTCTACCCCGATCCGAGACAGAATTTCGGCAGCACCTCCCCGCTGCTCTCCCGATACACGTCTCGGCAAAAAGCCGAGAGAATGTGCATAAGGAGAACAACGGGGAAGCGCTACCGAAATTCTGTCTCGGATCGGGGTAGAGCATGGAAAACGTACTCAATCTACGGATCCGCCGACTGTCCCGTAAATGCCGCAAGCGTTACGGTTCAAAATATGCCTACCACTATTGCATATTTATCTTCGTAACGCTTGCGGACGGGAAATGACACCTAGGTGACGCGACAAAAAAAATGCGAGGGAGAAGACAGAGTTCTAGCTCACCCGCGGCGGTAGAGGACGTAGTCGAACAACGGCGTGACGGGGTCGGGGATCGACAGCGGCGGCGGGGTCGAAGATCGATGGCGTGTCGTGGCGGCTCCTACCCGATATCCTGTAGCACATAATATGCGAATTAGCAAAACAGATATCTATAATATGCAGATAATATGCGACGAGCGCGGACGTCACCGACGCGCGCGGGGGGAGTCGCCGACGCGGGCGTCATCGACGCGCGCGGGGGGAGTCGCCGACGCGGGCGTCATCGACGCGCGCGGGGGGAGTCGCCGACGCGGGCGTCATCGACGCCTCGCCGACGCGGGCGGGGGGCGCCGACGCGCTTTTTAACTAATTTTCTAACCTACTAACTAACTAACTACTAACTAAGTAATCTACTAACTAACTAACCTAAATTCTAACTAATTTATTAACAGAAGAAAAAAAATCAAAAAAAAAATTACCATTAGGGGGTGGCCGGGAGGTGCTGTGAGGGGATGGGGTGGCCGGGTGCTGTGAGGGGATGGGGTGGCCGGGAGGTGCTGTCGAGGCGGGTCTGGAGGCGACGGAGACGGGCGGCGGCCGGTGAGGCGACGGGGAACGGCGGCGGCCCGTGAGGCGACGGGGACAGGCGGCGGGGACAGGCGGGCGCGGGAGGAGCTGGGTGGAGGCGGCGGCCGGGGAGAGGAAGGTAGGGGGCGGGCGCGGAAGGGGCTGGGGCAGGCGGCGCGGCGGGAGGGACGCCGGCGGCGGCGGCGGCGCGGCTGGGGGAGAGGAAGAGAGCAGCGCGCGCGGGTTAGGTTTCGGGTTTCTGTTTTTTTTTTCTCCGCGCGGTTAGGTCCTGTGTGTATACACGCGTGCGTTTTTAAAAAAAAATAAAAATGTAGCTACGCCGACGGCAAGCCGTCGGCTTAGGTCCTCAAGGTACGCCGACGGCATGCCGTCGGCTTAGGTGCTGTGTGTTTTTTTTGCTACCCTCTTCCGTAGGTTTCACATAAATAACCTTTTATCGCAGCAATTTCACACACTGATCCTCGGTTCCAAAAAGTACAAAAAATGATGCTTTTTGCTACCCTCTTCCGTAACATCCAGTGAATCTGACCTGCCCCGAGTAAAGCTTTGAACGGGAGCGTCATGCCGGTTGACTTAACCGCACCGCACGGGCCCTACCGATTCCGATATTCCCCCATCTCTTTCTATTGCTCAAGAAGAAGAACAAGTTTCGTAAAATTTGGACTTGTCGTTTTCGTGCACTTTATTATAGTATGTAATGAACCTATGTTAGGTAGTTGCTGTCGAACTTGTGTCATGAAATGAATTGTTCATGTAAGTGACCTTGTTATTTGTTATTTAAAACTCACGAGGGAGAAACGGACGCCGGTGAAGCGGGTCACACCCCGGAGTGCAATATTTGTCATCCAAAGACCACAACACACATATAATAACATGGTATGCCACCCTCTATCTTGTGTGGGGACCCGGACGCTCCGTAGCCCCCCTCCGGTGAAAACCTAGACCCGTAGGAGAAATACCGGACTTATACGGATACACGCGGTAACGGCGTCGAAAGGGGGTAGCATTGTGGAACCAGCTGCTTGTTTGTGTTAGGGTAGCCCATAGGAACATAAAACAAGTTGGTAGAACCCAACTCTTCGGAAGATTCCCGACGTTTCGTCCGATAAGGGAGTTTAACCCTATAAGCGCATGTAAACTCACGAGGGAGAAACGGACGTCGGTGAAGCGGGTCACACCCCGGAGTGCAATCTTTGCCATCCAAAGACCACAACACACATATAATAACATGGTATGGCACCCTCTAGCTTGTGAAAGGTTCCGGACGCTCCGTAGCCCCCCTCCGGTGAAAACCTAGACCCGCAGGAGAAATACCGGACTTATACGGATACACGCGGTAACGGCGTCGAAAGGGGGTAGCATTGTGGAACCAGCTGCTTGTTTGTGTTAGGGTAGCCCATAGGAACATAAAACAAGTTGGTAGAACCCAACTCTTCGGAAGATTCCCGACGTTTCGTCCGATAAGGGAGTTTAACCCTATAAGCGCATGTAAACTCACGAGGGAGAAACGGACGTCGGTGAAGCGGGTCACACCCCGGAGTGCAATCTTTGCCATCCAAAGACCACAACACACATATAATAACATGGTATGCCACCCTCTATCTTGTGTGGGGACCCGGACGCTCCGTAGCCCCCCTCCGGTGAAAACCTAGACCCGCAGGAGAAATACCGGACTTATACGGATACACGCGGTAACAGCGTCGAAAGGGGGTAGCATTGTGGAACCAGCTGCTTGTTTGTGTTAGGGTAGCCCATAGGAACATAAAACAAGTTGGTAGAACCCAACTCTTCGGAAGATTCCCGACGTTTCGTCCGATAAGGGACTTTCACCCTATAAGCGCATGTAAACTCACGAGGGAGAAACGGACGTCGGTGAAGCGGGTCACACCCCGGAGTGCAATCTTTGCCATCCAAAGACCACAACACACATATAATAACATGGTATGGCACCCTCTATCTTGTGTGGGGACCCGGACGCTCCGTAGCCCCCCTCCGGTGAAAACCTAGACCCGCAGGAGAAATACCGGACTTATACGGATACACGCGGTAACGGCGTCGAAAGGGGGTAGCATTGTGGAACCAGCTGCTTGTTTGTGTTAGGGTAGCCCATAGGAACATAAAACAAGTTGGTAGAACCCAACTCTTCGGAAGATTCCCGACGTTTCGTCCGATAAGGGACTTTCACCCTATAAGCGCATGTAAACTCACGAGGGAGAAACGGACGTCGGTGAAGCGGGTCACACCCCGGAGTGCAATCTTTGCCATCCAAAGACCACAACACACATATAATAACATGGTATGGCACCCTCTAGCTTGTGAAAGGACCCGGACGCTCCGTAGCCCCCCTCCGGTGAAAACCTAGACCCGCAGGAGAAATACCGGACTTATACGGATACACGCGGTAACGGCGTCGAAAGGGGGTAGCATTGTGGAACCAGCTGCTTGTTTGTGTTAGGGTAGCCCATAGGAACATAAAACAAGTTGGTAGAACCCAACTCTTCGGAAGATTCCCGACGTTTCGTCCGATAAGGGACTTTCACCCTATAAGCGCATGTAAACTCACGAGGGAGAAACGGACGCCGGTGAAGCGGGTCACACCCCGGAGTGCAATCTTTGCCATCCAAAGACCACAACACACATATAATAACATGGTATGCCACCCTCTATCTTGTGTGGGGACCCGGACGCTCCGTAGCCCCCCTCCGGTGAAAACCTAGACCCGCAGGAGAAATACCGGACTTATACGGATACACGCGGTAACAGCGTCGAAAGGGGGTAGCATTGTGGAACCAGCTGCTTGTTTGTGTTAGGGTAGCCCATAGGAACATAAAACAAGTTGGTAGAACCCAACTCTTCGGAAGATTCCTGACGTTTCGTCCGATAAGGGACTTTCACCCTATAAGCGCATGTAAACTCACGAGGGAGAAACGGACGTCGGTGAAGCGGGTCACACCCCGGAGTGCAATATTTGCCATCCAAAGACCACAACACACATATAATAACATGGCATGCCACCCTCTATCTTGTGTGGGGACCCGGACGCTCCGTAGCCCCCCTCCGGTGAAAACCTAGACCCGCAGGAGAAATACCGGACTTATACGGATACACGCGGTAACGGCGTCGAAAGGGGGTAGCATTGTGGAACCAGCTGCTTGTTTGTGTTAGGGTAGCCCATAGGAACATAAAACAAGTTGGTAGAACCCAACTCTTCGGAAGATTCCCGACGTTTCGTCCGATAAGGGAGTTTAACCCTATAAGCGCATGTAAACTCACGAGGGAGAAACGGACGTCGGTGAAGCGGGTCACACCCCGGAGTGCAATCTTTGCCATCCAAAGACCACAACACACATATAATAACATGGTATGGCACCCTCTAGCTTGTGAAAGGTTCCGGACGCTCCGTAGCCCCCCTCCGGTGAAAACCTAGACCCGCAGGAGAAATACCGGACTTATACGGATACACGCGGTAACGGCGTCGAAAGGGGGTAGCATTGTGGAACCAGCTGCTTGTTTTTGTTAGGGTAGCCCATAGGAACATAAAACAAGTTGGTAGAACCCAACTCTTCGGAAGATTCCCGACGTTTCGTCCGATAAGGGAGTTTAACCCTATAAGCGCATGTAAACTCACGAGGGAGAAACGGACGTCGGTGAAGCGGGTCACACCCCGGAGTGCAATCTTTGCCATCCAAAGACCACAACACACATATAATAACATGGTATGGCACCCTCTAGCTTGTGAAAGGTTCCGGACGCTCCGTAGCCCCCCTCCGGTGAAAACCTAGACCCGCAGGAGAAATACCGGACTTATACGGATACACGCGGTAACGGCGTCGAAAGGGGGTAGCATTGTGGAACCAGCTGCTTGTTTGTGTTAGGGTAGCCCATAGGAACATAAAACAAGTTGGTAGAACCCAACTCTTCGGAAGATTCCCGACGTTTCGTCCGATAAGGGAGTTTAACCCTATAAGCGCATGTAAACTCACGAGGGAGAAACGGACGTCGGTGAAGCGGGTCACACCCCGGAGTGCAATCTTTGCCATCCAAAGACCACAACACACATATAATAACATGGTATGGCACCCTCTAGCTTGTGAAAGGTTCCGGACGCTCCGTAGCCCCCCTCCGGTGAAAACCTAGACCCGCAGGAGAAATACCGGACTTATACGGATACACGCGGTAACGGCGTCGAAAGGGGGTAGCATTGTGGAACCAGCTGCTTGTTTGTGTTAGGGTAGCCCATAGGAACATAAAACAAGTTGGTAGAACCCAACTCTTCGGAAGATTCCCGACGTTTCGTCCGATAAGGGAGTTTAACCCTATAAGCGCATGTAAACTCACGAGGGAGAAACGGACGTCGGTGAAGCGGGTCACACCCCGGAGTGCAATCTTTGCCATCCAAAGACCACAACACACATATAATAACATGGTATGGCACCCTCTAGCTTGTGAAAGGTTCCGGACGCTCCGTAGCCCCCCTCCGGTGAAAACCTAGACCCGCAGGAGAAATACCGGACTTATACGGATACACGCGGTAACGGCGTCGAAAGGGGGTAGCATTGTGGAACCAGCTGCTTGTTTTTGTTAGGGTAGCCCATAGGAACATAAAACAAGTTGGTAGAACCCAACTCTTCGGAAGATTCCCGACGTTTCGTCCGATAAGGGAGTTTAACTCTATAAGCGCATGTAAACTCACGAGGGAGAAACGGACGTCGGTGAAGCGGGTCACACCCCGGAGTGCAATCTTTGCCATCCAAAGACCACAACACACATATAATAACATGGTATGGCACCCTCTAGCTTGTGAAAGGTTCCGGACGCTCCGTAGCCCCCCTCCGGTGAAAACCTAGACCCGCAGGAGAAATACCGGACTTATACGGATACACGCGGTAACGGCGTCGAAAGGGGGTAGCATTGTGGAACCAGCTGCTTGTTTTTGTTAGGGTAGCCCATACACGCGGTAACGGCGATGAGTATGTTGATAATGAGTCGATGACACAATCATATTAACTTGCAGTAAAAAAATTCATGATAAAAGTGGTTCCTGAACAGAATATCAGAGCAATGACTTGCAAGAATATCGCGATCGAGCAAAAGAAAAAAGAAAAACTACCTAAGCCGACGGCACGTAACGCGTGGGGAGGAAAAAAAAGCACGCAACGCAACACAATCATACTATTGAAGTTTTTTTAAAAAAGCACGCAACGCGTGTATACACAGCACGTAACGCGTGGGGAGGAAAAAAAAAAAGAAATAAACGCCGACGGCACCCCCTCGGCGTAGGCCAGCACGTAACGGCCGCGCGCGGACGCCGTAACGGAGCGTCACGTACGCCGAGGGGGTCCTCTACGCCGACGGTGGCCCTCGGGGTAGATTGCATACGCCGAGGGGCGTACAGACGCCGAGGGGCACGCCGCGAGCCAATCCTGTCGACCCCCCTACGCCGAGGGGGCCGACATTTGGCCGTCGGCGTCTCTGGCGGCCCTCGGCGTCTGTGCTGTTTCCCGTAGTGCGTGAACAAGTACCGTGGAGGCCGGCTCATGTCGGGCGATCTGCCGTTCCATGTCCGTATCGGGAGCACGCCGTGCGTGTAGAGTCACCGAGTGGATGCAGGCCGGAGGTTGAGGTAGATCGAGCATGGCGCTGAGTTCCGCCCCCTGTGATCTCCGCTCGACTTTGCACTGGTTTTCGTCGGAAATTTTGATGCTCGAATCTAGGGATGTTTATTTCTAGCTTTTTTTCAGGAACGCGCGAATTACACGCCTTTTTTTTAAATAGAAGAGAATAGATTGATACAAAGAACCAAAGCAAGTCCACTGTCCACTCCACCCCTAACGGGCAGTCCACGCTCGACCCAAAAACAAAAGCGAACTACTCACAAATACCCTACAATTTTCCACCTAGCCGCCTCCTCCATCAGAAAGACGAGGATCAGAGGAATCGTCCTTGAAGTACCCTTAAAAACTCTATTGTTGCGTTCCACCCAGATAGACCTGAGGACCAGAAACACGAGGGCCCTCATCTTGGTCACCTGACATTTTGGCCACCCCTCCACCACCTGGAGCCACCACGCCTCTAAGGAAGAAGAAGGGCTAGGGGTCAGCTCCGGACGGCCCACACTAGTCAGCACCTGAAACCAAATTTGTCTAGCAAAAGAACAATTAAGAAGAAGATGATCAATCGATTCTGGCTCCTGGAGGCAAACAGGGCAGGTATCCACCAAGGAAAGACCATGTTTCTTCCGCCGCACCCCAGTCCAACAACGATCCCACGCGGCCTTCCACGCAAAGATTTTGTATTTCAGCGGTGCTTTGCACTCCCAAATGGGAGAATGAAGCGGCCAAGTCGTGGAACCCGCGAAGAAAGCCAGATAAGCCGACTTTGCCGAGAAAAGTGATGAAGAAGTCAAAGTCCACACAAGAGAATCGGCCACCCCCACACGCAGCGACACTACACTCCGACATGCCATAGCTCCAAATATTGTGCCATGGCCGGAACCGAAATCCCAAGCGCAATGTCCCTAATCCACTGGTTGTCTTTGAGAGCGTCCACAACAAGCCGACGCTTTTGGACCCGATCCTCCACGAACGGAAGCACAAGCGGCGCAATCGCAGCAATGCTGAGCCCGTTAAGCCAGGGATCCGACCAAAAGAGACAGCTCTCGCCGTCCCCGACTACCAGCCTGGTGGACTCATGAAACAACGCCAAAGTCGAGGGGCACACTGCACCGACACACGAAGCCAGGGTTTGTCGAAATCTCGCCTACTAAGCCACATCCACTTCAACCGGAAAACCTCGTTGAGTAGTTGTAGGTTCCTAAGCCCCAACCCACCCATCCACTTAGGTGTACAAACCTTGTCCCAAGCAATGGGACAAGCCCCTCCACTAGCCTTGGCCTTTCCACTCCACAGGAAGCCCTGACACAAAGTATCAAGGGCCTCGATCATCCACTTAGGCAAATCTAGCGCCATCATGGTGTAAATAGGCATAGCAGATAAGACTGCCTGGACCAACACGGCGCGCCCCTGAATCTGAAGAAGGGAGCCCTTCCACGTTAGAAGTTTCCTAGCCAAACGGTCGATGTAGGGCTGCAGATCTTGCTTCGACAGTCTCGAAGTAGAGAGCGGGAGTCCCAAGTAAGTGCAAGGGAACTCCTTAGCCACACAAGGCAAACTATCGACGATGGCGACTTGATCGAGCTCTCCACATCTTATCAAAGTAGCCGCACATTTAGCATAGTTAGGCCTCAGGCCCGCGGCATCCCCAAAAAGCTCAAAGATCTCCATAGCCAACCCAATCTCCACAGGCGAAGGACGGAGAACGAGGGCCACATCATCCGCAAAGAGTGAGAGGCGGTATTTGATACCGAAGGAACTCAACGATTGAAACAAGTGTCTCTCCTCAGCCACACGGAACAAGGCTCCAAGCACATCCATAACGATCACAAAGAGTAGAGGCGACAGTGGGTCACCCTGCCTCAAACCCCTGCAATGCCAGATGCGCTCGGAGGCATGTCCGTTCACAAGAACCCTCAAACTGGACGCCGAGAGCAACGCCACAATCCACCTACACCACCTCTCACCAAATCCACGTGCACGCAGCACCTCAAGAATAAAAGGCCAAGAAACAGAGTCGAAAGACCTAGCGATGTCCATCTTAAGGAAGATGGACGGAGAGCGTCTACGGTGGAGACTCCTAATGGCACTAAGGACATGCATGTAATTATCGAGGATCAACCTCCCTTTAATAAACGCGCTCTGATTAATATCCACCAGCTCCGGCATCCGCGCACACAGTCTAGATGCCAGCAGCTTGGAGAAGGTCTTCCCAAAGCTGTGGACTAGGCTTATGGGCCGGAAATCCTTCAACTCCACTGCATCATCCACTTTGGGGATAAGCACGATAAGGGCCTGGTTTAGCGACTTGAACCCCCTCGACTGGTCACGATACAAACAGTTTAAAGCCTCTACCACCTCGTTCCCGATGATCGTTCAACACTTCTGATAAAAGTTGATGGAGAAACCATCAGGACCGGGCGCTTTGTCCGCAGGCATCCGTTTAACCACATCCCACACCTCGTCCCGTGTCCATGGAACCTCAAGATCTGCCAGGTCCAAACTCGAGAGACCCAAGCTATCAAGCTGGATAGTCCTCGAGCGTGCATATACCACACCAAGCTGCCCCTCGAAGAAATCAAAAGCCAGGGAAAGCATAGCCTCCTGATCCGCAGTAACCACAGAAGGGCCACAGAGACGACGGATTGCATTCTTTTTGTGGCGATGAGAGGCGTGCAAGTGAAAGAAAGACGTATTGGCGTCACCCTGTTTCATCCACAGAAGGCGGGAGCGGGACCTCCCTATCGTCCGCTCCAGAGACGCTAAGCCGAGGCACTTAAGCTTAAGTTGCTTACGAAAAGCAAACTCAGCCGGCGAGAGCTGGCGTCTCTCCTGGGCGGTATCGAAACAAAGGATAAGCTCATTGGTTATCAACAGTTGCATCTTCACATTACCCACCGTTCTCTCCCCCCACCTCTTCAACCCCACAGCCACAACCCGGAGTTTGCGATCTAGAATCTCCAGTGTGTCAAGCCTGGAGGTGTTGGTGTAACCCTCAACCGCCAAACTCCACAACCTCGACACCTCCTCACAAGACCCCGGAAACGACGTCCAGAACGCCTCAAACTAGAATCTCCTTTTGAAGGAGATATGACACGCGGTAGTCATCAGGAGGGGCGCATGATCAGGAATCGACGAAGACAACGCCGTCAACAGGTTATCAGGATACGCCAGTTTCCAGTCCACGGTGGAGAACCACCTATCCAACCTAGCCAAAGTGGGGTCGACCCTCTCATTACTCCATGTGTACGCTCTACCCATCAACGGCGCCTCTTTAAGCCTCAGACTATTTATGGTTTTACGGAATTTAGACATGAGCCTACGGTTGAGCCTGCCTTTGTTCTTATCACCCGCGTCCAGGATAAGATTGAAGTCCCCGGTGATGACCCAGGGCCCAGGGCACCCAACAGCCACCGCCCGGACTTCCTCAAGGAAACCCTCCTTAGCAGCATCCACAGAAGGGCCATAGACAGAAGTAAACCACCACTTCACACCCTCCACGGGAGTAATCTCCAAAGTGATAGTATTAGCCGTAAGGGTGCAATTAGAAGAGGAAATGCGAGAGGATTTCCACGCCACAATAATTCCACCCGAGGTACCCACAGCCGGAAAGTAAGCAAACCCGTCGAAGCGGGGTCCAAATATTTGCATAATGTCGAACAGAGATACAGACTCCAACTTAGACTCCGATAGTGCTACTAGAATAGCCCCCCGACTCAGACACAAATTCTCGGACCAGATCACGCCTCGCCGGCGTGTTTAAACCACGTACATTCCACACAAGGAAGAACTCGCTAGGGATATCTGACATTAAAACAAACCTACAACATCCACTGTAAAGAACAAACGACCCTAGGCCTCCACCTCCACACCAACCTGCCCCGCCACGCCGAACAGCATAGCGAGAGCGCCAACCTCCACGTCAGACAGTGAGTTATCGAAGGCCCCCACGTACCGCTGCAGTTCTTCCTCTGTAAACGTCCCCTCTTCATGGGCAATGCCCATTTTCTTCATGAGGTTACCTTGCGCCTTCTTCAAAGCCGAGGATCCGGCCCTAGCATCCATAGCGATGCGTCCACTTCTACGAGGCTTGAAATTCGGAGGAATAGCCCGCAGATGAGCCCTCCTGGTTCTCGCCTGTGTAGAGAGTACTGGAGTGGAGATGGCCACCTCCAGATCCTGCAAAAAAACGGCAGCTCCAGCCGAACCAGAGGCCAGCACCGCACCTGGCAACACAGGCGAGTCCACCAGCGGAACAACCACCTGCTGGTTCGCCAAGGGAGCCCCAGGAGTGACACAGTACCCCGGCGAGTCCACCCGTCCACACGGACTGTCCCAGCGATCCATCCGCCGCCCGCGGAAGTCGATCACAGGCCCCGGCGACGCCGAGCCAGGAGAGCGCGGCGACACCAGGCTAGCAGGACCAATTGCCGTCCCACCACGGCACAACACACCAGTTGAGATCCACACCGTCGCCGCAGAGTCTGCGACCATCCGCCGCGGAGACGGCGCCTCCATCACGGAATCCAGCACTCCCACACGGTCACCAACCTGTAGCTCCACTGGAACATGCAAAGCAGGAGACACCACCAAGCGTGCCGTCGAAACAACCGGCACGACTCGTGGCAGCTCCCCTGCACCCAACAAAGACTCCACCTCGACCACGGCGCTCCCCTCGGGCTCCGCCACCGGCGACGATGATCGCCTAGGCACCCAACGGCTAGGGGACCGCCCCACATCCACATGCGGCACGGCCGGAGCCACAACCAGCGAGGCGAGGGCTCCACGGCGCTGGTACGGCCCCGACGGGCGCCTTCCACCATTATGATTCCTGCCACCACGACCGAGGATGGGACCACGAGGAGGAGGTGGAGGTAGTGGGAGGCCACCGTCCACGCCATCACTGTCCTCCCAATCACTTGGTTGGCCATTGTGACCACTGTCTCCGTTGTTCCAATGGTGATCATCCGGCGAGCGGCCCGGACTCGGCTCCGGCGAGGGCTCAATTGGACGCACCGAGATATCGACAGCATATAGCAGTAAATTAACACGATTCCTGAAATGCTTACCTCGCATTGGCGGCAGAAGGCGAAGCCCATCATCCGGCTCCGTAACTGCAAGCGTATTCGCCGGTGGAATCCCCTCCAGGTCCGGCGTCCAAGCCGTGAAGCGGAACGTGGACATGTCGCTCCTCGACGCCGTCGTGAAGTCCACCTCGTCCACCCAACAGCTCGCATCCAGAAGAGACTCCGCCGACCTCAACTCCCAAGCGTGGCTCGGGATCCCCTTCATCTCAACTTCCACTTTGGAGAACAAGGACCTGGCCACCGCCCCCTCCTGACGGGTCCAAGGCCTCACGAAAAGCCAGAGCCTTGGCGTGCGCATACCCCCCGCTCGCAGAACGCGGTCACGCGCCTCGGCCGAGCGGACCAGCAACAGGAAGTCTTCAGGCTGATATCGAACCACCGAACAATCTGCAAGGGAGAAGTTAAAATGTGCACGGATTGCCTCTGCCGCCACCATCACTGAAGCTTTGGGACCATCACCACCCTGAGAACCCAACAAAGCCATCCCCAGCTCTTCTTCTAACCGCGACATCTCCGGGGAAGGCTCGATAATGCAGAGCCTGCCCGGCCACGAAGGCAGCGGCGGGGGCGAAGGCAGGGACTCCGGCGACCGCTCCACTCCCGAGAAGGGGACCGAGAGGCGCGGCGGTCCCTCCCCCCCCCACGAGCCACCTCGCTCCACGGCCGGACCGGACCACGAGCACCGCCGCCACTCCCCACACCCCGCTGCTCACCTCCGCTCCCAGCCAGAGGCATGGAACCAGAGGCCGACGCCATCCCAGCAGCACCCGGCGCACGCCGAGCACCACCGAAGCCCTGCAGCGGGAAGACGACCATGAGAGGCACCGCCAGCAGTCTCCACAGGGCCCGTCGGGCCATCACGAAGCCTGGCCGGGAGCCGCCCATCACCTCCGCCCTCCGCCGCGGCCGGACTGCGCGGACGCTTGCAACCGTTCGACTTGTGTTCTTCGGATCCGCAGAGGTAGCAGCGGGGCTTGCCATCGCACTTGGCGCTGATGTGCCCGGGCTCGCAGCAGTTGTAGCAAAGCCCGTACATTTCCCGGGGCATCGGCCAGCGAGGAACCGCCGCCGGCAGGGGGCCCGGAGCAGCACGGGCGGGGGACCTCTTCTTCCAAGACGGGGGCTGCCAGGCCGCGTCCACCCCCACATCCACGTGAGCAGCGACCGGCGGCTGGGTCGCAGAGACATGCGACACCGACGAAGACCGGAGATCGCCCCGAGCCGCCTCCGCCGCCACCACCGGGAGGACCTCCCTCCACTTGATCGCCGCAGCATCCGCCGCCGTCTTCACCGCCGAAGCCACCCGGAGGGCCGAGTTAATCGAGGTGGAGCTCTCTTCCCACGACGATGGGAACCCTACTAGATCTACACGCGAGGCCATCGTTATGAGGCGCGCCCTCTCACGTGAGAGGGAACGGGGCGGTGGGCGGCGCCGGCCGGAGTGGCCGACGACGCGGGGAGAGGAGAGAGGACGGGGAGGTCACGCCAGGGCGCCGCCGGCGGGCGAGGGGGGCACGGTCGCGAGAGCACGGGGTCAACGCGAGAGCGACAATTATTTTGAGACCTGGGTTTTGGTATGTTTATTTGTAGCTATGGGATCTAATCTATGGAACAGAAAATTTAGAATTGCCTAAACAAATCTAAAGAACCGATTAGATCATTGATCTAAATCGGGTGCCGCGCCCCCGAGGAGAGATCTCCCCGGGGGTGGCGCACCGCGAAATTGGTGGAGAAACCTAGGATCGGCGCTGTGAGGCTAACCGCTCTGATACCATGTGGAAATTATAGAACCCTAATTGTTTGTTGTGTATTGTTTGACCCTCATATGTGGTATATAAGGAGAGGTACACGAGGTTAGGTGAAGACTTAGAGTACAAGGATGTAGAGTCATAGTCTATCCATATACGTATACTTTCCGTATCCTAACAGTACTTGCACCCACATCCACGTAAACTCCTGTTCAGCCGGTTAGCTTACCGGAGAAAGCATCAACCATGCACGTGCATGAGGAAGCTGGACATGGAGTCATCTGCCTCCTCGGTAGCTGCGACCTGTGATGGCAAGTGAGGGAAGCGACCAGGCATGGTGGCCACGACAAGAACGTTTGTGAGCTACGGCCCAGGCGCATCGGCTTCTCCAAGCGGGTGGCTAAGTTTTGGCCACGAGCTCTGCATAGGAGAGCAACAACAGCTCCTCATTACAATACAACTCACACATTGGAGAAGATCGGAGTCATCTTCTTGCTAGATTTGCCAACGACTTCAGGTAGACGGAACAATTTTCTTGCCGACATGAGTTACACACACAGACTCTCGGCGAGCTCGTCTACTCCGAGCTCTCGCCTGCGTGAGCGATGAAATCATGGGCACGTCTCCTCCGGCCTCTCGGAAAAATTTCTCCTGACCTATCGGCAAGATCATATCCTCCTCTCGCCAACGTCATCCCCCTGCCACAAGGTCTCGGCGAGATCGTCGGCTCGGCGAGATCATCTCGGAGCTCTCGTGCGCACGAGCAAGATGTCGCCTCCAGTATTTGTGTTTGCGGCTCCTCCGGTCGTTGCTTTATATAGGCAGTAGTCCAGGGCTTTACAAATTGAGGAGATTAGACCAGTTTTATAGCGACTGGCCTTTAAGTTTTTTAGTTGTGTACGATAGAATATACTACAGAGTAGATCAAGTTTTTTATACAGGCCACGTACAGCGGACAAACTGCGATTCCTTTTTTCATGTATGAAGGCCACGTACGAGAATCTTGTGTGTGGGTGGGTGGGTGGGGGGGGTGGGGGGGGGGGGAGCTTTTGAGTCTTGGGATCGGATCGGATTAAAGTTAACGATGATCACGAAACCTGTACGTGCAGCAATCGAACCAAAACATGACGGACGAGAAGAAACTTGACCGACGAAACGGACCAACTTATGGATGGCATGGTGGGTAATTTTTTACAACTTAGGTGGTAATTTTGATGACGGTCCAACCAACCAACCAACCAAGGAAGTCTTAACGCCTTTATTATTACTAGCAGAAGTGCCCGTGCGTTGCAACGGGTTTAAAATTAATAAAAAACATCCTAAATTTGAAGTATAAGTCGATTTTGGTTGTACCGTTGTTCTATAAGCATATTGGTTTTCAGCCAAATTTTAATTCTCTTAGATGTTACCCTATACAACAATCCTCTAGAAAGTAAGAGAAAAGCTCACCACTTACTTTCTAATTTTGTTTTTACACGTTGTGCTTATATAAAAGTGTGAAATAGTCCAACAGAAATCACTTGTTGAATTACATGAAAAACACTACAGTATTTGAATCTTGTAAATTACCAAACAATTGGATCACATGGAAAATCCCGGTTCGACATTACTAAACAACAAACCAACATGTGGTAATTTGGTACTGAATAAGGATGGTAATTCCATGTATATTTTGGGGATTATCTGTCGTAAGAAAAAACAGTAGAAAGACAATGGTGCAATCAGTACTTCAATCCAATAACTGTCAATCCACAACTTATGTACCACATCATCTAGTGATCACCACAAATAATAGACCAACGGTCAGTGGCTTTCACAATCTACCATGGGGAGAAGTGAGCCACTGAAATCGGATAGAGCAAAATCCTTGTTTGCACAATCTCAATATGAAACAATGTTGGATACATGGAACTGTAAAATAAAATATGTTGGCTACATATGCTGATGGCTACCTATCACCGTAGCAACAGTCCAAAAGGTTACTTAATTCTACACGTACTCAGCTAACTAATTAATCTCACAAATTTACAAACACAAACTCAATTAATATGCAAGTATCTCAAATCAGATTACTGTAGTAAGCAGTGGCAAAAAGGTGCAAATTAGCGAGGACCAACAAAGCAATGAAAGGGTAATTAAGTACCTCATTGTCAGGGTTTCGTGAACGCACGAGATAAGAAAAAAATTAATGGAGGTGCAGGACTGTTGGACACCTCTCTATAGCTTGTGCTCTTGAAGTCCTTCCACAGTTCCACTCCACGTAGAACGACAGACCATGGAAGTGCAGTGCTGTCTCCGTTCTGCTGGGCTCAGAGGGAACACCATGCTCTGCTACTAACCCGTCTCCCACTAAAACCCGCTACCCTATGATGTTTTCCCTCCCGACGCCGCCCTCGGCTACTTCTCTGGTAGCGCCAGAGTCTCTGTATAGATGCAACCTGTTGAGGCGCTGCCCTAGGCGCAAGATCATATTCGGAGCATCCCATATACAACTGCAAATCACATCGCAGTTAGATCGATTCTCTCCATCATGATTTCGAGCCTCGACGGATGCAAATCCATATCCTCAGTGTCCAAGTCAAGCTCTCCTAAGAGATTCCTCGTCTCTGTTCTGCCCGTCAGCGCCATCCCCACACGTCCTCTGAGTCCCGGCACCGCTCGCTCCAGCGGCCATGGCCCTAGTACTTGCTTCACCAACAGCCACGGCCAAAGGAGAATACGACGCATGTAAAATCACTCATGGACGGGCAGTTCGACGTGTTGTCCTCCGTCCTAAATTACCACAGCAAAGATTGACGTTGCTTCTGGTGATTAAAATATAAAGCAATCGTCTGTTTGGGGACATCACTCCGACATGGAATTCTACACCGTACCTATACGTTGTTTTGCCTAATTTTCCTAATATAGAACGGGACCCGTTTCCGGTGATAATGTAGGCTCGAACAAAAGGGACGACGTTGAAGACGCACAAGCAGACGGAGGAAGGCGCCTAATGACGGACGAAAGAGAAACGTTAGCCTCTTTAAAAAGGAAAAAAAGGAAAGCTGAGTAGGGACCTTAATTTCTAAACGACAAACGCAGGGTAACGTGTGGGATTGGGACGATTTACGCAACAAGTCTAAGCGAGACCTCGATGGTACGGTGGGTAATATTTGCAAACTTTGGTGCCAATTTCGTTGACCTACCATCGGGAACAATCACCTTAGGCCGTATTATATAGTATATAAGAGAGAGAAGAGAGAGATATATATACATATATATATATATATATACATACATACATATATACACACACACACACTAGGAATTATACTCGTGTGTTGCAACGAGAGAAAAACAATCTTCAAGCGACGCATGAAGTATTGCGGCAGCAGAGCTATGCGCCAACAGGACCGGGATCGATGAAATGTGGGCCGACCAGCCATGGGCCCGCATGTATGTGAGCCCACGTCAGTGTAAAGTAGGTCAGAGGAGCCGCGTCCGCGCCAATATCACCACCACAACCGTTCGATCAGCCACTCAAACATTGGTGACGTCAAGACCATCATCGACGAATTCTCATGAGATCCGTCCCACGTTGACGTGAGGTTAAGTAAGAGGATGATAAACAAAATAAAAATGGAAGGAATCTTACTCCCTCCATCGGCTTGTACGTGCTCCCCACCGGAAGAACGGCCTCCCCCCATGATTCCCGTCGGCGGAACTCTGGCCGGATACAATGATGGCTACCGCTCCTCCATACTTGTCGTGAGGTGGGAGTATGGCGCTGGTAACGCTCGTTGGCTCGTCCATTTTGAAATCATGATCAAAGCTACCTACAAATAACAATTCACTCACTATCATTCTTGTTTCATGGACCAAATAGATACTAATGCTGCATTTCATTTATATACCCATGCCAGTTAGCACTTTCAAGTGAAATACTCTCTAAGTAGATGTACCAGCAACTAATTTACCATCTCTTTGTCACATTGTTGATATAAAACTACATTGAGCGGACGTACCAGGTGAAGATGGCATTGAAGAAGGGTGTTGGTGGGCCGACCGGGAGCGGGCCAGCACCTTGCGGTCGGGTAGCGGCCGCAGGAGCAGCTCCTCCATGAACTCCTCCGCCTCTGCAGACAACGCTGCTATGGAGGTGAGCAGGAGAGATAGGACCGATAACCGTTGTCCCCAGTTCATTAGGAAAGCATCAGCATGTCTGGCTTGATCCTTGATTCGAACCAACAAATCCCCTTAGCAGGCGCTAGAGCAGAGTGGCGGCAGGGGCCGCGCCGGAGCTTCCAGCCATAGGAACGGCGGCGGATGGGTGAAATAGGCGGAGAGGGGAAAGGGTGAGGCGTGCCGGAGCAAAGTGGCGGCAGGGGCGGGGCGGGAGTAGCCAGCCACGGGCACGGCGGCGGATGGGTGACAGAGGAAAGGGTGAGGCGTGGGGATTTTCCTGTCGATAAAAAACGTTTCGTGAGGTTTAGTTGGAGCGCGGCTTAAGTTGCTAATTTTGCAGGGGCTAAATTGCAAAAATAGTCAGGACGTACGACGACCACCTCAAGCCGTATTATATAGTAGATATATATATATATATATATATATATATATATATATAGCTTTATCAAAAAAGAAATAGATAAATATATAACAATAATACAAAGTTATTACAATTGCAAGGAAAAGAATTAAATAAATATTTACAAGTTGCAAGGAATAGGAAATACAAGTTCTGTTACAATTTGCAATCTACAAAAATGAAATCCTAAACTATTTCTTGCAAGTCTTCGAGACACCAATTTATCTTTTGTTCCTCCAAAATAGACAACAACTAAACCAAAACGAAAAGGGAGATGTTAGGGTTAATTACTCTCAGTCTGACAGTGGGTTGCACTGTTAATCGCATCATCGAGTATGAAATGATCAAGTGCAACATCTGTTCTAAATTAAAGAATTGGCCTCAGCACAGCATCATTGGCACGCAACACCCAAATCCACTTGGCAAGTTAAAAGAAATCCATCACAGGGATAAGACCAAACCAACCGAGCTCATCTCCCTGTAAAAGATCCTGAGCCATGCATACAAGCACACAGCTTACCCAACCATGCAGGCATGCACATCTTAGTGATGTCACTACTACAACAAGTGGATAAAAGACCAGCAGCCGTAGAGAGCAAGAGACCAAGTCCATTTCTTCTCCTGTCCAACAGCTCGAGCCACACAGCTCCAGCAACACAGCAAGAACCACAAACCACACCACCCAAATCCCTACTGGGAATTGATCAACAGGTAATAGATCCAGTAAGATCACAACAAGGCCAAACCAGGAGCTGGAGGAGCAGGCCTGAAGCACAACCACGACAAGCTCACAAGCAGGACATGGGAGGTAGCTCAAGTGGAAGTGGATCAAGAAGCCAAAATCCATCAGGAAATCACAGCCACAACATTAACACCCTAAAGGTGATTTCTACACAGATCCTAGCAAGGGATCTTGCTAAATTATGCACAGAAAGTGGGCTGGGATTTATTTCCCTCAGTCTAGCATAGAGATGCTATGCTACTTACATCTTAGGGAATTAAAAAAAATGACAAGCAACCATTCGTTCTTAACAAAAGTAGGTCTCAGCCTTTGCATCATAGACCCCGTCCATTAAAATCAAGCATCATCTGTTCGTATCAGTTTTAATAGCAAAAAGGGGCGATTAGCACATATGTAAATTACACCAATAATACTCAACCTGTTGTGCATGAAGAGCACCTGGGCACATCCTAGTGGGGCACCTCAGGTATTTTTATGTCAGACAAGCTAGCACATGGGCATAATAGTTAGGTAAAGAAGATTAACAATCCATAGAGAATTTACAATCTTCATTAGAGGGTTGCTGGGCACTAATTCCAGGGAAAATAGCACCTCAAGCACAACCCTACACTAGATGGCTTTACCAAGAAAATTCAGTATTAATAAGAATCAAAGGGCCATGGTATTCTTCGGTTAACACAGCCATCAAATGGACCAGCTAGGGCATCTCGGACCAAATGGTTCAGAGTAACACCAACATGAGTAGCAGATAGGGGCAATTGCTGCAGCTGTCAATAAATCAACAGAAACAACAAGGGTAACATCAGGGCCATGGTCCCTAACAACAAGAGTCGCAGGAGCCTAGATCACATCTAACTGCACAAGATTTTACTGTCAAACATCACAAACTAGAGCACCAGCAGCACGATGAGATATTTCACAACACCTACACATGTATCAAATCATGCATAGAAAGCATATAAGCAACATGAGTGTATAAGTTGTTGGAAAGATTTTTGGTGCTGCCCAGAAATCTTTAAAGCACCAAGTATGCAAGGATGACCCACTTACATAATTTCTGAGCATGTACAACTCGAGAACAAGCAAGGATAATATTTAGATCGTGAGAAACATCAACTAAATCAAGAGTATATCCAGCCATGCCTATCTAGATAATTTCCACACCGTAAACACTACGAGACCATGTAGGTACCAAAACTAGGCAAGCAAATTATATAGAGCAAGAATTTTGTGCACGTCACAAACATGATGACCTGAATAGATCATGTATACGCTTGATATGTTGCTCACTAGCAACTGTCAATAATTAAGTAATCATCTAAAACAAAAGTATCAAGTCTACCTGGTATTTTCCCTATCAAATAAATAACAACACAACTAAGTCATTAGTACTGCACAACTAGTGTTCACTGACCAAAATGTGGATCTTATTCAGTTAATCACACAACACAACACAGCCTAAAGATATATCAAGTGCATCACAGAGTTGGATTGGAATAGTATCGCCACCACCATTGCATCCCAGGAAAACAATCAACACGGGTCATCGGGCCGGTAAAAGGAGAGTTTTCACCTCGAGGAAGTGTAGCCGAGGCAGTGTAGACGACCTAGTCGATGTCGGGGTTGCGGACACAGCACCGTCCCGCCGGCATTGAGATTGGAGAAGCCGCATCACCGCAGCGACGGCGGCACAGGGAGCACCACAGCAGCGGCGCATCACCTGCGTCGAGCCACACCATCTGCACCTTGTCTCCGCACCACCACACACCCTCGCCGCGCAACTGCAGACCACTATCGTACCACCGCCAGTGAGAGAATGAGAAAGAGACCAGGGTGGTCCGTTCGAGCAGGGGCTCGAGATGAAGTCGCGGACGCAGGGGAGCGTCAGGCTGGGTGGCAGCAGTAGTCACCGTGGAGGGCGTCACGGCAGCGGGGAGCAACGGGGCCGGCGACCCAGCTAGCCATGGCTAGGGTTAGGATTAGGATTCCCTGGCGAGCTCGATTGGAGAGGTTAGAGAGCCTCGGTTGTGGGGAATCGGCAGAGGGGAGTAGGGCGGAGCAGCTACATGGCGCGGCAGCGCCGGAGTTGGCGGCGGCGGAGGCGTCCACACGCAAGAGAGACAGAGATTGGCGAACCGCTCGAGAGAGAGAGTGCGGTGAGTGTTGTACGTACGTGGTGAACCTGGCCACTTTGTTGGGACAGGATGCACGTACATGTACAAGTCCTGATTGGCCCATTTAGCCTTAGCTCATTCCCGTAAACCACTTGGACCTAATGGAATTACCATCTATGGCGCGAGTCCCCCCCCCTCGCGTCGCCCCTCCGGAGGCGACACGAGGGCGAAACCCTAGCGCCGCCCCTTCCTCCCCCCCTTCCACTCCCCCGTCTCGCCGCCGCCTGAGGTAACCGCCGGGCAAACCCGCGCGGCAGTCAAGGAAGGTGGCGGCGGGGCTGTCGCTGCTCCACCCCGCGTCTTCGGTGGTGGGGAGCTTTTGGATCGCAGGCGGCGGCCTCTTGCGGAGAGGGCGACGTCGACCTGGCGGCGGGTGGCCTCCGCGGGTGCTGCAGGGCGCTCGGCTCGGCTGCGTGGGCGGCGAGGCGGCGGCGGGCGTGGTGCACGGCGCAGAGGCGTTCCCGGTGGTCTCTGGCGCAAGATCTGAAGGTGCTGCTCTTCCCTTGCCTCTCGCACATCCTCATCAGCCCTGGTCTCTGGTGGTTGGGGGTGGTGGCCGGGTGTGGGGCGCTGGATCGGGGGAAACCCTTTGGCCACCGGCGGTGGTCACGTCGTCGAAGCCGTCTCCGAGCAGCGTTCCCCTTCCTTAAGGCGACCTCGAGGTCTATCCCCTCCCTCCCCTTCCTCCCTGTCCCGGGTGAAAACCCAAAATCTCTTGGATTGGGCGTCGGCGGCGCTACGGCGTCGCTACCTTCTTGGAGGTGGCGTCTTGGGACAGCAAGGAGGGTGGGAGAGCGCGGCGGCGAGTGTGGAGCAGCTGGTAGCGATGCTTTGCTTCGGTGGCGTTGTGGCGGGGAGGCTTTTCTGCCTGTTGCTCCTTTTCCCCAGTGTTCCCTGCTCGTTGGCGGGCCGACGCCCTCGATCCTGGGCGAGAGGGGAAGGGTTACCTCTGCGGCAGCAGGTCCTACTGGTGGTAAGTTGAGTCGGGTTCGAAGCCAAGCCGACGCCGTTGCCACTTTCTTCGATCCGCATCTTCGGTGGTGTTCTTCTCTGGCAGTTTGCGTGTCCGGCGCTGTGGTTTCAGTTGCGGGCGTCGGCGATGCTCAGGGGTGGCCGTTTGGGGTGGCAGCCTCTACTCTCTTCTTTTGCCTGTTGTGGTCATTTGTTCATGCGTGCTCAGGGGAGCATCTCCACCTCCTGGCGGTTCGACGCCCTTCGAGCCAGGGCGAGAAGGCAGGGGCTTTCTTCAGAGGTGGAGCGTATGGCGTGGCGACATTGTTTGGCATCCCAAAGACGATGTTGGTGTGTGCTCTTCCATGGCGTGCTCCCTCGCTGATCATTGCCCCGTCTCGAGTTGGATCACGGTGGTGGTCAAGGATATCGATGATCAAGCTAGGCTTCACCGTCTTTGATTGTTGTTTTCGATGTCTGTAAGCTGTTTTTCAGCACTTGTAAACTCTGGCCGTTGGGCTTTATTAATTTAAAGCCGGGCACTTGTGCCTTTTATCTAAAAAGAATTACCATCTATTTTTCTTCCTCTTTAAAATACATCACAATTAATTAAACCATTGAGAACTAATAAATCTGGTTTAAGTTATTCTATAAAGTCTTATAAAAGATATTAGAGTAAATAAAACCACTAGTTGGAGAAAACTGTTCGCTCGCCCCCCTCCCCCCCCGCCCCGCGGGCGACGGGCGAACCCGAGCGCCTCCCTCCCTCGTCTCCTCCTCCCGCCTTCCCCTCCCGCCGCCGCCGGCGAGGGCTGCCGGGCAACGCTCGCGGGGCTCCGGCGGCGGCGGGCGGTTCTTCTCCCACGCGGGTGGGGCGGAGCGGGGGCCCCCTGTCCGTGGCGGTTCATGGCGGCGCGATTCGACCTGGACAGCGGCGTGGGGTCGCGGGCGGCGGCGGTGCCGGCATGGTGTGGGCGTGGTGCGGGTGGAGGTTGGGGTGGCGACCGGTGGTGTGGGGCGCGGGGTCTTCCGGCGGCGCGGGCTTGCTAGCCCAGATCTAGGCCCGATCTGGGTCGGGCGGGCCCCGGCTGGAATTGCCTGTTCCCAGCACTGGGTCTGATCGGGGAAGATGGGCCCCGACGACCGGACGTGCGGGTGGAACTTGCGGGTGGTACGGAGGCGCCGTGCTGCCCTCTCGCTCTGCCTGTCGTATTGCAGCTCCAACACGAGGACTCGGATCTGACGTTCCGTGGTGCCGGTGGCCCGTGGGTGCGTGTACTATGTCCGCGCGCGCTGGGTGGCGCGGTGCTGCTTCGATCGGTGGTTTCCCGGCGGGGTCGGGTGGTGTGCGTGGCGGTGGTGCTGCCCCTTGGCGGCATGGGGCTTGGGCTGCGGCGGCTGGCTTGCCAGCGGTTCCGTCGTGGCAGCATCCCTCCTGGTTGACGACGTTGAAGGTGATCGGGCCGGGGGTGGTGGTGATGGTGGTGTGCCTACTGCAGTGCGGCGGCGGGGACTTTACGGGTCCAAGTCGGGCCCGGCCAGGCCAGGCGGGTCTGGTATGTCCCTAATGCTGCATCCGGTCGGCTACCGCATTGCCGGTGGAGGTTGATCCCTCCCGCGCATTACTATACTACTTCCCCTCTCGCGAGTGTACCCTTGGCTCGGTTTTTTGGCCTCGCGACGCACTACTCTGAGTGACGGCGGCGGTGATTGCAATACCGGGGTGGAGTTTGCAGGTGGATGGCTTGCTTGGTGGAGCGCGACGGAACGTCTGGGGTCGTGGATGGTTGGGGTCGGGAGAAATCCCCGTCGTCTCGACACCGACGCGGCGACGCCTACGGGTGTGGCCTTCCTTCTTCAAGGGCGTCGGGTTTGCCCCTTCCCCCACCCCCATGACATACCGGGGGAAACTCCAGAACGGGCACCAGGTTAACCCTGGGACTGGTCGGGCAGCAGCGTCGTCATCGTCGCTCACTTTCTTGGAGGTGCTGCTTGGTCTGTGACGTTTCGGAGAGCTAGGAGTGTGGTGGTACTTCTCCGGAGGGCGCACCGGTGGAGAGTCACCTTCGTTTTTGTTGCTCCGCCATTATCAGCGCCTATTTTTTCTTTTTCTTTTTCGTTCTCTTTTGGTTTGTTTTGGGCGTACCCTGTGTTGTTTGCGCCAGCGAGCTATGTGTTTCGATCGGTTGCTATATTAATATAGCGGGGCGAAAGCCTGTTTCGTGCAATAAAAACCACTAGTCAAACTATATTATTATCAAGTTTAAAAATAATTTTATTATATTACCGAAAGAAACTTGTTATAGATCATTAAGTGTTTTGTCTTTAAATGATGGTAAGAATTAATAAGAAATGAAAATTTTGAATAAGAAATAATTAAGGAAAATCTAAAAATGTTTTAAAATGATATTCATGATTTTCGTATAAATAAATTAACCTTAATGGTGATTAATTTAAAGTTTTGAAACAAATATTGATTCAAATAAGATAAAAGCTATTTTATACATTATGGAGAAATACTAAAATGTTTTAAAACAAATCCTCTACTATTTCTATTGAATTCTAATAATATTCCAAGTAATTCTAATTACCAAAATAAATCATGTACTTAATAAAATAGGTCGACTAATTTTCTTAGAACCTTATTATGTGATTTATTTTGGTATTTCAAAAGTTCAATTTCACTTAAGCTATTATTTGTAAGTGAATAATTTTGACAAATCATCATAAACTTTGTTTGTTTTCCTTTCAGAATTATTCCTTAATAAGATATTGTGTTATTACTTACATAAAAGTGAACAATACTCAATCCATAAATGTGTAACATTTTGAAATGTTTAATAACCAAGTAAATAAGCTAAAACCCCAAATCTCTAATAAAACAATCAACCAACTTATGATGAACTTCTAAGTGATGAATACCATCACTAAAAGATAATGAAACAACTCTAAGTCAAGTAAACCTAATGAAATATAAATATCGTAAGACGGAGCTTAATCATTTAAGCTCGGGTATTTTTTTGGGGTAAACCACGATGCATCTCATTTCTATGCATACCAGTAGCCCTTATCGGGACTACTTTTGCTATCTTCCAGATCTCGGGATTTCTCTACGCGACCCTCGAACCCGAAGACATGGATTATTATTGTCATTATTTCAACCTTAGGCAAGTTCATCACTTGCTCATGTCCTCTGAATTATTTCATAACAACTATTTTCAAAAACCCTATCGTAATACCATCTACACTCAAAAGAATGCATGATCCTATTTTTATAATGATATAACTAATTGAATGACTACCCGAGTGGTAGTGTTCTGTTTGGTGGGCGGATGGGACCATGGTAAGATGAATAGGTCATAGAAAGGTTCCACCTGCATGGGAAAGTATTACCTAGGAATTAATCACAAATACCGTCAGAACTCGGTGCGCCGTAAATACCGCGTTAACCTTGGGTCTTCTATGGGGGAGTTAGTCAGCTGTGATCTTCTCTCGTTCGCATGTCAACGGGCTGCCACAGACGTTCGCTGTAGGTCTTGCGGGACTACATGCACATGGGTGGGATCCCTTAATTCCTGCGGACTCTGGGGTCTATGATGGTCTTCCAGGGGCGCCTAGATATCCATCGTGAGGGGTGGAATCAGGGGTTCAACCTGCTGGTGGAACTGGGTGGGCATGCATTTTGTGGAGAAGCATGGTTTGGCTTGGACCAACAACCGGGCCCCACACCTAAGTGGGTGTGGACAGGAACGATCACCTGATTGTGCACCATGGTCTTGGTCGTCCATGGGTAAAGTAACGCACCTCTGCAGAGTGTAAAAGGATGTGGCATGTTACCCCCTGCTCCGGGAAGGAACTGCGAATGCTACATGAAAGGCAACTCCATGAAGTTCTAGTCTTGTGATGGTCTTGCGGGCATAGTTTTCAAAATTAAAAGCAACCTCTTGAAGAAATATTTACAAAAACCTTGCATTAGATTATCACTCTTTTGAGTCTAAAGGTGTAGTTAGTGCATCAAACTACCCACTATATATCATGAATTTGTTGAGTAACACTTGTTACTCATTCGTTCCCGTTTGACCCCCTGCTTAGAGTTGAAGCCTATGGAAGTCATCATCCTGAAGCCATCGTTACCTCATGAAACTAGGTGGAGACTTATTCTACTTAGCTAGTAAAGCATCATCATCAACAATACTGGAGGAGGAGAATCTATCAAGGTGTAGGTGGAGACCATTCTTGGACTTAGCTGTTGCAAGCCAGAGATTAGGGCTGACATCAGCCGTAGTGGATTAGTTCTGAGCTAGAATTCTTCTCCAGCTTGGAGCTTCGCATTGCTTCTTTTATTGTTTCATTTGCATGAGATCTTCTTGATTCATCAAAGAGATTCTCGAGATTTTGTAATGAAGTTTGTATTCTATAGCTTTGCTTGGCCCGCTATGTTTCTGTTGTACTATTTTGGGAGATGTAATATTCACGGATAAGTATTTCTGTGAGTATTATGTCACCAACTTGCGCACTACACATGAAGTGGTGTGTTGGGTCATCACAGGAGACAACCATCTAGCTAATGCTATGGCCCCATAGTCCAGGGATGAACTACTCACACATCACTCCGGAGGCAGGCATGGTGATGTAGAAGCCTCCGGTGATGATTTCCTCTCCGGCAGGGTGCCGGAAAACAGCTCAAGAACCCCCCTGATCTAGGTTTGACGACGACGGCGGATGCAGAACTTTTTCGGGGATTTTGATCAGGTGGTTAGGGTTTTCCATCCGGGGGGATTAAATAGGCGAAAGAGCAGAGGAAGTGGAGGTCCAGGGGACCCACACCACCCACTGGCGCGGCCAAGGGGGGCCGTGCCACCCTATGGTGTGGGCCCTTGATGCCCCTCTTCGTCTCCTCTTCGGTCTTCTCGTCTGTCTAAGCCAGCCCAGTGATCCATCCCGAGATCGGACTAGTACTTTCCAGGTTTCGAGAAGCAGGTCGTATATTCTCCCTGGGTATGGGATTGTATTGTATCGAACCTCCCCACATGGTAGCGATCCAACTAAAGATTTTGATTCCAGTGGGCACAATTATGATCATGGTAGCTGCGGTGAAGTAGGATATTTCCGTGGAAAATAAGACTTTCGGGCTTCAAACTTTCCAATTCCGAGAATATTTCCAGAACAACTTTTCTGAAACTAAAAAACAGCAGAAAACAGAGAACTGGCTCTGTGGCATCTTGTCAATAGGTTAGTCCAGAAAATCAATAAAAATGACGTAAAGAAGGGAGAAAACATGTAGCAATTTTCATAACATTATCATGGAGCATCAGAAATTAGGGATACGTTTATGACATATCAATGACTCCAAGACCTGTAGTGTGAGCCTACCCGGTCCAAAGCAAGGAAGTACCCCCTTGCTCCAGAAGGCCCAGTGGAAGCCCACTCCCGAAACTTCCAGGTCAAGAAGGAAAGCTCCCACCGACCTAGAGATAGGGTTTGTAACCCCCCCCCCACTGGTATGGTTTGAGACACAGCTATCTATAAAAAAGGCTGGGAGAACCACGGGGAGGGGGATCCAATCTACTTTCACCACCATAGCCATAAGCTCGAGATCAATCTCTTGGCTTGCGCACGCACCTTTGTAATCGATCTACTTTTAATACAGATCCAAAGAGCAAGAGTAAGGGTTTTACCTCTACGAAGGTCCAGAACCTGGGTAAATCGTGCCCCTGTTAGCCAACGATTGTCAGCGGCGCCTTATTCGTTCTCCCAGTCAAAACCCTACCGGATCATCTGAGGGACTTGTCGAGATGACTAATCGACATCCACACTTTGGATACAAGTTTATACCTTCCATGACTCTACCCGGGGTAGCCCCCGGCATTAATCCCGAAAGCTGGCGTGGTCTAGCAGACTAAGATGATGGGCCGCGACAGCTTTCCAAATAATAATCTCGATCCCCACGTCGCATCACCTCCTGTGGTATTAATAGTGCCCAGGAGCGCGTCAGACTGCTCGTCCCACCGCACGCGCCCCACTCTCCCCCTCTCTTTTCCAGCACCCAGAGCACAATGCTCCACACCACAGCGCTGCGCTCCGCCGACTGACTACGGACTCCACAGTGTATTCGCCCATCGCACTGCGCCGGAACACCATGGAATAACCCACCGTTGCTGTTCCGCTCGCCGCAGCAGCACTCGGCGCCCCGGATCTGAACCCCTCTGTCACCATCACCGGACTGTGCACCACCATCACCGTCATCGTCGAGCTCGTCTTCTCCATCACTGTCGCCACACGCTGTTCTCGCTACCCTTCTCCATCACCGGAGCAGAGCGACTCCGGCACCGTTCTTCCCCGCGCGCTTCTTCACCTGCCAAGACAGATTTCCCGGAAGCACCGAGCTCGCCCTTCACCACCTTGTCCTCCAATGAGCTCGTCGCCATGGAACCCGACGATGAAGTATTCGAGGAGTCCACCTGCGCCGCCTGGGACGGCTCACATGTGAGCGCGTCCGAGATCAAGTGGCTATACGACACACGCCGGATCCCGGCATAGGCCGCATGCCTGCTTACAGGCGAGGAAACCGTACCCGAGCCGAAATCCGGTGAGTTCGTAGTTTTCCTCGTCCACTTTGAGCGAGGATTTGGCCTCCCCCCTTAACGGTTTTATGCACAAGTTCTTCGATAGATTCGGTCTTCAACCTCACCACCTTCCAGCAAACACCATCATCACACTTTCTGCTTTCATATCCTTTTCAAGGGTTACCTCGGTCTCTTTCCACAATCAACATGTGGAGCAAAAATACTTTGAGTTTCGGAAGGAGGTTATCCCAGATCTAGAGAACCCGGGAGCCCCCAAATGGATGATGTAGTGCGGCGCCGCCACGGTGATTCCTCAGCTTAATTCCGACTTTGCAAGAATTCGGGTTTAGAGTCATGTCGCAAGTGGCTCCGTTCCTTCTTTTATGTCAAAAACACTACCAAGACCAATTTGATTCAGCTTCGACATTCAATGTCAGCCCTCATGTGTTGATGGTGAACTAGAAGCACAACCCCGGTATACCATTCCCGAGGTCAACTTGATCCACCAAACCCTCCTTGGACTCAAGGAAGATGGGCTTACGACGGACGATCACCTAGCCACCTTTATCAGCCGCCGGGTCTCTCCCCTCCAGCGCCGGGTTCACAAGTCTGCTATATGAGCGGATCTCGGGACCCAACCCGGACTTCCACCTTTGAGCTCACTAAAGAGAAAGTTCGGAAGCGCGTCAAGACCTTGTCTCGGACCCAGTTGACAGATGACTGGGAGTGGGACCTTGAACTCTACACCAAGATATGCGAGTTCTGGGGGGTAAGTATTCTGGTATCCCACAGACATTACATTATGTACATCTTGTTGCATCTTAACTCAAATCTTATATTATGCATGTTTCCTTGTAGAGATTTGTGCGCCAGAGGACCGAGAACGGCGGAAATCCATCCGCCACATGGGGCGATGACCTGACCGCTCGCGACATCGAAGACCCGGACGATGAGGATTATATGCTGATCCCGGAGGCCGGCACCGTCCTGCGCACGGGTAAGTCTCGTATCCCAGGTTCTCTCCAAGATTGGTCTGACGACGAAGACAACGATGAAGTTCGTGTTTTAGAGGTAGTCGATCCCTTCCCGCTCTCTTATTCCTTTCCGGTGCCATCGGCATCAGCTGACCCGGATGAGCAGGTCTTAGACGTGGAGCCCGTTGTAGTGGGGGGGTCCAGCCGAGACCACAAAGCGGGCCGGGGCGGAGCCATCGGGTCCCGCGACCAAGAGGAAGAAGATGGCCACGGTTAAGCCACCGCACGTACGCGTAAGGCCAACTTCGGAGGAGTAAGAGTTTTCTCCGAGATATACTCCTTTGCATTTTCCACTTTTTTCTCCTTTGCCCGAGTTTACTCGATTTTCCTCCCTTCTGCAGTGCGCCTGTGGACATCGCCCAAAGCACATCCTCCATGTTTGCGCTGTTGCCGACACCACCAACCTCGGGCCAAGGAAATGTCAGAGGTCAGAGCTTGTCCATGATGAGCCCACCTCCAACAAAACCTTCCGTGATTCTGCTCCAAGGAACAGATGCGGATGTCGGAGGGGAACATGACATTCCCGAACTCCAGCCAATGGACATGGCGGACATGTAGGATCCCGACATGGACGACGACCTCGGTGCTGGCAACATTAGAACTGGGGCAGAAAGAGCCAAGATTATGGAAGCCACGGAGCAACCACAGTATCAGCAGCAACAACAGCCAGAAGAGCAACAAGCCCCACCAGAACAACCACAATAGCAAGCCCCTCCAGCATCGCAGCAGCAAGCCCCACCAGCACAACCATAACATCCAGTTCCACTAGTACTGCAGCAGTAGACGCCAACACAGTCGCCGCCACCAGCACAGAAGAAGTCGGTGCATCAGAAGAAAAAGCCAGGGCAAGATTCCGGGAAGAGATCGGTGAAGCAGCGGCCTTAACAGGTGCAGAAGAATGCATCCGCCACCAGGATACAGATCAATCCCGAGAGGCGAGTGATTGCACACCAAGGACTAGGCACTACACTGACTGATATCGAAGTCAGGACTACTAGTGCCGGGCTTGTTACGGGCACTCTGAGTGGGAAGAGCCTTCGCTCCCTAGAACAATACTATATGGATTGGAACGACGTCAATATAGGTGAAGTGACCAGCATGCCCATAGTAGGCCCAGCCACACTTGCCCAAGAAATGCATGCTCTGAAGACTGCTGCCAGAGATGCCAAGATATCAGCTAGGGTAAGTACATTGGTTTCTTCAATATTTCTAAGTTTATGCATAGCACATCTAGTAGATAATTTCTACATAAACGTATATCCATCCAATCCCCGAGATTCCGATAGAGTAATTGACACTCAGCCGAGTTAAGATTACTCGGCGTGAATCTTTACATCCTTACTAATATCAGTTTCTCCCAGGTTTGCACTGAGACTCGGGCAAGACTATTCGAGAGACTCCTCTCGAAGCACCGGGATCTCAGTGACCACAATAAGCGCTTGCAAGTGGATCTGACGGGCAAAGGTAAGACTTTTTCCACCGACATATCGATTATGCTTTAGATTGCATCGGTTCACTAACTTTTTTCCACCTGACATAAACAGCCGTGTTGGAGAACCAGGTGGTTGATGCGTTTGATCACACATTCGTTGGGAGACACCAAGAGGAAGGTATGAAGAGTGCAGCAACAAGTTTCCTCGGAAAGAAACCAAGGTTGAATCGACCAGTAGGAGGAAAGAGTAACTTCAGAAGGTTGATGCAGCTGAAATGGCAGAGCGCACTACCAGTTCAGAAACAATGTGGAACCTACACAACACAATCAAATCACTTTGCCCCAAAGAATCAGTGAGGTTGTCAATCTCACCGGTTTTTATGAACACAAATAGGTTAAACGTATGGTGTGGAAAACATTATGAGAACAGTATGAAAATAGTAGCAGCAGTGTGAAAACAGTGGAAGCAGTGTGTGTATTATCAGTATGAGGAAAATGGACCGGGGTCCACAGTTCACTAGTGATGTCTCTCTGTGAAATATAAATAACATGTGTGGTGAACAAATTACATCTGGCCAATTGACAGAAATGAAGGCTGCACCGTAGTGCATATGCAAGACATAAAAATTACTATGTGATTCATGCGGGCATTACAACAAGATACATAGACCGTCATCCAACTTCATCTATGACTAATAATCCACCCTCCGAATATCATCCGAACAAATGTTGGGTATTAAGTTGCAAGCAACAGATAACCGCAGTAAACAAAGTATGTAATGTAAACAATAGAATCATCCTTAGACAAAGCATTGTTGTTTTCTCCCTAATGACAACAACACATCCTCCATCTGTCATGTTTCTTTCACTCGAGCACAGATGCAAAGGAGGCATGAACCCACTATCGAGCATAAATACTCCCTCTTAGAGTTACTAGCATCTACTTGGCCAGAGCATCTACTAATAACGGAGAGCATGCAAGATCATAAATAACAAATACATGAAGATAACATGATAGATTGATAATCAAAAGACATAACATTCCTCATTCATCGCATCCCAGCAAACACAACATATAGCATTACATAAAGATGACCTCAATCATGTGAGGCAACTCACGAGACCTAAACATGAGGCATAATGTGGATCATACAACCATCTAGCTACTTCTATGGACCCGTAGTCCAGGGATGAACTACTCACGCATCACTTTGGAGGAGGGCATGGTGGTGTAGACCCCTTCGGTGATGAATTCCCCTCCCGACAGGGTGCCGGGTAGAGCTCTAGAACCCTCCCGATCTCGGGATGACGATGACGGCAGCCTCGGGTGTTTCTTGGGAAAAAGTGCTAAATTTCTAGAGTTGATATATAGGGGGGTTATATAGCCGAAAGGGCGATGGCAGAGGGCACCTAGGGGGCCCAGACCACCCAAAGTCGCGGCCAGGGGCGCCGCCCTATGGTATGCCCCCCTTGGCCCCTCTCCGGGTCTCTTCGGGAATTCTAAGACTTCCGGGCTTCAAACTTTCCAATTCCGAGAATATTTCCAGAACAACTTTTCTGAAACTAAAAACAGGGAACTAGCTCTGTGGCATCTTGTTAATAGGTTAGTCCCGAAAATTGATAAAAAATACATAAAGTGTATAGCAAACATGTGGGAAATAACATGAAAAAATCATGGAACATCAGAAATTAAGGATACGTTTATGACGTATCAGTGGTCAAGCTAGTGTCTCAGGTCTACGAACTCGAGAGTAAGCTACCTCTTGCACTTGTGTTTGCACTTGTATAAGTCCTTGTTTGAATCTTGTTATCTCTACACAGGTGTACACAAGGACTTCGCCGAACACCACCAGGACTGTATCTTAGTCTTAGAGTCAACCCTTAAACTGAGTGAGCGTGAACATGCATATAAGGTTGAGCTTTATACCGAGCGAGATGAAGTACCTCGGTTGAAGGCTGAGCTCGTCGCGGCCCAGAAAGAGAAGGACGATATGGAGAAGGCCGCTGCTGCCGAGAAATCCCCCAGGAGGAATTGATCCTGAAGCTCAATGATCTATGTTGTGAATCCCAGATCTGCGCCACCTCGGTTCAACCGAGTTGGACGTGCTGAAATCTGATACCGACAAGTGGTTGTCGGACATCACAAAGATCAATTCGGATGAAAAGTGAGTATCCTCCACCTTCTTTGTTTCAGCCGACATCTGATGCCGACATTGAACTTATTTTGATTCAAACGACATTCCTTTTAGAGAACTTTGCTCATTCCGAAACCGCTGCCACTAACTCCGTGTGGAGGGACCGAGAAAGGAGATCCAAAGTCGGTGTTCTTATCACGGAGGAGTGGACTCATGAAGATCACCTAGCGGCACTGAAGGCACGGATCTTGCTGCTCAAGACTATTGGACTTGACTTACTCGATGTTGTCATCCGAGTATACCGCGTCCTCTAGTCGGGTTGTGAATCTCCCAAGGCAGTGAGTGAACTGGCACAATGCCTCATGGGTAGAGGAAAGAGGCTTCGAGAGTGGCGACAATCCTCCGCCCGAGCTGGAGTTGACGAAGATTTAACCTGCATACTGTCTTGGTATGAGAGTATCAATCTCGTTGTTCTCAGAATTATGAGCATCGGGTTCCAGTGGACAACAAACCCGAATCTCATCCAGCGCCGCAAGGATGCAGCCTATGCGCTCAACTCGGAATTTCATAGAGGGTCCACCAGAATCCAAAGTGGAAGAAAACGAATATGAGGACGAGACTCGGAAGAGCTCGATGAGGACATCGAGGCTGAGCCTGATCCAACTACTAACACTGGGCCTGATGTTGCCGCCGCGACCGAGATTTTTGCCGACACAGCAGCCCGGACCGGTACCGATATTGCGCCTGCACCTCCAACCGGCACTTCAAGCAGTGTTGTTCCTGTTGATCCGTCCAGCTCCCGCATTGTGGCCTAGATTTGCTATAAACACTTTAAATCGTTGTTAAATCCTCGGGATGCCGGGCGTAGATGTAAAGGAATACTTATGCTTTTGCCAACTTTAAATTATTTGCAATTTGAACGAGACTGGTGCCGGATCGTTCTAAGTCAAGTCCCCGACTTTATTTTCGTGTCCACCGAGTTTTTTCATCTCAACTCTTGTCTACCATTTTTGTTTTTTTTTTCAGTCGAGTCACGAGATTTTCAAAACCGAGTTTACAGTACTTACAAGTTTGAGATAAGATTTAGAACCATTCTACATAAGAAAAAAAATAATAACTTACATATGTTGATTCGCCAGTTTTTCTTTCCTTAGCCGTTTTTCATGTGTATAGCGAACTTTAGCTTGTTTTCTCGCAGCCGGGTTTCGGACAACAGCTGAGTCGAAGAGTTGGCTTTTACGTTCCAACACAATACTAGGTCGACATAGGAAATTCCTACATATACAACCAACATACAAAACAAAATGTAAATACAGAGATACACACAAAGAAGGGTAGGCAAGGGAAGTCCATGGGTTCCTCCTTGGGGTGCCGGCAATTCATAACTCAATACAGAGATACATACATTACGCCCTTGAGAGTGAAAGGGACGAAGAAGACATACATTCCAGGGGTATTTGGTTTCCTCTCAGGATCTTTCTATCCCGTTCTTTTCCTGTTCCTGGGCATCTATAAGATAGTAGGTATAATTGTGCAGAGCCTTGCTCAAGATGAATGGCCCTTCCTGATGGAGGGATAATGACCCGGTAGGCCAACTCCAAGGTGTAACCCGGCCCAAAGGACGCTGCGCAGGATCCGGCTAAGGATAAAGGAACTCTTGGAAGGCCCAAGTTTATAGGCCTCGTAACCCGGATTGTGGGTTACGGTAAGGAAAGTTAGGGTTTGTATGCAGTGTCCGGGTAGGATTCAGGGTGCGCTTTGGAAGGCAAGCCAGGGGGTCCGGGTGCTTTATAAGCCGGCCCCTAGGTCTAGTTTAGAGAGATCCAAGAGTTCTAGCAATATCGCCTGATATCGAATATCCAGTGTAATACGAGAGTTAAGTTATTATATTATTATCTTGAGATTGGAGACTCGGCGACTTGATTGCCGGCTACCAGATCGAATATCATCATGTTTTCCTCTGAGCCAAACCCTCTCCCAAACGCCTGTGTCGTCTTGCCCCAAGATAAGTTACCCCCGATAACGTCTGCCGTGATTATCCCACGACAGTTGGCGCCCACCGTGGGGCATGCGTCCAAAGGTGTTTACATCACGGGAGAAGCTCGGAAGAACATGGAGAATCTTGTCGTCGGCGAGATCTACGTCGACCACGAAGGGGAGAAGATGGTGGACGATTCCGGCTGGGGGCCAGAGTTTGACCACCTCGAATCCGGATCTATTGTGACAATCGGCCAGATCAGCATCTTCATCGGTATGGTACGTACATCTGATTTAAAAGGACAATATCATGTGCATACTACAGGAACTTCTAATAGGGACAAAAAGATACTAAAGCAAGCGGTAAACTTGGTTTCCTCGGCTGTTCCGGGATACCTGAGATGGGCGGAACAAGAGGTAACGTGGAGCAGAAGAGATCACCCAGAAAGGATAGAGCACCCAGGAGTCTTAGCATTGGTAGTCGCACCACAGGTCAATGGTTATGAGTTGAAGAGGGTCCTGATGGACGGTGGAAGTAGCATCAATATCTTGTACTGGGAAACTTTTTCACGCATGGGTCTCAAGGAGTCTCAGCTACAGAAAAGCTCAACAATTTTTCATGGAATAGTGCCAGGTCGCTCAGCGTGTCCCGAGGGGAAAATCGCATTGGAGGTAGCTTTTGGAGAATCAAGGGATAATTATCGAGTTGAGTGGCTCACGTTCGAGGTGGTCAAACTGCGCAGTCCTTATCACGCGCTATTCGGAAGGCCGGCTTATGCTAAATTCATGGCTAGGCCGTGTTATGTGTATTTGCAGCTAAAGATCCCGGGTCCTAAGCAGACCATCACCATACATGGAAGCCGGGATATAGCGGCCGAGTGCGACGAAGGAGATTCAGTAATGGCCGAGCAAGCTTGCAGAAAAGAGGAACTCAAGTATTACCGGTCTCAAGTAGATCCGGATGACAGAACAGCATTGAAAAGGCCGAATACTGAGGACGAAAGAGCAAAATTCAAGGCAGCACAGGACACCAAGATGATAGCTTTTGTCGAAGGTGATCCCACTAAGCAATTTACTATAGGGTCTAACTTGGACAACGAGCAGGAGAAGGCACTTGTGGAGTTTATTTGTTCGAATGCGGACGTATTCGCCTGGACGCCTAGCGACATGCCGGGTATCCCTACAGAGTTGGCAGAGCACAGTTTGCACGTAGATCCCAAGTTCAGGCCTGTGAAGCAGGGCTTGAGGAAGATGAATGTAGAAAGAAGGAAAGCTATAGGAGAAGAAATTGCTCGGCTGTTGACAGCCGGCTTTATCATGGAAGTATTTCACCCGGATTGGTTAGCAAATCCGGTTCTCGTCATGAAAAAGACCAATGAGTGGAGGATGTGCATTGATTTTACGAGCCTCAACAAGCATTGCCCAAAGGATCCGTTCGCTCTACCAAGGATAGATCAGATCATAGAGGCAGTAGCGGGAAGTGACCTATTATGTTTTCTGGACGTGTATTCCGGGTATCATCAGATTAAGCTCAAGAGGGAGGATTAGGAGAAAACATCATTCATAACCCCTTTTGGGGCCTTTTGTTACAAAACCATGACGTTTGGATTGAAGAACGCTGGCGCAACTTATCAACGGTGCATTCAGAAGTGATTCGAGGACCAAATTGGGCGCAACGTCCATGCTTATGTGGATGATGTGGTTATCAAGACCAGGAAGGCGGAAACATTTATCGATGATCTAAAGGAGACGTTCAAGAACTTGAGGAGGTATCAGATGAAGCTTAACCCGACAAAGTGCATATTTGGAGTTCCAGCCGGGAAATTACTCGGCTTTATCGTTTCCGAGAGAGGAATTGAGGCAAATCCGGACAAAATCAAAGCTATCCAGAGTTTGAAAAAGCCGGAAAATCTGAAGCATGTTCAAAAGCTCACGGGCTGCGTAGCGGCCTTGAGCCGATTTATATCTAGACTCGGAGAAAAAGCAATACCCTTGTACCGGCTCTTGAGGAAATCCGATAAATTCGTATGGGATCAAGAGGCGGATGAGGCGTTTGAAGCACTAAAGAAGCAGTTATCTGAAGCACCAGTACTAGCGGCCCCGGGTCCTAAAGAACCTATGTTGCTATACGTAGCAGCTGGCCCCCGAGCCGCCAGTGCAGTAGTTGTTGTGGAGCGTAAAGAGGATGGGAAAGGTTACCCGGTCCAGAGACCGGTTTATTACGTCAGTGAGGTATTATCAGAGGCAAAGCAGCGCTATCCGCATTGGCAAAAGCTGGTTTTCGGGGTCTTTATGGCCAGCCGGAAACTGAAGCCGTATTTCCAAGAACACCCCATAACGGTGGTTAGTTCAATACCAATGTCGGATATCATCAGAAACTCGGACGCGACAGGATGGATAGCCAAATGGGCGATAGAGATGGGGGATTATCACATCAACTACGAGCCCAGGTCAGCAATCAAATCTCAAGCTTTGGTCGATTTCGTTAATGATTGGACACACACAGGCATGATCGCCATGGCTCCAAGCTCCGAGTCTTGGATCATGCACTTCGATAGGTCAAAGCAATACGAGGGATCAGGAGCCAGAGTGGTGCTAACGTCACCCAAAGGAGACAAATTGAGTTACGTACTATAGATTCACTTTGATTGTTCCAACAATGTGGCCGAATATGAGGCCCTACTGCATGGCTTAAAGGTAGCCAAGGAGATGAACATTAAGAGGATACGATGCTTTGGAGATTCGGACCTTGTGGTACAGCAGGTATCAGGAACTTGGGATAGAAAGGACGCAACTATGGCAGCATACCGCAGAGAGGTTGATAGGGTTGCAGGATGTTTTTCCGGGTATAGAGGTGGAGCACATAGACAGAAGAAAGAATGAAGTAGCAGACGCCCTCGCTAGACTCGGCTCGCCCAGAGAGCCGGTTCCACCCAACGTTTTCCTGGATGAACTATGGCGACCATCAGTTAAAACCGAGTCTGAAGAAGAACTGGCAAATCAAGACCCGTATTTGGAGCTCGTGGCCACTGTACGCGCTGTTCTTGAATGGACATAACCGTTTTTGGCCTACCTATCATGAGGCGAGTTACCACAACAGGAGGTGTTAGCAAGGCAAATTTTGAGGCGAGCAAAGGGATATTCTATCATCAACAGGGAATTATACAAGAGAAGTGCAGCAGGAGTCTTTTTGCGCTGCGTAGCACCAGAAGAAGGCCGACAGATTCTCAAGGAAATCCACGAAGGTGATTGCGGGCATCATGCATCCACAAGATCCCTGGTGGCCAAAGCTTATGGACACGGATTCTTCTGGCTCACGGCTCTAGCAGATGCGGAACGCTTAGTGGCAAGGTGTGACAGATATCAAAGGTACGCTCGCCAAACCCACGTGCCGGCTATGGAATTACGGACCATCCCGTTAACTTGGCCGTTCGCTGTCTGGGGTATGGACATAGTTGGTCCTTTTCACATGTCACCTTGTAAGAAGACACATCTTTTAGTGGCTATTGATAAGTTTACCAAGTGGGTTGAGGTTATGCCAGTTACCAATTGTGAAGCAGCTACAGCAGTCAAGTTCCTGAAAAGAATTATCTATCGGTTCGGGTATCCACACAGCATAATTACCGACAATGGAACCAACATGTCCCTTGGCGAGATGGAGAAGTTCTGTGGCAACAATGGAATCCGGCTTGACGTAGCATCAGTGGCTCATCCACAGGCCAATGGACAAGTGGAGAGGGCAAACCAAGAATTGCTTCGTGGATTAAAACCACGACTGCGAGTCCCTTGCATCAGGGCTGCGGGTGCATGGGTTGAAGAACTACCTTCCGTGGTTTGGGGTATCAACACTACACCTAACAGATCTACTCAGATGACACCATTCTTCATGGTCTATGGTGCGGAAGCAGTGTTACCGAGTGATATTATTCACGATTCACCTCGGGTATCAGCTTACGTCGAGGTGGAGAACAAAAATACCCGGCAGGACGCCGTAGATATGTTAGAAGAACAAAGGGAACAAGCCCTGGAAAGATCAGCCATATATCAGCAAGATTTACGGAGGTATCATAGCCGGCGCGTGAAAACCCGGGTCTTCCAGGAAGGAGACCTGGTTATGCGCCTGGTACAGTCAAGCGAAGGAAAACACAAGTTATCACCACCATGGGAAGGACCGTTTATCATAAGCCGGAATCTGCATAACGGATCATATTACTTGATAGATGCAAGGGAAGAGTCGGCTACAGTTAACGACACCGCTCGTACCACTTCATCTATGCAAGAAAGAGACAGACCATGGAACGTGGCTCAGCTATGTTCCTACTATACTTAGTAAAGATTATATTGGCAAGTGGAATTAAACGATGTAACAGGCAGCAGGTTTCAGACGCACTCTTTTCCTATCCAGGGTACCCTTGGGGACTGGATGGGTTTTTAATGAGGCGGCTTGCTGACCTAACTTTTTCATATCAAGTAAAGAGGTGGTTACTCTTATGTTCTTCACTCTCAGTATGTTGCATATATTTAGGTCTTGGGGGCTGATTGCTTGAATAGCACAGTTACAAACTCAAAGACCCGGCCTTGATGCCTATGAGTTATAAGGGCCGATTACGCGCAAACGAGTACGGCTGCAATCTTATAACCGGACAAAGGAGCCAAATTTTCTTGACTTTTCTTACTTAAGCTCGATGTGACTCGCACTAAAATGGCATGATTTGCTCGCTTACGATCACAATCAGCCATGAAGCCCAATGGGACTTGGCTGACCCTGTTTTCGTACAGATGTAACAACATGATATCCATGCAAAAGCCGGCTTATAGTACAAGATAGTCAAAAGGGTCATCTAAACCACAAGTTATGCAGAGTACATGGCTAATAGCCGGAAACTCAACGATTATTAAGCATAACTTCAAAACCTTTGTGAAACGGCTCTAGGGTTTGGGGCTTAGTAGCAAACAATTTGTTCTCTTTGAAAGATCACGTGTCCCAGACTCGGAACTTCGGGTCTTGGGGACTCGGGATTTTGAAAAAGAAAATATTTGCTTAGTTGCTAAAGCTCAAAAAACCCAAACATCCGAGTCTTGGGGACTTGGGGACTTAGAAGCAAGTCCGCTTGTCAACACCCATGAAACTCGGAAACCGAGTCTCACAAAAGGAACAATAAAGAAAGTCGGATATCAAGAACAAATGGGTTCAAAAGTAGATAAATTTAAAATCATACAAAAGGCCAAAAGAGGCACAAGGTGTATCAAGAACATAGAGTGCATTACAAAACTTCGGTAAATAGTATCAAAGGTGCACAGGCGCACCATCCAAAAATAATTGTTTAAACGGCACATCGGCCGACTGACGCGTATGAAGTGGCATCAAGTAGCAGGTATCACTCGGCATTCTGGGCCGCGGCGTCCATATTCGCCTTGCCCTTGCCATCACTTGTGGTAGCAGCAGCACCCGGATCAGCAGCAGCGCCGGCTCGCGCAGGAGGAGGGACGACTGGTGTAGAGGTGGCAGGCGCAGAGTCGGCTTCAGCCTTCTTTTTTGCAGCTTCCTCCCTAATCTTGGCAGCTTCCTCCCTCCATCGGGCAAGCATATCATATGGCTTGGGACGGTCCACCTTCACCACCTTATCATCAGCATCATAGGCAGGGAGGATAGAGTTGACATCCAATCTGTCAGCAATCACACTGGCCGGGTGACGAACTTCCTTCTGGATGGCCTTGAAATTCTTTGGTAAGAACTTAGACCCGTCTTGGTTAAATTCTGGAAACCCGCCCATCAGCTTGGCCGGCTCTAGCTTGGGAAAATAAGCTTTAGCCAGTGCGAGCCCCCGGGTTACCCCAACCCGGCATGAAGAGCGTTTCCAATGCCAAATCCACTCGGGAATGGTGGAGCAGACATCCAGCAGCTTCTTCATGTTACCCGGCCCAACACCCGGCAGTCGCAGTTCATCAAGAATCCATCCGATTTCGGCACTGAGCTGCCGGACAGTATCCTTAATGGTCTTTAGCTTGGCAGTATCATCTTCTTCAGGGATCGCATCATCCGGGCCTGCAGAAAGTAAGAAAAGCAATGAGTAAGGAAATCCGGCTATTTATCCAAAGGAGAATCCGGGTCTTAGTTACTAAGGTCAAGAATCATACCAGTTGCCGCACGATAGGTATCGGCAATTTGAACAGATAGTGTCGTCAGCTTGTCCTCTGCTGAGTGAGCCCTCTTTCTATACTTTCTTGTGATCTTCCCGCTCCTCCGAGCTTCAGCTTCAGCTGCTTCGCGTAGAGCCGTCTCCTTCTCAATGCGTTTGGCGGCCTTCGCCAATTTCTTCTCAGACTGGGCCACGAAAGCCTGGGTGGAAACACAAGGAAGGATCAGTCGGATGTATTACAAAGTTCCAAGCAAATTAACAAGCAATTCACTCGGAACTTGGGGACTACATAAGGATATAAATGGTATTATTCGGACTTACCTCATGCTTCACTATCAAAGATTCTAGTATATTTTCTTCATCGGCCCTCAAGGTATGGAGGGCATCAAGCATTTGGGCGAATGTCATATCTTCGGGGCGAACACCAGAAGGGCCGACAGATTGGTTTTCTGGCTGAAGAACTTTTCCGGATCTTGGGGTCGAGACCCGGACCGTCTGGGTATCCGGATTAGCGGAACCCGTCTTCGTCTCCAGGACCTCAATCTCCTCATCCATTTCTTCAGAGGATTTTGGAGATCCGGTTTCCTGATGAGCCGGGTCATTAAAGGGGTCTTGTTCTTGGCCGTCTTCAGCCTCATCGCCAGCAGCAACATTTGTGTTATCAGTCGGCCCCTCTGTCCCCTGGTTTTCTGTTTCTGTGTTCTCCGGGTCACTGTTGGTGACTTGGGCACTAAGGGAAAAGAGAGAGAAGCAGTTATTAATATTGGTTGAAAGTTATCAAGTATGAAAGGATATCGAGCGGTGGAGACTTACCCGGCATTCACAGCGTAATCCGGCGGGAGTTCGCTGCTGGAAGCGGATGAAGTTGTCAAAGGGACCGATAGTGGAACCCGGAATTGCCCAGCGCGTGGGTGATTAGGAGATGGGTGGCGCTGAGGAGATTTGGAGGGTTGAGGTGGAGGAGTGCCAGCCCGGTGAGCGGGTGAAGTGGAGATACCCGTGTTAAGGGGATCCTCACCCGGGGAACTCCGGGTCACCCTGCGTTTGGCCGGGAGAGGATCCTTCAAGTATGACGAGTGTGGCAACTGTTGGTTAAGTTCACGCATGGTATCGAAGGAGTAAGGCTCAGAAGATATAGAAGAAAAAGGAACCTTGGAAACCACTCCTCTGGCCTTCCTCTTGGCCCCAATTGTTACTTCCTGATCAGATTCAGTGGCCTCCGGGTCGTCTTCCTCCTTTTCTTCTTCGTCCTCCAGCCCTGAAAATCGAGTACGTATCAGTGGGAAAAAGTTAACTGGGAGGAAAAGTGATGCAAGTAAAAATGACACAAAGATCCGGATAAGTACCTTCATTATCATCAGCCGGTTCGTCCTCTTCTTCCGGGTCTCTGGGAGGGGGGGAGGTTTCAACTTTCCAAAAGGGATCATCAGCCTAAGGCAAAACAGATGAAAGTGAGAATTAGAAGCTGTATCAAGTCAAAGTGTGGAAATAAGTTATGAGTATCGGATCTTACCGCTGGAGCCGGGTTTTCCCGAGTAAATGGAGGTAACCCGGCGATGTTCTTTATCACCTCCAGCTTCTCCGTCAAGAAGCCCTTGATGGTTTTGTTGGTATCGCCGGTCGCAAAACTCTTGGTGGAGTATCGGAGCGCATCCGTGGTGTGCCCCGAATACTCGCACATCAATTTGGTGCGGATAGAGTTCGGTTGGATCCGGAAATCAACCCACGTTTTCACCAAATTGAGCCCAAGAAGGCCTTGGGCTGAGAGGACGGCTATCTTAGCTAGCAAGGGCTGGATCGCCTCCCTGTCCGAGTCAGGAGCAAAAGCATTGAAAGACTCGGAAGGATCGAGGAGTCCCTCCGAGTAACCCGGCAGTTTCTTCTCGCCGTCTGGGGAGGTGTCGTGGCAGTAAAAGAAAGATAATTGCCAGTGTTTAACGTGGGAGTTTAGGTTGAGGGTTGGCATTGGTGAATTCTTACGGCGTTGGATGGATACCCCGCCGCAAGTGAGAAGTGCCCCGTCACCGCTTTCGCGGCACGGCTTACACTGGAAGAGTTCAATGAAGAGATCCAAACTTGGCGGAGTGCACAAGTATGACTCGGATAGAACAATGAAGTGGGTAATATTCAACATAGAGTTAGGCCCGATGTCGAATACCCGGAGGCCATAGTGGCTTAGGACCTCCCGAAAGAAAGGGTGACCCGGAGGACGGAATCCCCGGGTCACATGCTCTATGAAGCAGATTACCTCGTTATCGGCGGGTGTGGGCCGGGTCTCGTCACCCGGCGCCCTCCAGTGAATGTCCTTCTGGGAAGGGAGAACTCCCAACTCGGCCAGCCCTTCCAGCTTGGCCTTCGTAACTGTGGATCGCCCCCAATTGGCGGATATGGATTGGGTTGTTTTTGCCTGGGCCGGCTGCTTCCCTTGCCTTTTGGGAGCCATGGGGTCAACCTGCAAAGCACAAGGAAAAAAGATACAGGAAATGAGACTCGGAAATATTGGGTTACCCGAGTATATGCATGGAGTATCAAGAAAATATGAAAACCAAGAACTATCCGGGTATCATGCCGCAGAGTGAAAATTACGAGTTATCCGGGTATTAAGTATAGTTATGGAAACTATGGTTACTTACGCATTGAAAAGTGTTTGAGGAAGACGGATGATTGCCCATGTATCTACTGCAAGCAAAAGAGCCGGAAGAGGAGGATTTTCCGGGTGTCAATGATATGCGCGGAAAATTGGGATGAAATGGATCTAGATTGGAAAACTTGCGGACAATTCTATGAAGAAATTTATTATTGATAATGATAGGCGAGCGGCACGTGAGCGTCAAACAGGTTGTTGAAGGAGTTGGCAAGCATCTAAGCCATCTAATCCGGTGCGACGGGAAAAACGGCCCGCGGGTTGACCTAGATCCAATCTAGGGTAAATCAAAAAATTGCGAGGCTAAGTTAACGAATACAAGAAACTTACTGGAAGAGATTGGAGTATGGTGCGGCGGCGGCAGTTGGCACGGTCTGGATCCCCTTTTGCGACCCTTGATGAGCAAGATGAGGGCGCGGTGCCGGAGCTTGGCGGCGGCGCGGAACGATTCGAGGATGAACGTGGCCGGCGGCGGCTTGGCTCCGGTGGCAAGCTTGGGTTTCCTGTGGTGGTGTTGCGAGAGTGCGAGAAATGAGGAAGGAGAGGAGAGGTTGGAATGAAGCGTTGGGGTCTGGATTACCTTCTGGGCGCTATTTATAAGGTGCGGGCGGATAGACCTATCCCAACGGGCGGAAGCCGGAAATTTTGGGATAACGGCTATCTGCGCGGATTTTGCGAGATATGCTTTAAGTGTTGAACGAGATATCCGGAAAGAAATAAGAAGGAGATCTTCTCCGCAACATCAGGGTTAATTATCGAGTAAAGTAAGCCGGATTTTTAACATTCTTATCAGGGTGTTAACCCGGGAAGCTAGATAAAGGCTTGGAGAAAGCCGGGTTACTATATGGCCACCGTGGAGTTAGGCCTAGCTGTTTATCAAAGCAAATTAACCCGGCCTCCGTGAATTCGTAAGTTTGATACTTTTGTAGGGAATATCGAGCGCTTCAAAGAGAATTTCGTGAAGCCCAAGCTATTCTGGGGACTACTGATGGAGATATAATGACCCGGTAGGCCAACTCCAAGGTGTAACCCGGCCCAAAGGACGCTGCGCAGGATCCGGCTAAGGATAAAGGAACTCTTGGAAGGCCCAAGTTTATAGGCCTCGTAACCCGGATTGTGGGTTACGGTAAGGAAAGTTAGGGTTTGTATGCAGTGTCCGGGTAGGATTCAGGGTGCGCTTTGGAAGGCAAGCCAGGGGGTCCGGGTGCTTTATAAGCCGGCCCCTAGGTCTAGTTTAGAGAGATCCAAGAGTTCTAGCAATATCGCCTGATATCGAATATCCAGTGTAATACGAGAGTTAAGTTATTATCTTATTATCTTGAGATTGGAGACTCGGCGACTTGATTGCCGGCTACCAGATCGAATATCATCATGTTTTCCTCTGAGCTAAACCCTCTCCCAAACGCCTGTGCCGTCTTGCCCAAGATAAGTTACCCCCGGTAACGTCTGCCGTGATTATCCCACGAGTAATGTATGTATCTCTGTATCGAGTTATGAATTGCCGGCACCCCGAGGAGGAACCCATGGACTTCCCTTGAGAGTGAAAGGGACGAAGAAGAGCTACATTCCAGGGGCATTTGGTTTCCTCTCAGGATCTTTCCATCCCGTTCTTTTCCTGTTCCTGGGCATCTATAAGATAGTAGGTATAATTGTGCAGAGCCTTGCTCAAGATGAATGGCCCTTCCCACGGAGGGGATACTTTGTGCATGCCGGTTGTGCACTACACAAGCCTAAGCACCATGTCTCCATCTCGGAACACCCGAGGATTCAACTTCTAGCTATGATAGCGTCGGAGGTTTTGCTAATATACTGTTGATCTGGACAATGCCAATTCTCGTGCTTCTTCAAGCAAGTCCATAGCATTTTCTCAAGCTTATTTTATCTCGGACTTTGTATACAAAGTAACTCTTGGCGAGTCATGCTCTATATAGGTTGGTAGAACCGCTTCTGCTCCATACACAAGGAAGAATGGCGTATAGCTAGTGGAGCTATTCGGGGTAGTCCTTAGACTCCACAGCACTGCCGGTATCTCATCCAGCCAGCAACCCGGAGTATGCTGTAGAGGCTCAATCAACCAAAGTTTTATGCCGATAGAACCATCCCATTAGCTCTTTCAACTTCCCATTATACTCCGGGTGTGATACCGATGTTATGTCGAGTCTGATTCTCTTCTCCCTACAAAATCGAGCAAAATCTCCTTCACCGAAGTTGGTTCCATTATCCGAGATGATGCCATGCGGATAGCCATATCTCAAGATTATATCCTTCAAAAAACGACACACTTGTGGATCCATCACACTTCCTTATTGGCTTCACCTCTATCCACTTGGTGAATTTGTCCACAATGACCAGCATATGAGTCATGTTACCTCGGGCTGGCTTGAACGGCCCCACCATATGCAAGCACTAGACAACAAATCACCAGGTAATAGGAATAGTCTTGAGTTATGAAGCCGGCATGTGACTCTTGCTGGAATATCTCTTGTATCTGTTGCATTTATGGACAATATCTTCTGCCTGCTGCAAAGCATTGAGACAATAGAAACCATGTCGGAATGCCTTGTCAACTAGAGCCTGAGAAGATGCATGGTGGCCACATTCCCCTTGATGGATATCCCGGAGGATTTCTTGCCCTTCTTCTGGTTTGACACAGTGCTGGAGCACGCATGTCACACTTACTTTGTACATGTCATTCTTGATGATGGTATAACCCTCGGATCTTCTTTGTATCTACCTAGCTGAGATTTCATTACTCGGAAGGGTACCATCCACCATATATGACATTATTGGTTGCGCCCATGCCGGCACAGGATGAGGGGCAAAGATGGGCTCGTCAATTTCCATAACTTCAACTGACATTGCTGCATCCGGCATAGAGAGATAAGACAAATAAGTCCACAGGTTCTACAAACCAGTCCCCGAGTTTACCAGAGCAGTCCCCGAGTTCTCCCAAGAATTCCCCGAGTTCTCCAAGATGCACCCCACATCTACATCCATCGGGACGACTTCTGATTCCAGATTGACCGGGACAAAGAATGACTCAGACTCAGGTGAGGGCTTGATGGATGGCTTCCGGACGTGTTCCAGCGAGATGCCAGCCGGGATGAACCCAATTGGACAGTATGTCAGAAGCCTCAATCTCTGACTCGGTGCACATGGTGAAACTCGCACCCATCAAAGTATCCTGATATATTCTGGACATGGAACCAATATGACGGATGTTGGCATCCAAAGCATCCCAATTTCTAGAGGCTTGCTGGATCACAAGATTTGAGTCACCATAGCATACTATTCGACGAATGCCGATCTCCTCGGCTACTTTAAGCCCATGGACCAATGCCTCATACTCCGCCACATTATTGGATGCAACAAAATGGATTGCAATACATATTTCAGCTGATCATGCTTAGGCGAGGTAAGTACAACACCGACACCGAGGCCATCTTTCATCTCTGAGCCATCGAAATTCATCATCCATATATTGGAATCAGGCAGTGGCGGCTCATACTGCATCTCGGCCCAATCAACCAGGAAATCGGATAACACCTGAGACTTGATGGAATCATGTCTTGCATACAAGGGTGTACAAGAAGCCAGATCAATCGCCCACTTTGCTACCCGGCCAGTTACATCCTTTTTTCCCACGATTTCCGAGATAGGTGCGGCACTCACTACCGTCAAAGGATGCTCTTGGAAATATTGCTTGAGTTTCTTGACCACCATGTAAACACCATATGTCATTTTATAGTAGTGTGGGTAGTTTTGCCTGGACAACGAGATTACCTCTCTGAGATAATATACTGGTCTCTGCACTGTTTTTCCTTCCTGCTCTCTCTCTCTACCACTACCACATCACTAACAACTCGGTTGGTAGCTACAATATAGAGCAACGTCGGCTCTTTGGGTAGTGGCGAGGCTAGTATTGGTGCAGAACTCAACATATTCTTCGGGTCATGGAATGTCGAGTCAGCCTGCGATGTCCAGACAAACTTGTCTATTTTGGTATAGGGGCAATGCTTTTTCTCCCATTCTCCCAATGAATCGACTCAAAGATGCCAGACATCCAGTGAATCTCTACACATGCTTGAGACATCTCGGCAGGGTCATGCTCTCTATAGCACTGATCTTGGATGGGTTAGCCTCGATACCTTGGCTAGACACAAGGAAACTGAGTAACTTGCGTGCCGGCACACCAAATGTACATTTGTCTGGGTTCAGTTTTAACTGAATCTTCTCAAGTTTGCAAATGTTTCTCGGAGTTCATCCAACATGGTGTTCTTCTCCTTGGTCTTGATAACAATGTCATTGACATATACCTTCGCATTTTTCCCAATTTGATCATGCGAGAATTTCTTCATGCATCTCTGATATGTGGCACCGACATTTCTCAAGCCAAAAGTCATGACACGATTGGAATAAGCCCTGTATGGGGTAATAAAGGAAGTCTTTATTTGATCAGCTGGGTTCAAAGGTATCCGGTGGAAGCCAAAGTACCCACCACACCCGGCTATGGAATTGATCACTTGATCAATCCGAGGCAGCGGGAATGGATATTTAAGAGATGCCTTGTTCAGGTTGGTGTAGTCGATAATGATGAAGCCACTGGCGAGTAGCTTAGCTATCTCATCACCAATAGTCTACAAATTTGCTACATTCGGGCCATCCTTCTTCTTCTCTACCAGGACCAGGCGGCGCAGCATCTCCATGATGAAGCCACTGGCGAGTAGCTTAGCTATCTCATCACCAATAGTCTTCCTTCTTTCGGCAGCAAAGCGCCACAGAGGTTGCTTCACCGTCTTAGCATCCGTCTTCACATGCAAAGAGTGATCAACCAACTCCATTAGAACACCATGCAGGTCCTCCCGATTCTCACGGAGGAAGTGGATGGGCTCTCCTTCCTATTTGTCATCTAACCCGGAACCATTGATGACGGCGCGCTCCGGGAATGCATCATCAACTCCAACCTTCTTGGTATCCTTAGAGGGTTGGAATGCCGCACTCTAATGTGGGTTAGTCATACCCGGCATGCCGAGTTGAGAAGACTGGTCCAATGCCACCACCTCATGAATCCTTTTCTTCTCCGCAACAATGACCAGAGACTCGGCCAGGCGAGAGCCAACCGTGGCACACTCCGGAGTGCTTGTAGTCACCGGAGATGGTGATCACACAATGAGGACCCGACATCTTCATCTTTAGATAGGCCACATGAGTAGGGTCCATGAACTTGGATAGTGCCAACCTGTCAAATAAGGCATGGTAAGGGCTCTCGAGGTAAACTACCTTGAACTTTAGGCTCTCAGTCTGGTAGTTATCTCGGGTGCCAAACAGTACTTCGATGCAGACTTTGCCCATAGGTTCACAAGATACACCCGACACAATACCATAAAAGGTAGTCCGGATAGGTTGTATCATGTTCTCAGGGATGCCTAACTTGATCATTGTATCCCGGTACATGATGCTCCCATTATTAATGAGAACCCGGGTGAACTTGACGTTGATGTCGGGCCCAATGAATGTCGGGTCCACCACCAGTGCATAACCTCCCAGGTTAGGCATGACCTTGCGATGATCCGCTAAGCTCCAGGTGATTTCCTCCTCATACCAATACATGAATTTCAACACAACCGGCATCACCGCATTGACCTACATAGCACGCCAATCGATCTTGGTTACAAAAACCATATGACTCTAGTGGTGCTCTTGATACTCATTCTGGCGACTTCCACCGGCATTGTTGTTGTTGTTGGCACCCTAAGCCACTTGATTCACATTCTTCGGCTACGTTCGGTTGTCCGCGGGCCTGGGGGTGCATTTAGAATCTGATTGTTTGCACCCATAGGTGGGAGTGGCAGAGGTGGGGGTAAAGGATTTCCACCCTCGTTCTTGATCCGGTCATACTAACTGCACTGTCAAGTGGTGTGATTAGCCGGCCTGCTAGGATGTCGGGTGTGATTGCTGCAAGTCCCATCTCTCATCATCTGAAAGGTGAATCTCTCCTGATTATCCTAGGGTTTCTTCTGATCCGTCCACTTCTTCTTGTTACCCTGGTTATGCCCCCATTGAGGCCCGATGTTCTTCTGGCGCTGGCTACTGCTGGCATCAGGCTGATCCGGATCAACCATAGCAACATGGTCTGACCCGTATCGAAAATCCGGCCGTTCATCTCTTCTCTTGTTCCGGTAATCCGGACGGTCATGCTGCCTAGAAGACTCGGCACCATCATTTCCCAAGTATCTCTTACTCGGTTCCACCGAGGTCAACAGAGGTAGAGTCGGATCACCCAATGCGTACATACACGCAATCTTGATTGTCTCAGCTAGTGTAGCCGACATTTCCCTCTACAATCTCTTCCATAGCATGGTGCCATGTCGGCACTCCTGTGCAAAGCATGCAATGGCCTGTGATTCAATCACCCCTTCACAGGAGTTCCTCATTGTACTCCACCTTGTGAGGTACTCCCGGTCAGTTTCATCTTATCTTTGCCGACACATGGAGAGTTGTTGAGGGCGATTCGGCCTCCGACATGTGCTAGTGAAGTTGCTGACGAAAGCCTCCGAAAAGTCTAGCCAGCAATCAATGCTGTCCTCCGGCAAAATTTTCAGCCTGATTCGGGCTGGACCCCCAACATTTGCGAAACATACCACACAGCTTAGCAACGATTTCCACCAGCGCTATGCCCCACTGTGACATAGTGAGTAAGCCAATCCTGTGGTTTGTTCCTTCCGTCATACTTCTTTGTACCCCGCCCCCTGGAACTTCAAGACTGGTGGCTCCCTCATGATCCGGGGTCCAAAACATGCAGGTCCAGGGGGACCTTGTTCCTTTAGCATCTCAAACAGATAGATTCTGTCAAGATTGTTGCGGATATTGATGACCCACAAGTATGGGAGATCGCAACAGTCTTCGAGGGAAGTAAACCAAAATTTATTGATTCGACACAAGGGGAGCCAAAGAATATTTATTAGCCTTAACAACTGAGTCGTCATTTCAGCTGCACCTGAAAGTAGACTTGCTCGCAACAATTTATTAGTGGTAACAGTTTTATAGCAGCAGCAGCAGTAAAATAACAGCATGAATAAAATAGTAACAGTAGTGGCAATCGCGGGTAATAGTAGGATGGAAGTACCATAGGCATAGAGGGAATGGATGAACGGGCGTTGCATGGATAACATAGGTCATGTAATAATAATAACATGGACATTCTATATAATAATAATAAAGCATCCAAGTTCTAGGTTAACCATAGGCATGTGTTCCAATATAGTCGTGCGTGCTCGCAATGAGAAACTTGCACAACATCTTTTGTCCTACTAGCCCGTGGCAGCGTGGCCTCTAAGAAAACTACTGGTAATTAAGGTGCTCTTTTTAATAAAGCACCAAATCAAAGCATCAACACTCCATGAACACATCTGATCCTCATATCACAGCCATCCCCTCCGGTTGTCCCAATTTCTGTCACTTTGGGGCATCGGGTTCCGGACAACAATATGTGTAAACAATTTGCAGCTATGATCAAGAAACATAATTATACTCATGAAAAAAATAACATGTTCAGATCTGAAATCATGGCACTCAGGCCCTAGTGACAAGCATTAAGCATAACAAGTTGCAACAACGGTAGAAAACACTAACAACAGATACCAGTCACTATTCCCTAACAAGCTGGCATTATTACATGATCAATCTCATCCAGTCCCTTTGATCCCTCTCGGCCTACAGCGGGGTTTACTCACACATGGGCGGGGGAATCATGGATGGTTGATGGAGAAAGAGTGGCGGTGTCGATGGTGATGATCTTCTTTGAATCCACGTCCCGGCAGGGTGCCAGAACAGGAACTTCTGATCCCCGAATTGAGTTTTGAGGTAGCGGCGGCGCTTTGTTGTGTTTCTGTGGAAAATGACAAACCCCCTCGCGTTTTAGTTTTACGGGGCATAAGTAGTCGAAAGGGGAGTCCGAGGGGGTGCCTGGGGGGCCCACACCACCAAGAGGTGCGGCCTAGGGGGCCGCCCAGGGGTGGTCTGGCCCACTCCTGCCCCCCCTCCAGGTGTCCTTCTGGCTTCCGGGTTCTTCCGGTGATATAAGCTCAATGGGGTCGTTTCTGGGCATTTTCCCGAAAGTTGATTTTTCTACATAAAAACGAGACACCAAGGTCAGTCTGGTTTAGTTGTATCCAAAACTCACAAGTTTAGAGGCAAACCATAAGAAAAGTGTTCGAAAAGGAGATATGTTTTTTATGTATCAACTTCTCCCAAGATTAGCTTATTGCTTGTCCTCAATCAATTCAGTGACAACTGAGTGCGATAACAGAACTTTTACGAACACATTTGTTTCATATGATGTAAATATACTCACTATATGATCAGGTTCTTAAGCGATTCCAAATAATATGTATGCAAGATACAAATCACCTAGCAGATGTGCAAACTATGAAGAGATACCACCAAACTACTAATAAACCACAAGAAGTATATCAATCTGCGGGATTGCAATGCTCATAATAGGGTATGATAAAGTGTACTCGCTTGCCCTTAATAATGGAGCAAAACATAAATGCTAGGGCACCTCTGAAGTTCAAATTAAGACTAGAAATAAAGATATCAAAGATATAAGCATCAAAGTTACACCACAATTAACCGTGTTTTGGGACACGCACATTACACTAAGAATAACAGCCATGATCTCAAAGAAATTGCATAAAGTGAGAAGGTGAAGACTCAATATAAAAGTAAAAGAAAGGCCCTTCACAAAGGGAAGCAGGATTAACTCATGTGCTGGAGCTTTTTATTTTATTAAACAGAGGTATTGAAAACATTTTTTAGAGAGGTGTATGCTTATGTCAATGAATGGTAAACGAAAAATTCAATACGTCACAAGCCAACTAGACTTCACAAGAGCGGCTCCCGTTGAAGGACGCAACTGGTGTAGAAGGTCATCCCTCGTTCTCTTTTATTTACACAATTATGCTTTGACTGATAAATCAGAGGAAAAAATAGTGAAGAGAATTTGTTGTATTAATTTGGGGCTGGGCACCCCGCTGCCAGCTCTTCTATCAATTGGATAAGAGGACGAAGCCACTAGTCCAGGGTTTGAAATCCAATCAACAAGTGAGATAAATATTCTCCATTTGCATCCTCATAAGCTAAAACAGGGGCACAAAACAGGAATAATTTTTCGAAGGTTTAAAGGTAAAACATGAGAAATTTACTTGGAGTGACGGTTAAATACCACATATATAGGTAGGTATGGTGGACACATTTGGCAAACTTTGGTTTTTGGGAGTTGGACGCACGAGTAGAGCTCATACTCAGTACATGTGAAAGCTAGCAATAGACGAGGAGCGACAATCAAGAGAGCAACAACTGTCATAATCATGCTTGCGACAAAATAAAATTAACATGGGCATAAAGGTTATACAAATACTCTGAGGCAAAATAAATCATCGAGTCTTAATTAACTTTTTTGTTTTCAGTCTTATGCATGCGTGAGCATGTGCCAAGTCGATTCAAGCGAAGCAATCAGAGGGAGATACCACGATGTCATACCCTTCTATGAATAAAACAATGTGAGCAAACATTTATACGACATGATATCTTATATTAATAAGTTGGAACTAAACATGAGAGAGCATGAACTACTAAGCATCGATTAAATAACACACACCTTAAACTAACAAACTAAGCGTGTTCACATGGATGAGTATATGTACAAAAATAAAACAAACAAAGTTCATACCAGCCTCTCACCACAACTTGAGTTGTCGTAAATCATCATTGCTGCTCTTCACTCGTGTGGATTGAATAATACAGAATGATAACCAAGCTCCAACGGAGACACGGAAGTCCAATAGACTCTGCAACAAACTTTAGAAAACCAAAGAAGAACAACAAATATTTTTGGGTTTTCGAATTTAAAACAAGAACAGAATAAATAAGCAAACAAAGCAAAATGTTTTTGGATTTTTGAATATTAAACCAAAAAAAAAGTAAAGCAAACCAACAAAATAAACTAAAGAAGCAAATGAAGAGAATCAAAATAAATAATTTGGGTCTTTTTTTGTTTTGGAGTGCGGGAACAAAACAACAGAAACAAAAGGGAAACAAAAGAAGCGAAAGAAAACGGAAACAGACGAAAGAAACGAAAACATGGATATACAAAGGACCTAAAGAAAATGACATATAGATGAGTGTGTGATATTGGTATACCTCCCCCAAGCTTAGGCTTTGGCGTAAGTGGAGATCATCCCCAAGGGGACCATGAGGTGGCACCTCAGTAGTATGCCGAGGAGGAGCCTCCCTCCTGATATGTGCTCGAGGACGCCCCCGTGTACTGCGTGGTGTAGTCCTCGGAAGGCGCATCTCGCCTCTCCTGCTTCATGTGGAACCCCTTCAAGCTCAGATACTCGTCTATCTCTCCCTTGGGGCGCGGTGCCCTGTCAATTTTGAACAAAACAGGCTACGGCAAAATAACTTCCTTCTCATCTCCGTCAATAAATAAAAATCTATATACTATATGATCAGCAGTACTAAAATGATGATCCCTCATGGAAGCAAGATTAATTCTATAAGGAGCAATCAATTCATCATCAGGAGCAACAGGGTGGACTAGAGAAGTTGCTACACGTGATGGGGGGATAATAACCCGGTAGCCCAACTCCAAGGTATAACCCGGCCCAAAGGACGTTGCGCAGGATCCGGCTTAGGATAAAGAAACTTCTGGAAGGGACAAAGTTTGTAGGCCTCGTAACCCGGATTGTGGGTTACGGTAAGGAAAGCTAGGGTTTGTAAGAAGAGTTCGGGTAGGATTCAAGCTGCGCCTTGGAGGGCAAGCCAGGGAGGGTACGGGTGCTTTTTAAACCGGCCCCTAGGCTTAGTTTGGTAGAGATTCACGTTATAATCATATCATAAATTATCGAGTATCTCGTGTATTTCGAGAGTCGTGTTGTTAACCTACGCTTTGAGACTCGGCGAGTTGTTTGCCGGTTCCCAGATCGCTTATCATCATGTTCCCCTTCGAGCTAAACCCTCTCCCAAATACCTGTGTCGACTTGCCCCAAGATCAGTTACCCCTGGTAACATCTGCCGTGATTATCCCACGACAGTTGGCGCCCACCGTGGGGCCTGCGTCCAAAGGTGTTTACATCACGGGAGAAGCTCGGAAGAGCATGGAGAACCTCGTCGTTGGTGAGATCTACGACGACCACGAAGGAGAGAAGATGGCGGACGATTCCGGCTGGGGGCCAGAATCGGATTACCTCGAATCCGGATCTGTCGTGACGATCGGCGAGATCAACATCTTCATCGGTATGGTACATACGTTTGACTTAAAAGGACAATATCATGTGCATGTTACAGGAACTGCTAGCAGGGATAAAGAAACACTAAAGCAAATGGTAAATTCGGTTTCCTCGGCCATTCCGAGATACCTGAGATGGGCGGAACAAGAGGTAACGTGGAGCAGAAGGGATCACCCGGAAGGAATAGAACGCCCAGGGATCTTGGCGTTGGTGGTCGCACCGCAGGTCAATGGTTACGAGTTGAAAAAGGTCTTGATGGATGGTGGAAGCAGCATTAACATCTTGTATTGGGAAACCTTCTTGCGCATGAACCTCAAAGAATCCCAGCTGCAGAAAAGTTCAAAAGTTTTTCACGGAATTGTGCTGGGTCACTCAGCGCGCCCTGAGGGAAAGATCACATTGGAGGTTGCTTTCGGAGAATCGGTGGATAACTATCGAGTTGAGTGCCTCACGTTTGAGGTGGTCAAGTTGCGTAGTCCTTATCATGCGCTGTTCGGAAGGCCGGCTTACGCTAAGTTCATGGCCAGGCCATGTTATGTATATTTGCAGCTAAAGATTCCGGGTCCTAAACAGACCATCACTATACATGGAAGCCGGGATATAGCAGCTGAGTGCGATGAAGGAAATTCAGTGATGGCTGAGCAAGCTTGCAGAAAAGAAGAACTCAAGTATTACCGGTCTCAGGTGGATCCGGACGATGGCACAGCCTTGAAAAGGCCGGACTCTGAGGACGAAAGAGTGAAATTCAAGGCAGCACAGGACACCAAGAAAGTAGATTTTGTGGAAGGTGACCCCACCAAGCAGTTTACTATAGGGTCTAATTTGAAAAGCGAGCAGGAAAAGGCACTGGTGGAGTTTATTCGTTCAAATGCGGACGTATTTGCTTGGACACCCAGCGACATGCCGGGTATCCCCACCGAGTTGGCAGAGCATAGCTTGCATGTAGATCCCAAGGCTAGGCCCGTGAAGCAGGGCTTGAGAAAGATGAATGAGGAAAGAAGAAGAGTTATAGGTGAAGAAATTGCACGGCTATTAACTGCAGGCTTCATCATGGAAGTATTTCACCCGGACTGGTTAGCGAATCCGGTTCTTGTGATGAAAAAGACCAATGAGTGGAGGATGTGCATTGATTTCACAAGTCTCAACAAGCATTTCCCAAAGGATCCGTTCGCGCTACCAAGGATAGACCAAATCATAGACGCGGTGGCCGGGAGTGACTTGTTGTGTTTCCTGGACGCATATTCAGGATATCATCAGATTAAACTCAAAAGGGAGGATTGGGAGAAAACATCGTTCATAACCCCTTTTGGAGCCTTCTGCTACAAAACAATGACGTTTGGACTGAAGAACGCAGGCGCAACCTACCAACGGTGCATTCAGAAGTGCTTCGAAGACCAAATCGGACGCAATGTCCATGCTTATGTGGATGACGTGGTTGTCAAGACCAGGAAGGCAGAGACATTTATAGACGATCTAAAGGAGACGTTCAAAAACCTAAGGAGATATCAGATGAAGCTCAACCCGACAAAGTGTGTGTTTGGGGTTCCAGCTGGAAAGTTGCTCGGTTTTATCGTTTCCGAGAGAGGAATTGAAGCAAACCCGGACAAAATCAAGGCTATCCAAAATCTGAGAAAGCCGGAAAATTTGAAGCAGGTACAAAAGCTTACAGGCTGCGTGGCAGCCTTGAGCCGGTTTATATCCAGACTCGGAGAAAAGGCAATACCCTTGTACCGGCTCTTGAGGAAATCCGATAAATTCGTATGGAATCAAGAGGCGGATGAGGCATTCGAGGCACTAAAAAGCAGTTATCTGAAGCACCGGTGCTAGCGGCCCCGGGTCCCAAAGAACCTATGTTATTATATGTGGCAGCCGGCCCCCGAGCTGTCAGTGCGGTAGTAGTAGTGGAACGCAAGGAGGACGGAAAAGGTTATCCAGTCCAGAGGCCGGTTTATTATGTTAGCGAGGTATTAACCGAGGCAAAGCAGCGTTACCCGCATTGGCAGAAGCTGGTTTTCGGGGTCTTCATGGCCAGCCGGAAACTGAAGCCCTACTTCCAGGAGCACCCTATAACAGTAGTCAGCTCAATACCAATGTCAGATATCATCAGAAACTCGGACGCGACCGGAAGAATAGCCAAATGGGCGATAGAAATGGGGGATTATCATATCAGCTACGAGCCCAGATCAGCAATCAAATCCCAGGCCTTGGTTGACTTCGTTAATGACTGGACACACACCGGAATGACTACCATAGTTCCAGATTCCGAGTCATGGACCATGCACTTCGATGGATCAAAGCAGTACGAGGGTTCAGGGGCTGGAGTAGTGCTAACGTCACCCAAAGGAGACAAGTTGAGTTACGTATTGCAGATTCACTTCGATTGTTCCAATAACGTGGCCGAATATGAGGCCCTATTGCATGGCTTAAAAGTAGCCAAGGAGATGAACATTAAGAGGATACGATGCTTTGGAGATTCGGACCTTGTGGTACAGCAGGTATCGGGAACTTGGGATAGAAAGGATGCGACTATGGCAGCGTACCGCAGGGAAGTCGACAGGGTGGCTGGATGTTTTTCCGGGTATGAGGTGGAGCATATAGACCGAAGAAAAAACGAGGCAGCAGATGCGCTCGCTCGACTCGGCTCGCGCAGAGAGCCGGTTCCACCCAATGTCTTCCTAGACGAGCTATGGCGGCCATCTGTGAAGACCGAGTCTGAGGAAGAACTGGCAAATCAAGACCCGGATTTGGAGCTCGTGGCCACAGTACGCGCTATTCCTGAGTGGACAGAGCCGTTCCTGGCCTACCTTTCACGAGGCGAGTTGCCCCAGCAGGAGGTGTTAGCAAGGCAGGTTTTGCGGCGAGCAAAGGGATATTCTATAATCAACGGGGAGTTATATAAGAGAAGCGCCACGGGAGTTTTTCTGCGTTGTGTGGCACCAGAGGAAGGCCGACAGATCCTCAAGGAAATTCATGAAGGGGATTGTGGGCATCACGCGTCTACAAGGTCACTTGTGGCCAAGGCTTACCGACACGGGTTTTTCTGGCTCACGGCTCTGGCAGATGCGGAGCGATTGGTAGCAAGGTGTGACGGATGTCAAAGGTACGCCCGCCAAATCCACGTGCCGGCTATGGAATTACGGACCATCCCGTTAACTTGGCCGTTCGCCGTCTGGGGGATGGACATGGTTGGCCCCTTCCGTATGTCACCTTGCAAAAAGACACATCTATTGGTAGCTATCGATAAGTTTACCAAGTGGGTAGAAGTTATGCCAGTTACTAATTGTGAAGCAGCTACATCAGTCAAGTTCCTGAAAAGAATTATCTATCGGTTCGGGTATCCTCACAGCATAATTACCGACAACGGAACCAACATGTCCCTTGGAGAGATGGAGAAGTTCTGTGGTAACAACGGAATCCGGCTTGACGTAGCATCAGTAGCTCATCCACAGGCCAATGGACAAGTAGAAAGGGCGAATCAAGAACTGCTCCGCGGACTAAAGCCACGCCTACGAGTCCCCTGTATCAGGGCTGCTGGTGCATGGGTCGAAGAACTTCCTGCTGTGGTTTGGGGTATCAATACAACACCTAACAGATCTACTCAGATGACGCCCTTCTTCATGGTATATGGCGCGGAGGCAGTATTACCGAGTGACATTATTCATGATTCTCCGCGAGTGTCAGCTTACATTGAAGTGGAGAACGAAAAGACCCGGCAGGACGCCGTGGATATGTTAGAAGAACAAAGGGAGCAAGCCCTGGAAAGATCAGCGATATATCAGCAGGATCTACGGAGGTATCATAGCCGGCGCGTGAAAACCCGGGTCTTTCAGGAAGGAGACCTAGTTCTGCGCCTGGTTCAGTCAAACGAAGGAAAACACAAATTATCACCACCATGGGAAGGGCCATTTATCATAAGCAGGAAATTGCATAACGGGTCATATTACTTGATAGACGCAAGGGAAGAATCGGCCACGGTTAATGACACCGCTCATACCACTTCATCTATGCAAGAAAGAGACAGACCATGGAACGTGGCCCAGCTACGCCCATATTATACTTAGCAAGGACTATGTTGGCACGTGAAATTAAACGATGTAACAGGCAGCAGGTTTCAGACGCACTCTTTTCCCATTAAGGGCACCCTTGGGGACTGGACGGGTTTTTAATGAGGCGGCTTGCTGACCTAATTTTTCATATCAAATAAAGAGGTGATTATCGAGAACAGAGGTGATTATAAATTGAGTCTTATACTTTCAGCATGATGCGTATATTTAGGTCTTGAGGGCTGATTGCTTGGATAAGCGCAGTTGCAAACTCAAAAGACCCGGCCTTGATGCCTATGAGTTATAAGGGCCGATTACTCGTAAACGAGTACGGCTGCAATCTTATAACCGGACAAAGAAGTCCAAATTTCTTGGCTATTCTTACTTAAGCTCGATGTGACTCGCACTAAAGTGGCATGATTTGTTCGCTTACGATTACAGGCAGCCATGAAGCCCAATGGGACTTGCCTGACCCCGTTTTTCGTATAGATGTAACAACATGGTATCCACGCGAAAGCCGGCTTACAGTACAAGATAGTCAAAAGGGTCATCTAAACCACAAGTTATATAGAGTACAAGGCTAATAGCCAGAAACTCAACGGTTATTAAGCATAACTTCAAACCCAATGTGAAACGACTCTGGGACCTTTGCGAATTCAGCAGCAGGCAATTTGTCCTCCTCTATAAAGTCACGTGCCTTAGACCCGGAAATCCGGGTCAGGGGGACTCGGGATCTTGGAAGAGAAAAATTGCCTAGTTGCCTAATTTCCAACAAACCCCAAAATCCGGGTCTTGGGGACTTGGGGACTAAGAAGCAAGTCCGCTTGCCAAAACACCCATGCAACCCGGACGCCGAGTCTCGCAAAGGGAAGAACAAAGAATGTCGGATATCAAAAATAAGAGAAAGTTGGATATCAAGAGTAAAGAAGGTTGGATGTCAAGAGCAAATGAGTTCAAAAGTAGATAGATTTAAGCCAGAAGAGGCACAAGGTGTATCAGGAACTTAGAGTGCATTACAAAGTTTCACCAAAGAATATCAAAGGCGCACAAAACGCACCATTCAAATAATAATTGTTTCAAACGGCATATCGGTCGACTAACGCGTATGAAGTGGCAGATATTACTCGGCACTCTAAGCCGCCGGATCCATCTTGGCTTTACCCTTGCCGTCACTTGGGGTAGCAGCTCCACTCGGATCAGCAGCAACGCCGACTCGCGCAGGCGGAGGGACGATAGGTGTCGAAGTAGCGGGCACAGAGTCGGCTTCAGCCTTCTTCTGTGCAGCTTCCTCTCGTATCTTGGCAGCATCTTCCTTCCATCGGGCAAGCATATCGAATAGCTTGGGGCGATCTGCTTTAATGACTTTGTCGTCAGCATCATATGCAGGAAGAATAGTGTCAATGCTCAGGCCATCGGCGATCACACTGGCCGGGTAACGAACTTCCTTTTGAATGGCTTTGAAATCATTCGTCGAAAACTTGAACCCGTCTTGATTGAACTCCGGAAACCCGCCTATCAGCTTGGCCGGCTCTAGCTTAGGGATATGTAGCATCCCAACTTTTAATAAAGATGGAATACCTGTGTTAGTGTGCTAGTCCCTGGATCAATTGCTAGCACCACAGTACAAAATGAAATATCATGCAAATGCATCAAATTCTATTACATCGCATGATCCAGTCTTTACAAAATAGTATTACAACTTGCATAGTCTTAGAAGACTAGCAGAAAACAAAGAAATACAGCGGAAAACAAGGTACAACATTGAGCCCATCTTCTTCATGTGCCACAGGCAAAACATGTTGGCGATAGTCTCGAGATCCTAAACGAAATCCTCACTCGTCTTCAGAAATATCTGCAATATGGAATATGCAGCCACAAGGGAGTCAATACAATTTAATGTATTGGCAAGTAACACTATGGTGGATATAAATGACAAGACTAATACTACATGCTTATTTGGCTGAGTGGAGTTTTTGGCTAAGTTTGCATAAAGCCAGTTTTCTCCTATCACTTTTGTAAAACAAACTTTTCTTTTCAAAAGGGTGGCAACATTGGATTAAGATCCAAGCACCACAATACTGTTCACTTGGTCAAAATTTTACTTATTGAAATTGATGATGAGATTCTTCCGTCAATCCTTGTCCAGCTGCTCATAGTTGTCCATAACCGGGGACACGGCTAAGATCTTAGTTTCTAACTCTGCAGAGGTTGTGCACTTTCACCCTTTGTCTTCAATTAGCCCAAACATCCTATACACCCGGAGTGCATCATGGAAAGGAGAGAATTGAGACGAGATCTTTCAGAAGAAGAAGTCCAAACCCACCGGCAAGACCCGTTCCACCTATAATTTTGCTACATCTGCTTGTCAAGCCTGGGCTGAACCCTCACAACTTAATTGATCAAGACAGAGCCCATATTGTCAAAAGGCTGCACGGGAAGCTACTAGATTTAGAGGGACATAGTAATCTCTTTGTTCCTGGGTGGCCATCCGCAAGTGACAACCTCAAGTGGAATAACCCTTAAACAAGGGCCCTGAGGCAACACTCAACATAATCCAGTCTTACCACTTCCACCCAGGTGGTTCATTCATTAGTTATACTTAGGATTTTTCCTCAACATCTAGTAAAACAATTTGTAACATTGCATAGCATCTAATAAATTCTAAGGCTATCAAAATAACAAGGTAAAAGGGATGGCTACACACTACTAGGATAATAGCATAGCATAGTATAACTTAGTAAAATTTCCTATCATGCATGCTACTCAAAATCAACTAATGCATATAGAAAATAATGGGTAGTTGATGGTGTGTTACTTGCCTTGTTGAAGTTGGTGAAGATATCACACTCTCTTCACAAAAGATCGTTGCTCTCCGTACAATCTATTCATTGAAAACACAATAACAAAATAAACAAACATTCTACCAAACAACATACAAGTGTAGAAAACATACATACAAACTAACATATCAAAAAGGGGTTTAACCAAGTTGACTAGGACAAGGTCAAGATTTGAGTTCAATACTTGTTAAGGAAATTCCAAGGGTTTACTTAGGATGGACTAGGTTGAGCTTGATGTGATCTAACTTTATTATAACCATACTTTTCGAGGAAGTTCCAAGAGTTCACTAAGAATAAACATATTACTTCTTCAACTAAAGTAATACATGCAAACACTTGGTCATATTCACCTTCAAAAATATTTAAGTGACTATGTTAGTATTTTCCATTGTGGTTAGGGTAGGTCTACTAACTTTATCATCAAAGGGAAAAATATTACTAAGTCTTGGGTTTTCCATTTGGATCAATGGTTGGACAAAACTAACTTGTTACTCTTCAACTTGGGTGGATTGCTTCTAGTCCTCATGTGATTTCCTTCTTGAAGATCATCATCATGCCATCTAAGTTGTTTCCTTCCTTGGTGTGGTGCTACTCTTGGTCTTGATAGTCTTCATGGTTTTCACTTCACTAATTGGTTTGGGTATGGGATGGGCACAAATACTACTAAGTAAATTTGAAAGAAAATTTTAAGAAGAAGGATAGAAAGAGAGAGGGAGATGTCTTCTTCTGAATTTTTTCACACTTGTACTTCTTGAGTTGCTTCTAGTGCTGGAGTCTTTTCTTCAAAATTTCTTCATTGATCCTCCTTGTAGCTCTTCATGTTGCCACCAAGTTGAAAATGAAGTTTTCTCCTTGTGCTTGAGTCTTGATCTCCATTTTGCTAACTTGATGATTTCTTGAAGCAAGAATGGGGGATTGGAGAAGTAGATATAATACCAAATTTCACTACTTGGTACTATATGTGATTGACACATTCTAAGGACATGGCTTGGCTCCAAATGGACATAACATCAATGAATAACAGTTGAAAACAATTCCTAAGACATGGTGAAAATGGATGAATCACTAGGTTGGGTTTTTGGTCAATTAATCATGGCCATGGTCCAAGGGTGTCCAAAATGGTTGGGCATAATGTCTATGGTTCAAGGTTACCAAATGGAGCAATTTTGCAAAAGGAACTATATTGAAATTATTTACAGAAATAAATCTATGACAAAATTACTCAAATACTCCAATTAATTCTAAATTCAATTTTAATTTGATCAACAATTATTTTGGGACAGGGGATATGAAAGTACACATCCTAAGGTTTCCAAATATATTTTATTTACAATTTTTGGATTTGTAGAATTTGAATTATGCCAAATTTCATCAAACAACCATATTTGAATTTGAACAAATTTAAGTTTGTCAAATTTGAATTTGGCCAGTGCCAAAAGTTTCTAGATATCAAGGGATTTTCAAAAAGTCCAAGATTGCTAAATTTGGCTAAGTGGTTGAAAAGATATGATGATTTGAAGTTCTAGGGGCTTTTCTGCAAAAACTACTTTTTATTTCTATTCGAAAAATAATTCCAGAGACTGGCTGGGCCGAAAACGGCTTATCTGTCGCGCGGGGTGGTAGGTAGGAATTGGGCTTGGGCCTGCTATGAGCTGCGCTGAGCGACGGATTGACTAATTGCGCGCGGCTGACTGACGCTGATGTGGCGTGCTCCTATTGGTCTATACCGGTTCACTTAAGTGATTTAACGTGGGGCGCTCGATCTGGATCTAACGGTGAAGGATAGCTAGGGTTTACCTCTGCCGGGAAACTTCGCCGGAAAATGGTGCACGCGGCGGCGCCGGCCTCGGGATCGAACGGAAACGGCGATGCGGTGGTTGAACGAGCTTCGGAAGGCGACTGCAAGATGCGCCACGGCACGTCGATGCAGATGGTGCCAGTGGTTTCTTCTGTTGCTTCCCGGAACGACGGCGTGGTGCAGATCAAGATGCTCGGAGCGCCGGCGAGCTCGAAGTGGTTGGCGTGGCTGCTTCTGTGCATAAAAAAATCGAGGAAACGACTTATTATGTGCGAGCGAGAGAGGGAGAAGGGAAGGGGTCAGAATGGGGCGGATCCTTGCCTTGTTGTCGTCGAAAACAAGAGAGAACGACGGCGGCCGAATGGAACTCCGGCGAGGGATTCCTCTGTGCACGGGGCACGATTGAGGGAGGCACCAGAGGGGAAAGATAGAGGATAGGAGGGGCTATAAGGAGCAGAGGTCGGGGAAATTAATCGGGGATTAATTCCCGCGGAATCAAGAACATTGAAAAACGCCAGTTTCGGGTATTCTTCGGTTACAGAAGGAAGAAGACAGGGTGACGTCATTGATGACGTCATCAAACTTTTTTCTTTTTATTTCTGTTTTCTTATTTAATTTATATCTTCTGTTTAAATAATCAAATCAACATGGAACAAAATTCTAAATTCATAATATTTGAAATACTTTCTAACAATACCATTTTTTAAAACTTTTGAACATATTACATTTTTGAATTATGAAATTTGAATAATTCATTAAAAGTGACTTAATAGCATTTTTAATAGAAAATCAAATTTAATTTTGAGAAAGGGTTTTATAAAAATAAAGAGACATTATATAAGTCAAATACCATTATTGAAAATCATTTACACTTGTTTTGCTATTTTATATTTTGAAATAAAAATGATTTCACTAATAGCATATTAATGCCATTTTAAAAATATCAATTATATAAATGAAAATTATTGGTTGAATAAAATATCAAAGACAACAATGTGATCAAATGAAATTTTCCAAAATCATTTTTAATGGTTTTCATATTTTATGATTTTAAAATATGAAGAAACAATGATAGTCACTTAATAGAAAACATTAATTTTTATATGATTAAAACAATTTTTAGAAATATTTTCTATGGTTCAACTATTGTTTTCTAAGACCCTTTTAGGAACTTTCATATTGTATATATTCAACATATTAGTGAAACCACAATTAGTATCCTTTTGTTATATTTCAACATAGAGAATTATTTAATAAATTTGGAAATGGGGTTTGGTAAAAGCAGAAAGGTTTCCCCAAATGAATATGTTGTTTTCCCAAATGAAAACATTGTTTTCTCAAAGTATCTTACTTGTTTTTAATAAACAATTTATTTCCATAGCACTATATTATTTTGTTGATTGAATTAACACTTGGAAAACAAGGATCCAACTTATATCTATTTTGGGGTTATCAATAATAGTGAAATATTTTCTTGGAGACAAGGAGAAAATATTAGAGATAGTAAATCTCTGGTTTTTAATTATCATAATCATTTTCAAAAATGTTAGTTGATTTGAAAACCTGTTTGGAGTAAGGGTTTGCTTAAGAAGAATATTTTCTTTAGGTAGAATTATTTATTTTGAAATGACTTTAGGGTTTATGGAATAGAGATATAATGGATTCTTAATTTCAATTTCATTGAAATGTGTATTGTTTTCTTTTGTTTCTTGCATCTCATTTGGTTTTTTTTTTGGTGACTTGCATGACATGAAAACAAAAGTTTCAATTATTAGTGATTTTTGGACTTTCCAAAAATCAGGGATGTTACAGGATATAAGCTTTAGCCAGGGCGAGTCCCCGGGTTACCCCAAATCGGCAGGATGAGCGCTTCCAATGCCAAATCCATTCAGGAATGGTGGAGGAGGCCTCCAGCAACCTTTTCATGCTACCCGGCCCAGCGCACGGCAGGCGTAGCTCATCAAGAATCCATCCAACGCCGGCACCAAGTTGCCGGATAGTATCTTTTATCAGTTGCAACTTGGCGGTATCATCTTCTTCTTCAGGGGTAGCTTCACCCGGACCTGTTGAAAATCAAGGAAAGTAACGAGTAAGAAATCCAGTTATCCAACCAAATGAAATACGGGTCATAATCGCCAGAATCCAGAAATTATACCAGTTGCGACGCGGTAGATATCAGCAATCTGCACTGAAAGAGTCGTCAGCCTATCTTCAGCCGCGTGAGCCCTTTTTCTGTATTTCCTTGTGATTTTTCCGCTTCTCCGTGCTTCAGCTTCAGCTGCTTCGCGCAAAGCTGTCTCCTTCTCGATGCGTTTGGCAGCTTTGGCCAGTTTCTTCTCAGATTGCGCAACGAAGTCCTATGAGGAAACACGAGGAAGGGCCAGTCGGTAATATTATACAAAGTTCCAAGCAAGTTACTTAGTAATTCACTCGGAACTTGGGGACTATATAAGGAAATAGAGGGTATCACTCGTTACCTTGTGTTTGGTTATCAAGGCATCTAGGATATTTTCTTCATCGGCCTTCAAGGTGTAGAGGGCATCAAGCATTTGGGCAAACGTCATATCTTCAGGGCGAATTCTTGAAGGACCAGCAGATTGGCCCTCTGGTTGAGGGATTTTTCCGGTTCTTGGGGTCGAAACCCGGACCGTCTGGGTATCCGGGTTAGGAGAGCCCGACCTGGTCTCCAAGGTAATGTCTTCATCTAACTCTTCAGAGGATTTGGGGGATGCGGTCTCCGGCTGAGCTGGATCCTTGAAGGGGTCTTGTTCTTGTCCATCCTCAGCCTCATCGTCAGCTGCAACGTCTGTGTTAATATTCGGCTCCTCCTCTTCTGGCCTTTCCGCCTCAGGAATGTCCGGGTCGCTAATGGTAACTTGGGCACTAAAGGGAAAGAAGGAGATAGTGCTTAGTGGTATGCATTAACAAGTTAACAAGTGTGAAAGAATATCGAGTAAAGGATACTTACCCGGTGTTCACGGCATAGTCCGGTGGGAGCTCGCTGCTGGAGGCGGACGATGTTGTCAAAGGTACCGGCTGCGGTACCCGGAATTGCCCAGCGAGTGGGTGGTTAGGAGATGGATGGCGTTGAGGAGATTTGGGGGGCTGAGGTGGAGGGGTGATGGCTCGGTGAGCAGGTGAAGTGGGGATACCCGGGTTAAGGGGATCGTCCCCCGGGGAACTCCGGGTCACCCTGCGTTTAGCTGGGAGGGGATCCTTCAAGAATGGTGAATGTGACAACCGTTCATTAAGTTTATGCATAGTTTCGAAGGAGTAAGGCTCAGAAGACATGAAGGAGAAGGGAACCTTTGCAACTACCCCTCTGGCCTTCCTCTTGGTTCCGACCGTGGCTTCCTGGTCGGATTCGGTGGCCTCCGGGTCATCCTCTTCTTTTTCTTCCTCGTCCTCTAGCCCTGAAAGTCGAGTGTGTATCAGATGAGGAAAAGATGGGAGATAGGAGAAATAACACAGGTAAAAGGTGAATATAAGATTCGGGAAAGCACCTTCATCGTCATCAGCCGGCTCGTCCTCCTCTTCCGGGTCTTGGGAAGGAGGAGAGGTTTCGATCCTCCAGAAAGGATCATCAGCCTGTGATCCAAGAGATGAAAGCAAGAATCAGAAACTGTATCAAGTAAAAGTGCTGAAACAAGCTAAAGGAACCAGGTCTTACCGCTGGGGCCGGGTTTTCCCGAGTAAATGGGGGCAACCCGGTGATATTCCTTATCACCTCTAGCTTCTCTGTCAGGAAGCCTTTGATGGTCTTGTTGGTGTCACCAGTGGCGAAGTTCTTGGTGGAGTATCGGAGCGCGTCCGTGATATGCCCCGAGTACTCGTGCATCAACTTGGTGCGAATGGAGTTGGGTTGAACCCGGAAATCCACCCAGGTCTTCACCAAGTTAAGCCCAAGAAGGCCTTGGGCCGAGAGAACAGCCAACTTAGCCAGCAAAGGCTGGATTGCCTCCCTGTCCGAGTCAGGGGCAAAAGCATTGAAAGATTCGGAAGGCTCGAGGAGACTCTCCGAGTAACCCGGCATCTTCCTCTCGCCATCCGGGGAGGTGTGATGGCAATAAAAGAAAGATAATTGCCAGTTTTTGACGTGGGAGTTTAGGTTGAGGGGTGGCATTGGTGAGTGCTTGCGGTGTTGGATAGATACCCCGCCGCAAGTAAGAAGCGCTCCGTCACCGCTCTCGCGGCACGGCTTGCACTGGAATAGTTCAATAAAAAGGGCCAAACTCGGCGGAACGCACAAGTATGACTCGGATAAAACGATGAAGTGGCTAATATTCAACATAGAGTTAGGCCCTATGTCGAATATCCGGAGGCCGTAATGGCTTAAGACCTCCCGGAAGAAAGGGTGACCCGGAGGACGGAATCCCCGGGTCACATGCTCAATAAAGCAGATTACCTCATTGCCGGCAGGAGTGGGCCGGGTCTCGTCGCCTGGTGCCCTCCAGTGTATGTCCTTCTGAGAGGGAAGGATTCCTAGTTCGGTCATCCCGTCCAGCTTGGCCTTTGTCGCTGTAGACCGACCCCAATTTGCCGATATGGTTTGGGTAGCCTTAGCCGGGGCCGGCTGTTTCCCTTGCCTTTTCGGAGCCATAGGGTTAATCTGCAGAACGCAAGAAAAAGAGGTACAGGAAATGAGACTCGGAAATATTGGATTATCCGAGTTTGGAATATTAGGACAGCATGAAGACTAATAAATATCCGGGTAACTGATCCCGGAACAAAGATTGCGAGGTGTCCGGGTGTTAAGTGCGGTTGTGGAAATTATTGGTCACTTACGTATTGAGGCGAGTTTGGGGTACACGGATGATTGCCCATGTCTCTACTGCAAGCAAAATAACTGGAAAAGGAGGATTTTCCGGGTGTTAATGATATGCGCGGAAATTTGGGCGAAATGGATCTAGGTTAGGAACATTTGCGAAAGATTCTATGAAGAAATTGGAGACTACTAGTGGTAGGAAAGTGGTGTGAGATCCTCCAACAAGTTGCTGGATGAACTAGCAAGTACCTAAGCGGTTTAAATTCGGTGTGGTAAGAACAATGGCTCGCGGATTGATCAAGATCCAATCTAGTGTAAATCTGGAAATTGCGAGGTCAAATTAATGGGTACAAGAAGCTTACCAGAGAAGATGGGAGTAGCACGTGGCGATAGCAGATGGCGCAACGCGGATGCTCCTTTGCGACTATTGGCCAGATGCTCACGGACGCGGTGGCGAAGGTCGACGGCGGCGCGGGACGAATTGCGACAGGTTGGATCCGGGGACGAGCGCGGGGCCTCTGTGGAGGCGCACCGTGAATTCGAGCACGGAAACAAAGAGAAGAAGAAGGGGAAGTGAGCCGTTGGGATTAGGTCAACCCTTAAGTACCTATTTATAGGGTGCGGGAGGATAAGCCTAGGCCAACGAGCGAGAGCCGGAAATTGTGGATAAATCGTATCCCCCCGGATTTTCCTAGATGTGCGTTGAAGGTTAGGCGAGATTTTCAGGACGGACGTGAGGCGTATCTTTTCCGTAATTATCGGATCGGTTAAACAAGTAAAGTGAGCTGGGTCTTCGGCATCGTTGTCGGGGTATTGGCCCGGGAAGATGAGCAATGAATTGGGAGAAAGCCGGGTTACTATATGGCCACCATGGGGTTAGGCCTAGCTGTTTATCAAAGAAATCTAACTCGGCCTCCATGATTTGGTACGCTTGATATTTTTGCAGGGAATAGCGTGCGCTTCGAAGAGAATTTCGTGAAGCCCAAGCTATTCTGGGGACTACTGATGGGGGGATAATAACCCGGTAGCCCAACTCCAAGGTATAACCCGGCCCAAAGGACGTTGCGCAGGATCCGGCTTAGGATAAAGAAACTTCTAGAAGGCCCAAAGTTTGTAGGCCTCGTAACCCGGATTGTGGGTTACGGTAAGGAAAGCTAGGGTTTGTAAGAAGAGTTCGGGTAGGATTCAAGCTGCGCCTTGGAGGGCAAGCCAGGGGGGGTACGGGTGCTTTATAAACCGGCCCCTAGGCTTAGTTTGGCAGAGATTCACGTTATAATCATATCATCAATTATCGAGTATCTCGTGTATTTCGAGAGTCGTGTTGTTAACCTACGCTTTGAGACTCGGCGAGTTGTTTGCCGGTTCCCAGATCGCTTATCATCATGTTCCCCTTCGAGCTAAACCCTCTCCCAAATACCTGTGTCGACTTGCCCCAAGATCAGTTACCCCTGGTAACATCTGCCGTGATTATCCCACGACAACACGTGTGGCAATAATACACCCATAAATGGGTCCTCTAGGAGCTAGGCGGCGAGCAATGAGAGATCTAAGGTTGTACTTATTGCTATGGTTATGTGCAGCATCAATAAAAGCAAGGTGATAGCTAGAAATGTTGCTAGTGTTCTCCCTACTAAGGATACTAGTAGCAAGATAATAAGTGAAATATATGAGGGCATGAAGTTGGATGTTTCTTATCTTCCCGCTTTGTGATGAGCGGCTACCATCATTGGTGATTCCTCGATAGAGCTCCATGAGATCATCGGGTCTCTCTTGGATCTTGCATGTTGTCCCGGAAGCATTGATACCTATAATGTTACAAAAAGTATCCAAGGAAAAAAAATATATCTTAAAAGCAACAGTAGAGCTATCCGTAATAAAATGATGAGCCCTCATGGAAGAAAGATTAATTATATAAGGAGAAATCAATTCATCATCAGGAGCAACAGGAAGGCCTAGAGCAGTTGCTACACGTGTGGCAATAATACCCCCATAAATGGGTCCTCTAGGAGCTAGGCGGTGAGCAATGAGAGAGCCAAGGTTATACTTCTTGCTATGGTTATGTGCAGCATCAATAAAAGCAAGGTGATAGCTAGAAATGTTGCTAGTGTTCTTCCTACCAAGAATACTAGTAGCAAGATAATAAGTGAAATATTTGAGGGCAGGAATTTGGATGTTTCTTATCATCCCGCTTTGTGATGAGCGGCTATCATCATTGGTGATTCCTCGATATAGCTCCATGAGATCATCGGGTCTCTCTTGGATCTTGCATGTTGTCCCGGAAGCGTCGATACCTAATGTTTCAGAATTTAATAATTAGTTATAAACCTGGAAACTATGGAAGGGTGGAAAACAAAACCAAAACCAAAACAATAGAGGTTCTAAAACATTCTAATATGTAAATACCCGGTGAAAACAAATGTGGAAGTGGTGAAAACAAACATAACATGGTGAAAACAAAAGAAATTACTGTGAAAACAAAAGTATGAATGGTGAAAACATGATTGTACTAAAGTGGCAAGGTGATAACAGAAGTAAACATGGTAAAAACATAATGGGGAAGGTGAAAACATAGTGAAAACATTGTCCTCTTCATTCAAAATAACTTTGTTAACAAGGTTGATCAAGCCTTGTTACTAGAATAATTTTAATATGAAGCAAAACTTTGATTAACACTAAATAATTATGTTACTCAACCTTGATAGACATTGTCCCAATCATAATAATTTCATATTATCTTGGTGGTACTGGAATAGGAAAATAAAATTCTCCAATTTTGATGGTCTCACTATTTTCAATTGAATTTAGACCATATCTTCTATCAATCTTCTTGGGAAAATGAATAGTATGCTCTTTATCATTAACATTAAAAGTTACTTTTCCTTGATTGCAATCAATAACAGCCCCTGAAGTGTTAAGAAAAGGTCTCCCAAGAATAATAGACATATTATCATCTTTAGGCATTTCCAACACAACAAAGTTAGTTAATATCAAACAACTAGCAGCAACTTGAACATGAACGTTCTCACATATACCAATAGGAATTGCGGTGGATTTATCCTCCATTTGCAAAGATATATCATTATGTATCGATTTTTCAAGAGAAAGTCTTTTATAAAGAGAAAAAAGTATAACACTGACTCCAGCTCCCAAATCACATAAAGCAGTTCTAACATAATTGTTTTTAATTGAACAAGGAATAGTTGGAATACCGGGGTCTCCAAGCTTTTTTGGAACCTTGCCATTAAAAGAGTAATTAGTAAGCATAGTGGAAATTTCCTCATTAGGAATCTTCCTTTTGTTTGAGACAATATCTTTCATATATTTTGAATAAGGAGGCAGTTTAATAGCATTAGTCAAAGGAATTTGCAAAAACAAAGGTTTCATCCACTCACATAATTTATTATAATTTTCTTCTTCCTTATATTTGTGTTTCTTATTAGGAAAAGGCATTGCTCTTTGGACCCAAGGCTCTCTTTATTTACCATGTTTCTTGGCAATGAAATCCTCCTTAGTATATTTCATAGTTTTAGTTTGCTTTTCAGGTTTAGCTACAGTTTCTTCTTTATCAGAAGCATAACTTTGATCATTACCACTTTTAGTTTCAGCATCAGAAATAGATATATTATTAGGATCTTTAGCAGGTTCAGGAGATTCTACAACAGTTTTATGCCTCTTCTTCTTTTCTTAGAAGGACAACTATTGTTTTTAGGTTGCTGAGAATCTTGTTCAATTCTTTTAGGATGTCCTTCAGGATACAAGGGGTCCTGAGTAGAAACACCACTTCTAGTAATAATTTCACAAACATGTTTTTCTCTAGAAGCATTAGCTAGCATATCCTTTTGCACTTTAGTAAGTTGATCAATTTGAGTTTCAACCATATGAAAATGTTTAACAAGCATTTTAACATCATTAGAGGTTCACGCAATAATACCATGCAAATTATCAATAGCCCTAGAGTTTTCCATAAGATGATTTTGCACTCTCATATTAAAATTATCTTGCTTAACAACATAATTATCTAATTCATCTAAGCAATGATCAGGTGGTTTAGAGTAGGAAATATCTCTATTATCAAAATATTGGAGAGAGTGTACCTCAACTGTTGATGGATGAGGAATAGGCTTACATAATTATTCTGTAGGAGGTAAATTCTTCACATCTTCAGATTTAATACCCCTCTCTTTAAGAGATTTATTGGACTCCTTCATCACTTCATCATTTAATTCAATCATCCCTCCCTTCTTGGGTGTTGGTATTGGTGTTGGCTCTAGTGTAGGCGTAGGCTTAGGTATATTCCAATCATCATTATTTTTGGCTATTTTAGCCATTAATTCGTCAGCTTGTGAAAACACAACCAGCACAACTATCCAGGTATGTCCTAAATTCAATAATTAGTCCATTATAAAAATATATCTAGGAGATCATTTTTTAGGTAAAGGATAGCCAGTGCATGCTCTTATTAAAGAACAAAACCTTGTCCAAGATTTATGTAATTTCTCTCCTTTAATTTGCTCAAAGTTAAAGATATCTTGCACAACAGCATGTTGATCACTAGCAGGAAAATATTTTTGAAAGAAAGCAGTACCAAATCCATAGGACTAGTAATAGATCCACGTGAAGATTATTAAACCAAGTTTTAGCTTCTTCTTTAAATGAGAAAGAGAAAATCTTGGTAACAAAATAAGTACGCGGCTTAGTATCATCATAAAATAAACTGATCAAAGATGAAAGCTCATTTATGTGTTCCATGGCACTTTTACTTTCAATTCCACAAAATGGTTCCTTCTCAACAATTGATAGGTAAGATAAATATAGAGAGAAATCATAATCCTTGTCTCTAATGTGTATGGGAGATGTAGCAAATTTAGCATCATGAGAAGATTAATATTTAACAACATGTCTTGGAAGAAGACTCTTAAGAGAACTTGCACAGTAGTAGCCCAAGCTTCTTCAATAAATTCATCATTAAGTTCAATGTAGGTTTCATCAAGATCATCAATAAACTCAGATGAATTAACATGTGTACCAATATTTTCAAAAGAAATTTCAGCATTTTCAGTTTGTTTGCATTTAGCAATAGTAGCATATAGGAAAGGACCTATGGAACCAGTATCATCAAGCACAGTAGAAGCATCATCAAAAGTATCAGAAGCATTTTCAGACTCAGCTAAATTAACCGCGTGTGTAGCATGTGGTGGTGTAAGAAGCTTACTCATAACAAACGATGAATCAAGAGCAACAAAGGTGTTCAGAGTTGTACCTCTCTTTGTAGTGGTTGGTAATATAGGAACTTTTCAATCACGAGCCTTACCCATGATGAAAGGCTTGCATCGCACAATATCATGTTCAAGTGAGCAAATAAATAAAGCTATGATCTCTCGCAACGGAGCCAGAAAATAGTCTTGATGACACCCAAGTATAGGGGATCGCAAGAGTCTTCGAGGGAAGTAAAACCCAAATTTATTGATTCGACACAAGGGGTGCCAAATAATATTTATTAGCCTTAACAACTGAGTTGTCAATTCAGTTACACCTGAAAGTAGACTTGCTCGCAAAATTTTATCAGTGGTAACAGTTTTATAGCAGCAGTAGTAGTAAAATAACAGCAGAAATAAAATAGTAACACCAGTAGCAATCACGGAAAACAGTAGGATGGGAGTATCATAGGCATAGAGGGAATGTATGAACGGGCGCTGCATGGATAACATAGGTCATGTAATAATAATAATGTGGGTATTGCAGATAATAATAAAAAAATCATCCAAGTTCTAGGTTAACCATAGGCATGTGTTCCAATATAGTCGTACGTGCTCGCAATGAGAAACTTGCACAACATCTTTTATCCTACCAGCCCGTGGCAGCGGGGCCTCTAGGGAAATTGCTGTTAATTAAGGCGCTCCTTTTAATAAAGCACCAGAGCGAAGCATTAACACTCCATGAACACATGTGATCATCACATCACAGCCATCCCCTCCGGTTGTCCAAACTGTCAGTTTGGGGCCTCGGGTTCCGGACAACAATATGTGTAAACAACTTGCAGGTATGATCAAGAAACATAATAACACTCATGAAACAATAACATGTTCAGATATGAAATCATGGCACTCGGGCCCTAGTGACAAGCATTAAGCATAACAAGTTGCAACAACGGTAGAAAACACTAACAGCGGATACTAGGAACTATGCCCTAACAATCTGGCATTATTACATGATCAATATCATCCATTCCCTTCCATCCCTCTCAGCCTACAACGGAGTTTACTCACACATGGACGAGGGAATAATGGATGGTTGATGGAGAAGGAGTGGTAGTGTCGATGGCGATGATTTCCTTTGAATCCCCGTCCCGGTAGGGTGCCAGATAAGGAGCTTCTGATCCCCGAGTGGAGTTTTGAGGTGGCGGCGGCGCTCTGTTGTGTTTCTATGGAATATGACGAACCCCCTCGCGTTTTAGGTTTACGGGCATAAGTAGTCAAAAGGGGAGCCGGGGGGTGCCTGGGGGCCCCACACCACCAGGCGGCGCGGCCTTGGAGGGCGCGCCCATGGGTGATCTGGCCCACTCCTGGCCCCCCTCCCTGTGTAATTCTGGCTCCCGGGGTCTTCTGGTGATATAAGCTAAATGGGGTCTTTTCTGGGCATTTTCACGAAAGTTGATTTTTCTGCATAAAAACGAGACACCAAAGTAATTCTGCTGAAAACAACGGCAGTCTGTGTTAGTTGTATCCAAAACTCACAAGTTTAGAGGCAAACCATAGGAAAAGTGTTCGGAAAAGGAGATATGTTTTGTGTGTATAAGGCATCATGTACCGGCAACACATGAGGTGCCAACCATGCAGCGAGTGCACCCTCATTCATCAGTTGCTCATATCACGGATACCCCGCTCTCTCCATGGCCGAGTAAACATCATCATATCGATTGTCCACAGGAATATTTCCCTGATGCTGAATAGAATAACAAACACCATGTTGTTGCTCATCTTTGTTTGGTGCCGGATACCAAGGTGGGATATCTCGGTTGTGATCATGCCCAGTCGATTGAACTCGTCTGGCGCCATGACGGCCTTGACGGGCATTAGCCTGACCGGCTAACTATTTTCCTTCATACGCCGGATCATAAGCTTGAATCTGCTTCTCTCTGCCAGAATTCATGCTCCGGGAACATCCTCCGGCAACATGGGGTGAAGAGGCCTGGCCACCTGATTTGCCATCGGCCGAGTGAACCACCTGTGATGCACCTGCACCCAGATTTTCCCTACAGAAGGCCTCATTTTCCGATTAGCCACAAAGACTAACTCATTATCCCGGTCATGCTGCCTACGGCGAGCCTCACCGGTCAGGTTGGATAACTCGGCTGCTGCTTCCTCTGTAGCCCTAAGATTCTTAGAAGGAGAGCTATACTTAGATTTACCAGCCGACATAAGACTAACAGTTCTACTAGTTCTAGATTTACCAACTTTAGCTATCTCAACATTGAGATTGATGGTGCAGGTCTTGCACTGGTTGGGAAACCCCAAGAGGAAGGTATGATGAGCATAGCAGCAAGTTTCCCTCAGAAAATAAACCAAGGTTGAATCAGCCAGTAGGAGGACAAGCAACTTCTGAAGGTTGATGAAGTTGATGTGGTAGGGCGTAATACCGGTTCAGCAGCAACGTGGAACCTACACAACACCATCAATTCACATTTCCCTAACAAAGCAGCGAGGTTGTCAATCTCACTGGTTTTGCTGATAACAAAGAGGTTAAATGTATGGTGTGGAAAACAGTAGGAGAACAATGTTAAAACAATAGTAGCAGTGTGAAAATAGTGTGAACACAGTAATTGCAGTGGTTGTATTATCAGTACGAGAAAATGGTCCGGCGTCCACAGTTCAAAAGTGGTGTCTCTCCATAAAAGATAGATAACATGTGTGGTGAATAAATTACAGCTCGGCAATTGATAGATATAAAGGATGCACCGTAGTGTATATGCATGACATGATGATTACTATGTGATTCATGCGGGCATTACCACAAGATACATAGACCGTTATCCAACTGCAGCTATGACTAATAATCCACCCTCAGAATGTCATCAGAGCAAACCTTGGGTATTAAGTTGCAAGCAACAGATAAATGGATTAAGCAAAGTGTGTAATGTAAACAATGTAAACATCTTTGTTTATTTCCCTGGTAGCAACAGCACATCCCCCGCTCGTTACATTTCTGTCACTCGAGCGTGAGTAAAACGGCGGCATGAACCCACTATCCAGCATAAATACTCCATCTTGGAGTTACTAGCATCTACTTGGCAAGAGCATCTACTAACAACGGAGAGCATGCAAGATCATAAATAACATACACATGAAGATAACATGATAGATTGATAGTCAAGAGATATAGAATTCAGCATTCATCGGATCCCAACAAACACAACATGTAGCATTACAATAAGATGATCTCTATCAGGTAGGGAAGCTCACGAGATCTAATAATGAGGCATAAAGTGGAGAGAACTACCATCTAGCTACTTCTATTGTAACTCCCCGATCTCGGAACTATGCAAAGTGCTGGGACTCACAGGTTACGATACCCGACTGAAGGTTACTGGGTTACCACTCCCAACCTGAATCACGTCAGCAAGCGTGGCTCGGTCATGGATCATCGGCCCACAACCCCTCAGTCATGACATAATGTCGGGCCCAACCAAGTTGCATAATAAAGATACGAAGACTCGGAACAATCTGGCACATCATAGTCTCTACGACACAAATCATATATATTTCAACTCTTAATAGAGAAATATAGCAGAATAAAATCAGAGGTCACATACCCAACATTACAACAAGCGGAAGTATGTATAGTTGTTCTAACAACAAGAACCAAAATATGGTCTAAGAGGCCTACAGATAAACAAGTCAGCGCCACCTTGCTCCTAACCACCCCAGGCTGCCACCTGGAAAACCCAAGCTACTCGTCTACGTCCACGAAGAAACCACCCGACTTATGGAAGTCCTCTTCTGGAATAATAAAGATACAAGAAAGAAAAAGTGAGTACAATAGGTACTTGCAAGGTTACCAAAGCTACCAGCTCGAATGAAGCTTTAGCAAGGCTTTATGTTAGCTATTTTGCGGAAAGCCAGTTTTCATTTTAAAAGACCTGACTGGGAAACGTCTATAAGAATGTTTTGAAATGAGATAAAAATCATAACTCTATTCTTCTCCGGCTTCTGAACAAGGCATCCGTCAACCCAGCATCACATCCGCCGCCTCAAGTTTTATTGTTTAAGTTCTCTATGGTCTCAACTGCTGCTTTTGAAAAGATTTACCCTGAAGGGGTGTACTTTTTTTACCACCAGTACTGTCCGGCTCCTTGCTTAACCATGCATTATGACACCCTCTTCCTGGGAGGCCGGCGAAGCGGGCGCGGTCACAACCTTTACCTTGCATGAATCTATCCCCGAGGTCATCAGTGTTTCCGTGGCCCAAGTCGGCCCCACCAGCCCCTAGCCCGCAGCCACATCCTAAACACCACCGTCCTTGTACGCAACTTCTCCATCCTCCATGCACAGCAAATGGAAATATTAAACTAGAGGACCCCGGGCTACACCCTCGCAAGTTAGTTGGTCGCTAGGGGTTCCATATGCCCCACCGATGGAAGCACGCTCGGTCTTGCTTCAAGTCGAAGAGAACTCGCTCCTAGGGGCATGAGTGAGGCAAAACACCACCATTCACCAATAGCAACTCATCCATGCCTGTTAGCATTTTAGTTGGAGACAATCGGTCTCCAACACATCCGGACATGATATAATATCTTCCAACAACAATCCATTCATCGAACCCAAGGCACTTGACTAAGCAGGGCTAATCAATTAAGTAGCATATAGCGGTATCTCGGGCCACATACAAGCTATGGATAATATGAAGGGAAACATGTATTGGTGTCCGGAACAAAATGCAACTACTAGGAGAGTATAGACAAAACATTTGAATCGAATGCAATATTATGGTGGATAAAATACTTGAGGGAAAACATAGGTCAAGAGAGATTATCAAAGAAGTGGATTTGCGCTTTCCTTATTGAAATGATAGAGGTAGGAATCGTCGAAGAATATTGGTTGCACTTCAACTCCTCGATCTACTGAAGCACAAACAACCTCGGAAATGAAACAACATAAATAACAAGAATACAACAGGTGCAATGAACACTCATGATTACATAACAATTTAATGCAACTACGAGATCATGTACATGATCTTCATTTTGAATGTTTGTTCCCAAATAATTATGCATTATTTGGCAACACACATATTTTACCTTAGTGCCCTACTCATTTTTTACTAACAATACCAATACCTAATTAATGTGTGAACATTCATGAAAATTATGTTCTCTGTTAATATTTGAAGTTCTTTTCAATTCGGTATAGTTTCCATAATTTTTGGGTGAAGAAAACAATAAATATGAATTACTTCTGATTGCCTTCATTTCTGCCATTTTTGGTACACAATTTAAACAGAGGTACTTTCAGTTCCAAAAGCATGGAAAATACTTGAAAACATGTGGACAATGTTTCACTGAACATTTTAATCTATTAAACATAATTTTTTTGGATCATTATTGAATTTATTATGCATTTCTACTTAATCAATTCTTTTCCGCCCTTTTTAGAGAATAGAAGAAAACATGATCAACATTTATCCAATTATTCCCAAATAAAATACCATTGTGTAGAATTTGTTAAGCCAAAATTTTAGAGCCCAAGTTTTCTCAATTTGTAATAACAGAGGCAAAGTTATGATTTTTGCAATTTTCAATTTTTAATGGTCTTTTTTGTATTAAAATATTTAGTGCAAATATTATTACAGAAGCATGTTGAAATTTTTAGATAAATATAAAGTGCTCCTCACTTTTGAGTTTGTAGAAATTTGAATCATTTAAATTGGAGCATTTTTGTCGTGGTGGTGTCAAGACAGATGCCATAGGATGGCTAAAAGTGTGGGGACGATGGACGTTGGAGGTGCTCGGGGAGGGATCACGCGACGAGTAGCCGCGTGAGGTAAGAATCAAACACTGCAAACAACACGATCTACCCAGGTTCAGGGCCCTCGTGAGGAGGTAAAACCCCTACTCCTGCCTTTCTCTCTGTATATTAGTGCTTGTCCGAGTAGCCACAGTACAACTTCGGTCTCTACCGAGTAGCCACTCTTCTCTCTTCTATGAACTAGGTCAAGAATCTTAACGGATGCTAGTGCCTCTTGGTGCGCGTTGTGCGATCGTCTCGTGTTCTCCCTCGCGCAGGAGGGGGCAGGGCGCCTTATATACTGGCGACCCTGCCGGATACAGCCAACTAGGTAAAGTACAAAATAAGTGTCGACATAGTGTTCACATCGTCCTTCTTCCGAGCTTCCGCTGACAGCTTTGGCTTCTAATCTTGTCCTGTCTGGAAAGTCGTTGAGCAAACCCAAGTGATCAGTCTGGTATCACTGTGCCGAACACAGAGTAGGGCCCCCCTATCCTGCGACGCCCTGCTGACACACTGTCACCGTCAGGCACGCCGTCCTCAGATGAACAGTGCCGTGAATAGTGCCAAGTACGGACCCCGGATACGCGGGATCCTGTGTCAGAACGGCTCCTTTGACTTCTGGCCCGAGTAGGTTCCGTCCAGTTTTACTCGGACCAGCGCTTCTACTCGGAGGAACATAACTTCCTTGATTCTTCTGTCTGGTCATCTTTGTGTAAGAACGAGTAGCAGCCGACCGGGTTGCGACTACCGGGTAGGCGGCTACTCGACCAAACATCTCTTCTGACCTTGCCTTTAGCACTTGCCTTTACCCTACTCGGGGGTAACCCCCCGACATTAGTCCCCGAAGCTGGTAGAGTCCTGCGAACTCGTTCACTGGGCTCTGCCAGCTTAAAACCAACCTTGGCAATATTGCCCTTGAACCTTAAGGAGCCGAGTAAAACCTCCGAGTAGCACTTTGGAAAAATACCTTGAGTTTCTTCTTCTCCGAGTAACGCTAGTTTTCTTCTCTGTAACCGAGTGAAAAGACTTGGTGAATTTTCCCAACAGAATCTCTGCGTGACAGAGCACAATCCGGCTTTCCGCGCTGCAACTGGGCATGTGTCACGCATCCACGACCTCGACGCCTCGCTGCCCAGGACCTGACAGGCCACGCGCCCAGTTTTCACAGAGTGGGCCCACTAGCCCGTTATGTCCCATCACGCGCAGTAATTGCCCACGATCTCGTCGTGGGATCTAATGCGGCCGTTACGCGCGCGTTCCGCGCTGTGTGCGGTTCTAACCGGCCCACAGACCCCACGCCGCACGATTACTGCCACGATCGATCCCACTTCCTCAATTCGTAACGGTAATCCAAGGAGCGGTATAAATACCCCCTCGGTAACTCCTTCTTCTCCTTCCGCTCACACTTCCCCTTCTGCCTTCTCGTTTTTCTGCCGCCGCAGAGCTCCTCGCCGCCGCGCAACTCACTGCGCCGCCGCGAGTTCATCCACTCCACCAAATCCTTCAAACTTTTCCCCAATTTCCTACTCACCGCCATGGCTCGCGACGACAACGCTCTCGCCGGCTGGGCCGGATCCGAGGTCACCGCCGAGGACTGCCAATGGCTCGTGAACACCCGGAGGGTTCCTCCCTGTGTTTACTGCCGGCAACCTGACGATGAGCTCGTCCCGGCTCCGCAGGAGGGCGAGCACGTCGTCTTCCTCGCGCACTTTGCGCGAGGATTCGGGCTCCCAGCATCGAACTTTTTCCGGTCGTTCCTCGACCATTACGGCCTCCAGCCACACCACCTTCCTCCGAACGCCGTCGTCTTCCTCTCCTACCACGTCGTGGTATGCGAGGCCTTCCTGGGCGTTCGCCCCACGACGGAAACTTGGTCCAGGTATTTCTTCTTTCGCCAGCAGAGTAAAGGCAAGAAGGACAGCGCGGACACCAGCAGCAGGATGACAGAGACCGGCAGCGCCATGATGGTGCAGCGCCCTGGAACCAACCATCCGCGCATCAAGGGATTGGACTCTGTCCGAAGTGGCAGAAGACGTTCCTGTACGTGAAGAATGTCCCCGCCACGAAGGGAGCCAAGGTGGAGGACCGAATCAATCTGCCCCGCTGGAGCAACCGAGCTCCCACCGGGCAGAACTGGCAGACCAAGCCGTCCATCGACAGCAACCTGAAGCAGATGGACGAGCGCCTCGCCTATCTGACCGGAGAAGGGCTCAAGAGCGACGACCTAATCGCCTGCTGGATCTCCCGGCGGGTGCTGCCACTCCAGCACCGCGTCCACCCCATGTGCTACATGGGCGGCCCCCGCGACTGTACTCGGACAACCACGTTCGAGCTCAGCAACGCGGATGTCGCCGCTTATGCGCGGTTCATCATGACCACTGGCCTCAGGGACAATTGGCAGTATGGCTTCATCCCGTACATCCGTACGAAGCCAATCGAGCGGGTACGTACTTCTTATCCTGTTTCTTGTATGCATGTTCCGAGTAGATAGCCTTCTTATCTTGCTGCGACTATTATTTGCACTCTGCGCCGAGTAGGGCACTTAGCAGAACTGCTTAGGCCTAATGTGCTTTATGTTCGCACGCCTTGCCGAGTAGCACACGGAGTAGCACTGCTTAGGCTTAATGTGCTTTATGTTTGCACGCCTTGCCGAGTAGCACACTTAGCAGTTTTCTCTAGGCTTACTGTGCTTTGTGTTTGCACGCCTTGCCGAGTAGGATGCCTCTATGCTACTCGACTAACTTGTGATGTTTCTCTATTCTTTAGGTCCTTGCTCGCCAGCTTGCTGAGAGCATGGAACGCTTCGAGGACAACTGGACGGATGACCGAGAGGAAGACGACGAGGTCTCCTTCGAGACCGCGGACAAGCTCAACCTCCCTCATGCCGCTCAGACGGAGAAGCATCACGTAGACGCGTTTGTCCGTGATTGGTCCGAGGACGATGACGAAGGTAATTGAGTTCATCCTGTCTGGTCGTGAGCAGCGCTACCCAATTTCCTCCTGCTTCTGAGTTGTTTTCTTCTTCCAAACTTCACAGATGGTGCTGACGCTGAAGAGGAAGGCGAGGACGAGGACAAGGAAGCCCTTGTCGTCAAGCCGCTCTCGGTTGCTGCTCCTCTTACCCGCAAATGGACGGGTAGCGGTGCTCAGGAGCCCCCCGCCAAGAAGAAGAAGACGGCGGCCGGGAAGAAGACCAAGAAAGCCGTGACGAAAGGGCGACGGCCACTCCCTACCCGTAAAGGGTAAGCATTTTCTCCTAAGCTTATGCACCTCTGTTGCCGCAATTTCTTGATTCTTCTACTCCGCTGTTTCTACTCGACTTCCTCTGTCCTTCTCTCTTTCTGAACATCGTTCTTTCTTCAGCGCCCCCTTGGACGCTGACGCCGCTATCGCGCCCACCAAGACTAAGAAGAAGTCTGCTATCGACGTCGATAATCTCATCGATCTTGACGACGAGAACAAAACCGCAGCTTCTTGTGCTACTCTCATCTGATACAAAGACCATGTGATGATTTTTACAAAGCATTTGGACAAAGTTTGTAGAACAAACTTGTTTCAAGGAATGTTTCCTTTCAGAGCTTCGATCAATTTAATTTTTGGTGCCCTCATTTGTGTAAACCTTATATAACATAAGGAGGCCTTGGTTAAGTTTTTAGCTCAATAGAAGAAAGTTCCCATAAGTAACTTGTTTGAGTTTTCAGTTTCTTGCAATTCTTTTGGTATATTCGAGATGATAAGGAATTTGTTTTTCTCCAACCAAACCATGCCAAAGTATAAATGGAAGCTTGTAATAACAAGTTAACATACCCCACCACTTCCGTTTCAAAGTTTGTTAAGTTGTGAAAATAATTGAATTCAAAATTAGCTGAGTAATTTCGAATGCCTTTTTCCTTTTCTTATCTTTTGGAACTTTTCCAAAGTTTTCACAACTTCCATAATTCAATCTTGGAACTTTCTCGAAAATTTGGAAGCTCAAAAAATAGTTTTGGGTTGCCCTTTTAGAAAATTCAATTTAGTAGAAAAATTGCAAGGATGGAATTGGAACACTATGTTGAATATTTTTATGAGTGGTGCTGCCACCTCTGTAGTTTGTTTTCAACATTTGCCTAAGTTGATAAAAAAATTATTTTGGAGTTTCTTACTTGAGCAAATGCATTAATAATGAATTTAGTTTTTGAATTGACCCATTAAGAGTTTCTCACTTTGTTAGTGACACTACTATTACCTGATTGGGTGTAGATTTTCAAAGGTGCCACTTGTGGCTTTCACATGGAGCGCAAGACCTTATTTGGAGGATCAACATGGAAGTGTTTAAAACACGTGAATGGTTCCGAAAGGACTATATACCTTTTGCTCTATATGATGACAAGATGAAGATGTACATCTTGATGCATTTTTCCTGTCAAAGAGGTAGGGACATCTTAAACAAATTATAGGATGCTAAAAAGTGGAAACTAATATTTTTCCTAAAAATAGATAACATGTGTTCTTGGTTTGTAACTTCCTTTACTTTTTATGTCCTGGAACATATCGGTGAAGCACCTGGGGACAAGAGAATTTATCACATGAACGCTTTTCAACTTATTGGAATGGCATCTTCCCTTGATCTTTCAAGTTTATTTGAGGATGAGGTATGTCGTACTATGAATTATGTGATCTGTAAGACTAGAAAAAAAAAATTTGGCATAGCTTCTCAAGATAACTCATGTGGTATCATGGGACTAATTGCGGGAAGTACCCCTTTATTGGCTATTTATTCTGTTTTAAGATTGTTAAATATTTATGCATGTTTTACTCGTTACAGATGAACAACTATGTATCAAAATATATGTGGATAATAACTTGCATTCTACAAATGTGCATAATGATATTTGGTTTACAGGAAAATTTCTCGTGTCCTATATTTTGTCTTATTCAGCCTCATCTTTGAGGTTTAACATCACTCTTACTGTATGCAGGTGTATGTATCAAGTTAAAGGGGGGAATTAATGGCATGTGATATGCTTCATTGAAATCTGAATTCCCCTGGCCGTGCGGCTTGCCAAGGAACTTGATTCTTTACATTTCCATGGGCGCATGCTTGCTTGGCAGGAGCTCATCCTATTCTACACGCTTGTCTGGCAGGAGCTCATGCCGCAATGCATAAATATTCACATCTGATGCTTGTTAGTCAAATATATTCGGATAGTGTTTGTAAATTAATTGAAATTATGTCATCCACATTATTCTGCAACAAGATATGGATTTTCTCACATAATATGGAATCAAAGTATTAAATGACCTTTTTCCCAATTGGTATGATTTGATCCGGGGGCATCATAGGTATCATGGATTGTCCCTTGAGCTTCAGCTTGACCACAAATTGGCTATTTGACACTTCATTGGAAAGACACCCCAAGCCACAAGTAAGTTATTTGTTTCTTTTCTCTTCTTTGTACAATTGCTTGGTCATTTACACATTCTTTCGTGTGGTTGTCCAATTATTACTTAATATTCTTACTCTGCATTTACTTCCTCATTTACACTACCTATGAGTCTTATATCTACCACTCAAGCATTTTCCATTATGTATGGATGACATATGTTTCTTTCACTTGCGTGCAGTATGATAGGTTACTTCTTTTTTATTTTCATGATTTTGTGTATTTTCAATACAGATAAGCTAGCTAGATATGTTCTTGAAAGCACTCAAGCCCGAATGAGTAACGCATGACAATCTTTAGTTCATCACGGTCATTCGATTAGAAATCATAAGGTTCAGCCCAGAAAATAGCCCCACATACCTTTCTGTTCTAGCAGGTACTGGAACAACATCTCCTAAAAAAAATTACAGGACCAACGATGTGACACTGTGATTTCCCAGGCTCCGTAGGGGTAGATATTTCTTCCCCTCGTCTACATCATGATTCGACTTGGCATTCCTCCCATGTTGTTCCTCTAACGTGATGGAGCCGAATAGATCGCTCCAGCCTGAAGATATGCCGTTAGTGCGTGAGCGCGTTGAGATGACGATTGCGCCGGCCCACCCAGAGGCCGAACGAATGGCCATGGTAAGCATCCCCTCTCCAACTCATGATAGATCTAGAATACCTGATGTTCTACATAGTATGATTCGTTTTCGAAAATACGCACCAACCCCGCCAAGAAATCCGGTTTCATTGAATCTTGTGCTGCCCCGTAAACCACCACAAAAGCCCATAGGAAACCATCCTCTTTAGTTTAAACATGAAACTTGATACAAAAATCTCCCTGACACAACGGTTTGTGTTGTAAGATTTGTGTTATTAAAACCGATCAACATCCCTCCGGAACGCTCATGCGGAGGTAAACAAAACCAAGTAAAATCTCTACCCCGTAAGAAATTGCAAAAAATGAGTAGCAAACGACGATCTACATGTTTCCAGATAAGCAATAAAATCTGGATTATGCTCCTTAACAAACTCATTCACCGCCTGGTGCTTAGCATGATCCCCGAAACCATCGCTGTTCCAAATTAAACCTCTCATTTTACTTCTTAAACTTTTTAATCCTATCGCTTCTTCTAGGTTTAGAATTACAGCCAACTACTTTCTTCCGGTTACGTTTAACCGTCTTTGAAGTTGTCATAAGATCCGTATGATCTTCTGTTGGCTCAAAATAAATATCATGGAGATCTTCACTTAAATTAGACGCATTCCTTAGCACTAAACTAGAGTTTGAATTATGAGCGTCATCTGAAATATTTTTTGTAAGATATGTAACTGATCTATTATACTCCTTTTCCATCATACTCGAAATAGAAGAAAGAATTTGATCCTTATTCTTACCTAAAGAGACACCTAATTTATCCGCTCTAGCCTTAATATCAGATTTCGAAAATAAAAGCAACGACAAGCTAGAGGAAACATTCATACCTGCAACAAAGGCCAAATCTCTCTTCTGTACAAGTGCCATCGCACGCTGCTCCTGGGGCAGGTCCGCATCGGGTTTTGCTCGCAATCGTGCACTGGATCGCACCTCCATCTCCGCCTCGGAAGGCCTCGCTGGACACACAGGTGTCGCTGCCAATCCCAACCTGTCTGGTTGAGGTGAGCAGTACCCTGTCTCCGTCGAAACATCGCAAAGCACATCCCCACCCAACCTGCCTGGTTGATGTGGTTGTGCCGCCACCCCACAGAACACCGCGTCAAGGCACCGTGCAACCACAGGAACAGCCACACCACACGAATCCATCCTTGTCGCAGCTGAAGGCCGTGGTGATGAGTAACCACATGATCCCCCAGCCACCCGTCCAATGTAACCATCCGCCACATCCAACAAACTAGAATCGGACCTCCTCTCCACTACCCCGGCCTCCACAGTGTTTACAAGATGGACGAGCCTAGGAGGAATTGGGTACACTGGTATGTCACCCTCTCCCTCATCCATGGAGTTACCGGCAGTAGCACACCCGAGAACACCCGAAGAAGATGCAGAAACCGAATTGTCCACATTTTGAGCCGAAACCTGCTGCATCTGTTGCTGGCGTCCCAAAGCGTGTAGGTGCACATGTGCCTCCCGTAAAGATCGAGCCACCATTGGTGAAAGGATTACCCCGGGAGAGAACGATTTCTTAACCCCGTTCCCCTCAACTTGCTTACCAGAACTAGTAGGCAGCCCCATAGAACCCTCTTCCTCTTGCCCTTTTTTTATCCCCTTATCACTATTATCATCATCACCTTGCTTTTTGGAACCTGCACCATCCTTATCATTCTTATCTCTATCATCTTCCTTAGAATCAATAGCCATATGAACCTCATCATTGGAATTAGGATCCTCCACAGACAATTTGAGCTCATAAAACCCATCTCTAATAAAAACAGTCCACTTATCCGGGATCAAAGTGTAATCCTTACACCCCACTAAGATCCTTAACACCCCATGCTTTCTAGTAAATTTCATATCCACCTTCAAGGTTTTGCCAAACAGAGAACCGAGACTCCAAAGCAATAAAAAATCACCCCTATGAGAAGACGGAATATCTGAAACTCTAATCCAAATTTCGGGCAACATCCAGAGAGGCTTGAAAACAGCCGCCCAAACTTCCACCGTAAGCACACAAATTTCGAGTGACCACAGATGGCCATCTGATTTTCTGAGATACGCACGATACGGGCCCAGGTTGATTCGGTTTGGACGGCCCGCATGGCCTGCCGAAAAAATAGGATCAGATTTTGAATTTCAAACGCCATGGATCACGGTAGCAGCGCTCACCGCCGGCGACGTTTCGCCGTCGGGAACGTACCGTAGTTTCCCGTTCTGCTGTCGTACAGAAAACCAAGGACGATCATTATGGCCATCTGATTTTCTGAGATACACACGACACAAGCCCAGTTTGATTCGGTTTGGACGGCCCGCATGGCCTCCCGAAAAAACAGGATCCGATTTTGAATTTCGAACGCCATGGATCACAGTAGCAGTGCTCACCGCCGGCGACGTTTCGCCGTCGAGAACGTACCGTAGTTTCCCGTTCTGCCGTCGTACAGAAAACCAAGGACGATCGTCTTCTTCGAACTCAAAGGTTGATGGTGGGATGGCCGGGATCTTTAGCCGATGCTGCCAATCCACGGTCGGATGAAAAGTATGAGCCATGGGCGGCGATCCCTTGAGTCACTCACCAGCGTTGACGACGAAGAAGCCAGCATCCCAGCCGCCCTGCGTTGTTGCCTCCTCTTGTCCTCCCTCTTCTCCTTCCGACAATCCGGTGTTCTGCAGATGTAGCGCAACGACGTAGGAGAGGTAGTTGCCGAGCCACCGCTACCCTCATCATCGTCATCATCCGCCGAGAGCACCCAGAAGCGTCCTGTGGGAAGAGAGGTGCCGGCGTCACCTCCAGTATCGCCAGCCCCCATCTCCTCCCAAAAAGTACTTGTGTGCTTACGGTGGAAGTTTGGGAGGCTGTTTTCAAGCCTCTCTGGATGTTTCTCGAAATTTGGATTAGAGTTTCAGATATTCCGTCTTCTCATAGGGGTGATTTTTTATTGCTTTGGAGTCTCGGTTCTCTGTTTGGCAAAACCTTGAAGGTGGATATGAAATTTACTATAAAGCATGGGGTGTTAAGGATCTTAGTGGGGTGTATGTATTACACTTTGATCCCGGATAAGTGGACTATTTTTATTAGAGATGGGTTTTATGAGCTCAAATTTTCTGTGGAGGATCCTAATTCCGATGATGAGGTTCATATGGCTATTGATTCGAATGAATATGATAGAGATGAGAATGGTAAGGATGGTGCATGTTCCAAAAAACAAAGTGATGATGATAATATTGATACGAAGATCAAAAGAGGGCAAGGGGAAGAGGGTTCTATGGGGCTGCCTACTAGCTCTGGTAAGCAAGTTGAGGGGAACGAGGTGAAGAAATCATTCTCTCCCGGGGTAATCCTTTCACCAATGGTGGATCGATCTTTACGGGAGGCACATGTGCACCTACACGCTTTGGGACAGCAGCAACAGATGCAGCAGGTTTCGGCTCAAAATGTAGACAATTCGGTTTCTACATCTTCTTCGGGTGTTCTCGGGTGTGCTACTGCCGGTAACTCCATGGATGAGGGAGAGGGTGACATACCGGTGTCCCCAACTCCTCCTAGGCTCGTCCATCTTGTAGACACTGTGTAGGCCGGGGTAGTGGAGAGGAGGTCCGATCCTAGTCTGTTGGATGTGGCGGATGGTTACATTGGACGGGTGGCTGGGGGATCATGTGGTTACTCGTCACCACGGCCTTCAGCTGCGACAAGGATGGATTCGTGTGGTGTGTCTGTTCCTGTGGTTGCACGGTGCCTTCACGCAGCGTTCTGTGGGGTGGAGGCACAACCACATCAACCAGGCGGGTTGGGTGGGGCTGTGCTTCGCGATGTTTCGACGGAGACAGGGTACTGCTCACCTCAACCAGGCGGGTTGGGGTTGGCAGCAGCACCTATGTGTCCAGCGAGGCCTTCCGAGGCCGAGATTATGGCTTATGGGGGTATCACCGGGGCGGAGATGGAGGTGCACTCCAGTGCTCGATTCCGGACCTGCCCCAGGAGCAGAGAGATTTGGCCTTTGTTGCAGGTATGAATGTTTCCTCTAGCTTGTCGTTGCTTTCATTTTCGAAATATGATATTAAGGCTAGAGCGGACAAATTAGGTATCTCTTTAGGTAAGAATAAGGATCAAATTATTTCTTCTATTTCGGGTATGATGGAAAAGGAGTATAATAGATCAGTTACATATCTTTAAAAAAAAATCAGATGACGCTCATAATTCAAACTCTAGTTTAGTCCTAAGGAATGCGTCTAATTTAAGTAAAGATCTCCATGATATTGATTCTGAGCCAACAGAAGATCATACGGATCTTATGACAACTTCAAAGACGGTTAAACGTAACCGGAAGAAAGTAGTTGGCTGTAATTCTAAACCTAGAAGAAGCGATAGAATTAAAAAGTTTAAGAAGTAAAATGAGAGGTTTAATTTGGAACAACAATGGTTTCGTGGATCATGCTAAGCACCAGGCGGTGAATGAGTTTGTTAAGGAGCATAATCTAGATTTTATTGCTTTGCTAGAAACAGGTAGATCGTCGTTTGCTACTCATTTTTTGCAATTTCTTGTGGGGGTAGAGATTTACTTGGTTTTGTATACCTCTGCATGTGCGTTCCGGAGGGATGTTGATCGGTTTTAATAACGCAAATCTTACATTACAAACCGTTATGTCGGGAGATTTTTGTGCCAAGTTCATGTTAAAACTAAAGAGGATGGTTTATATTTGCGAAAACGAATCGCTCCCAATTTTGGTTGGAGGTGATTTTAATATTATTAGACGGCAGGAAGAGAAGAGTAATGATAATTTCAATGCAAGGTGGCCTTTTATTTTTAATGCTATTATCGAGAGTTTATATTTAAAAGAGCTTAGGTTATCAGGAAGACAATATACTTTCTCTAGCTGGGGGGATAATCCGACTTATGAGAAGTTAGATCGTTTTCTTGCTAGCATTGAATGGGAGCAGAAGTATCGTTCGTCGTCGGTACATGCACTGACACGAACGGGGTTAGATCATACACTTTTAAATTTAGACTCCGGTGCCCAGACACATGTTGGTAACAAGAGTCATTTCTCATTCGAACTCTCGTGGATGCGTCAAGAGGGTTTCTTTGAGTTAGTCCGTCGAGAATGGATGTCGATTCATCTCGGGCATACTCCAGTAGAGAGATGGCAGAATAAGATTGGACACTTACGGCAGTTTCTGCCTGGGTGGGCTAAAAATTTAAGTGGTGAGTACAAAAATCAAAAAGAAAAATTAACAGTACTGACTGATCAACCCGATATTAAAGCTGAGTCTACTCCTTTAAGTGTGGCTGAGCGGGCTGCGAAAAAGGAAGCAGACGAATGCTTAGCAAAGTTAAAACGGGATGAGGAATCCAAATGGGCTCAAAGGGCAAAAGTAAAATTTATACAAGAGGGTGGGAGTAACACGAGATATTTCCATCTGATTGCAAACGGAAAACATAGGAAAAAAGATAATTTTCCAGTTGGAACAGGATGAGGGTACAATTGTAGGAGAGGAAAACTTGCGCGTTTTCATCTCTGAGTATTATAAGAAACTATTTGGGGCATCAGCTCCGAGTTACATTTCTTTGATGGAGAATATGACTAATGACATGCCTCAGATTTCACCTGAAGAAAATAGTATTCTTACATCCCCGTTTTCGGAAAAGGAGGTGTTTGAATCTCAAATGGAACATAATAAGGCTCCGGGACCAGACACGTTTCCCGCAGAGTTTTATCAAAAAAATTGGAATGTCATTAAAGTGAATTTAATGGCGATGTTTGTTCAGCTTCATGAGGGTGATCTACCACTTTATAAGCTTAATTTTGTATAATTACGCTGCTGCCAAAGAAAGAAGATGCGAGCCACATTGAGCAATATAGGCCTATTTGTCTACTTAACGTTCGTTTTAAGGTGTTTACTAAAGTGGGAACTAATCGGGTAACATCTATTGCGAGTAGGGTAATTCGACCAACTCAATCAGCGTTTCTACCAGGTAGAAATATTTTGGAAGGGGTTGTAGTTCTTCATGAAACGATTCACGAATTAAAGAGAAAGCGGATGGACGGTTGTTTTATTTAAAATCGATTCTGAGAAGGCTTACGACAAAGTGAACTGGTCTTTCCTTCAACAAGTGTTACGGACGAAAGGATTTTCACCAATCTGGTGTGAATGGGTAGCTCGTTCTGTTCAAGGAGGTAGTGTTGGTATTAAAGTAAATGATGACATCGCTCATTACTTTCAAACTTTAAAAGGTTTAAGGGGGATCCGATGTCTCCCATTCTTTTTAACCTTCTCGTAGATATGTTGGCTATTCTTATTGACCGGGCAAAGGAGGATGGCCAAGTAGGAGGGTTGATACCACACCTTGTCGAGGGAGGGTTGTCAATTCTTCAATATGCTGACGACATGATCCTTTTCCTAGAACATGATTTGCAAAAGGCCTTGAATATGAAGCTTATTCTTGCGATATTTGAGCAATTATCAGGCCCTAAAATTAACTTTCATAAGACCGTTTAAATATCTCGGCATCCCCATTCATTATAGAAAGCTTTTAAATAAGGAATGGAAACCCGTGGAAGATCGGTTTGAGAAGAAATTGAGCTCTTGGGTGGGTAAGTTGTTATCCTATGGGGATCGCCTCATTTTAGTTACTCTGTACTCGCAAGGCTACCAATGTTTTTTCTCTCTTTTTTTGAAATTCCCATCGGGGTTAGGAAGAGATTAGATTTTTTCGCTCCAGATTGTTTTGGCAAAGTGATGCCAAGAAGAGAAAATACCGTCTTACGAAATGGAATATTGTTTGCCGGCCTAAGGACCAGGGTGGCTTGGGTATTTAGTTGTTAGAGATAAAAAAATGTGTTTGTTAAGTAAATGGCTGTTTAAAATTATGCATGAGGAGGGAGTGTGGCAGGAGTTGCTCTCTAATAAATATTTGGGGGGATGAAACGTTATCTCAAGTACAAGCAAAACCGTTGGACTCTCCGTTTTGGAAAGGGATTATGAAAGTTAAGCATGAGTTTTTCTCACGTGGAAAGTTTGCTTTAGGTAATGGATAGCATGTCCGTTTTTGGGAGGACACATGGTTAGGTGATGAACCGTTATCACAATCATACCCATCACTTTTTAATATAGTATTGCATAAGAATGTTACGGTGGCTGATGTGTTACCACATAATCCTTTGAATATTCGGTTTCGGAGGAGTATTTTGGGTGATAGAAGGGATTTATGGCTGCAGTTGGTTGAGAGGTTGATGGGTGTCTCTCTCACAAATGAGACGGATTCGTTTTGTTGGAAATTAACAATTGATGGGTCCTTCTCAGTGAAACCATTTTATGCAGACTTGCTCCACGGTTCCACAAGATTTTTGCAAAAATACCTATGGAAATTGAAGATTCCATTAAAGATTAAAATATTTTTATGGTTCCTTAATAGAAAAGTCATTTAACTAAAGATAATTTGATAAAAATAAATTGCAATGTCTGTAAAAAAATGTGTGTTTTTTGATACAGAAGAGTCTGTGGAGCATTTGTTCATTTCGTGTCCATTTGCTCGTGATATCTGGCGTCTTGTTCACTTCACATTTAGCATTTATCCACCGACTAGCATTGCGAATATGTTTGGTAGTTGTCTAAAAGGTATTGATAGGGAAAAAAAAGGCACACATTCGTATTGGTGTCGCTGCTTTCCTTTGGGCAATTTGGAACAGCCGAAATGACGTGGTTTTTGACAAACGAAACAATGTTCATTTTTTTAGGGTTGTAAACAAGGCGATTTATTCTATTCAGACATGGTCCTTTCTCCTTTCTGTCGATCATCGAGGACTTATTGATACAGGCTGTGCCCGGCTGCTGGCGGACGTTCGGCCTATTTACAGCCGTGGTGTGTGGCTTAATGAAAGACAGATAGATGCATAAACTTGCTTTGCTTATTTTTGAGTGGCTTATCTTTGTGGCCACCTTGAGTGATCCGTGAACTGTAACTCAATACAACTCTGGATGTTTTTCGTTATTTTAATAAATTCCGGCTGTGTGCATCAATTTGATGGAGAGTGTCGGGGGGTTACCCCCGAGTAGGGGTAAGGCAAGTGTTAAAGTGAAGGTCAAAGTGCTGTTGACCGGGTAGACGGCTACCCGGGTACCTATTACCCGGTAGGTTCTATCCGGACATATTCACTCAAGGCCAACCGAAGATATTGAGGAAGATTATACTCGACCGAATAGAGAAGTTGTGGTCTGAGTAGAGGAGCTACTCGGGCCATAAGTCAATGGAGCCGTTCTGACAGAGATCCCGCCGCCGTACCGGCGTGCGGTTCAACTTACTAGGTATGTGATCATCAGTGACGCGGCGTGGTGACAGAGAGGTGGGCACCTGTCTTGTCTTGTCACTGACAGGGGTGCAGGACAGGATGGGGGCCTACGTTGTGAGGCTGATAGAGTGGACATGACCTGTCAGCCGTACGGCGTGGCGGCTTCTCAGCGCGAGATCCCGGAAGTGTGCTCTGCGTCACAGTGCTTAAGTCACATCAGTCGTACTTTCTATTAGTTGTTTATTCGGCTGGGCACCAGTATATAAGGTGCCCTGCCCCCTCCTACGCGAGGGACGTTGCCTTAGATCACATTTATTGCAAGAGACAACACTAGAGCTAGACAGAGCTGCCGAGTGGCTACTCGGCTGAGAGGCAAACTTGTACTGTGGCTACTCGGAGATTATACATACAGAGATAGGCAGGAGTAGGGGTGTTACCTCCACACGAGGGCCCCGAACCTGGGTAGTTCTTGTTGTTTGCAGTGTTTCTTGAGCGCGGCTACTCGCCGTGCGATCCCTCCCCGGATACCCCCAGCGTCCATCGGCCCCAACTTTAGCCATCCTATGGCATCTGTCTTCTCCACACCACGACAGTTGGCACCCACCGTGGGGCCAGCAGCGGTGCTGGCTGGGGTTCACATTTGTACGGGGCCGATTTCTGCTTCAGGGGAGCGCGTGGTCTGTGGCCTTGTCCACAGATTCGGCTCCTTTGACTTCGCCTCCGACAACGCGGGAGATTTCGGCGGCAGGCCCATGCCTGCAGGCGGCTCGGTGCTCTCCTTCGGCACGCACTTGGTCTACGTCGCCACCACCGTCATCCGCGAGTTCCCGGAGGTGGTGCTCGTCGCAGAAGATCCTCCTGCTGTACTCGCTGCCCGCGGGAAGCCAACTGGCTACTCTGCGGACAGCGTGGAGGTGATGATGACGGGCCCGGCTATCGATGCCGGGAAAGACGCGGCTGCTACCGCGGGCGTCATCGAGGAACCAGCTGGTGCAAGGGTCCACAAGCCCTACGACATGCCCCAGAACATTCCGGGTTACGTGCCTCCTTCCACGTCCACGGCTATACCAGCTGCTCGCGGTGACGCCACCGTGCAGCTGGGCATGCCACGGCCCAACGAGGCGGAACTCGCCGCCTTGAGGGCGCAACTCGAGCAGCAGAGTCAAGCGCTACTCGTCGAGTCCCAGGAGCTGGAAAAGGTTAGGCTTGAGCTTAACCTAGACCAGATTGAGTACAACCGCGCGCATGGTTTTACTCCGATTTCTAGGTTGCCTAGGAAGCTAGGTACTACTCGTCGCAACTTAGGCGACGAGTTAGACAGAGATGGTAGGGCTGTTAGCCGCTCTGCTAGTTTGAACACTGCTAATAGGCCCAGATATAGCACCCCCGCCAAAAATCTTAGGGCCGCAGAGGCAGTTGCTGCAGAGTTGGCGCATCTCACTGGCGACGCGCGTGCTAGGCAGCAGGATAGACTCAACGAGCTAGTGCTAGAGGCTGGCAGGCAGAACGAGGAGTTCCGGAAAGCCAATCCGGCTGCTGGCGCTTCCCATGTTGTTCATTCGCATGGGATGAGATCTATGGATCAGGCATCATCACCGCTTCTCGGTGGTGACAGAGCCCAGAGTGTGACCTCTGGGAGACATAAATAGATGCAGGTGTACGACCCGGCTGTCGCTGCAAAACAGCACGCTGTAGAGCGGCAGCCCGGTCATAAACACAACTCTGCAGGAGCAGGCTATCAAGCCACTAAAGCTCACAACAAGGAGCAAGGAGGAAACCGAGAAGGCACATCTCGGCGTCATGCTGCCCAGCCAACTCAGCAGAGGGTGCAGCCGCAAGCGGTTGTGGTAGCAGCCAATCCGGTTGTGCAACCCGCTGCTGTGCAGCAGGACCGCTACAATGACGGGTACTCGGCGATGGAGCAAGCCGGGTACGGAGATCCAAGAGACGTCACTGACTGCCTCGGTGACCGGATGCTGGAACCCACTGATGCAAGGTACAAGCTGGACCAGATCAACCGGTCTGCGCAGCTCGAGACGAGGGGGCCACCCGGCCCAAATTGCTTTGGCCGCCGCATCATGGAGGAGCCATCCGTGAACAAGTTCCAGCTGGCTAGAGGGACCAAATGTTATGATGGCAGCACCAAGCCGGAAGACTGGTTGAGTGACTATGTTACCGATGTGCACATTGCAGGCGGCAACCGGAGATGGGCTGTGCGGTATGTGCCGCAGATGCTAGAGGGCCCTGCTCGGACTTGGCTCAACAACCTGCCCAAGGACAGCATCAACTGCTGGCTGGACTTCTCGGAAGCTTTCATCTGCAACTTCACCATCACGTACAAGAGGCCGAATAGGACGCAACAATTGTCCGCTTGCAAGCAGCGAGAAGAGGAGACAGACCGAGAGTACCTTACACTAGTAGCAAAAGGGCTACCAGTGACGAACAAATTTCAGCTACCGCTGGCGAACATGTGTTCGCCAGCGCTACCACGCAAGTGGTAGCAGGTTACCGCTGGCGAACATCACTTCGCCAGCGGTAGTGCATGTTACCGCTGGCGAACAAAGCCTTGTTCGCCAGCGCTATGTTCGCCAGCGGTAGCTCCTCTGTTCGCCAGCGGTATTGGTTCGCCAGCGGTAGTCATCCTGTTCGCCAGTGGTACTGTTCGCCAGCGGTAGGTACTTTGTTCGCCAGTGGTAAGTTTCACAGGTTTGTATTTTTTCTTTTTTTTTGTATAACAGTTTGTATATTCTGATTCTGTATATTCCCAGGTCCAAATACATTCAAATTCTATAATTTATAAACTTCACACATATAAATCACTGATAGCACATCGATAAATCATAGATACATATGCATCCATCCATAACGAATTTAACACATCGATAACGAAATTAACACATCTATACATATGCATCCATATCCAATTCTCATAAGTACGAATACAACACATTGATCTCAATAACACGTTTATGTCGGAAGATTTCGAACCCAAAATATAGCCATCTAATTAGTTCAACGATTACAAAGGTATGACTACTACATCTATGCAACGTATGCGCGATATAGAGATCAATCGCAAAGAAGACTAGATATACGGCCCGCCTCCGCTTTAGCTTCCGCCTCCGCTTGCGATCTTTCGCTAGGGCCAGCGCGCCGTCCACTTCTTCATCTCTCTGTAGACCAAGATAAAAGCATTAGACCGGCAAAGAAAATCACAAGTTCTTATTAGGAGCAATTCGTAACGAATCGAATACATACCGTCGATCATTTCTTCCTCGATGTTGTGATCTTCTGTTTCTTCTCCGGCGGGAACGGAAGAGCACCTTCTAACGAGTTGAATGGTCTCTCGTCAGTCTGCTCTAGCACACATTGTCGCAACTCATTGTTAGATGGTGGGGTGTTCCAGTGGAAGGTAGATCCTGAAGTTACTACATCCTTATAGATGATTGTGCAGATCTTGCGCTGGATGCGACCAAAGTTTTGTCTGTACTCAGCATCAGACCATTCCACGATGCTGCGAGACCATTTGTCCACAGCAGACATGTATTGCAGACTATGTTGGTCCTTCACGATCTCCGTTATGTGTTGGATGAGGTACCATGCCTCCATTTGGCCGCCTAGCGCCTGCTTGGGGCAGGGAAACTCTGTTCTGTGTCTGAACACATATTTGTCTTGAATTTGTTTCTTCCTGTCGCAGAATCCTTCCCCCCTGATGTAGCCATCCATAGCATCATTGAGAACAGACTTGATGAGGGTGTAGTTCTTCTCCTTCATCGTACTCCCGGAGTCGAGATATACTGCGTGCGCGTCTCTCGGGTAGAGCATGATGAGGGTGCCGTATTTGTTTCTGCGCAAAACAGGAGAGTCCATATGGTTAGTGAGCAACACTTGTTCACTAACTATATATGCGCAAACTTATGTAAATATGGGAAATATAACTTACTCAGGAAAGTAGGGCATGAGGGTGATCCTCTTGTTCATATGGTTAGTGAGCAACACTTGTTCGAGGTACTTTGTCGCTTTTGCCCTACCCCTGGGGTTGTTCAAGTACATGTCGTGCATGTAGTAGGGGTCTGCTAGCCCGATGTTTCTGACATTCTCTACGGATAGCTGATGCGCCAAGCTGAGCGTAAACAGACGGACGATTGACGAGTGGAGTGATTTCATGTGGAACATCCGGAAAATGTCGTCAAATCTAATGATGATTTTGTTTGCGTTGCCTTCAGTGACAAATCCCGCCGTAGATGGCACCTTTGCGACCAAAACCGGCAGCGTTGGATTTTTCTCTTTGAGAAGCATCTCCTCCATATATAGTACACCGTCATGGACGCTACGCATATCACCTGTCAGCAAGGCGACCAACCTCGGCGGAAGCATCGGTTTCCCCAACTCATGGATCTGATGCCAGTCGGTTATGGGTATCCTGTCCAATACACGTCATGTCTGCGGCTTAGACTTGGTCCCCTCCACCGGTTGGCTCATCGATGCAACGGCAGAACTCTTCTTAGTTTTTTTCCGTGCATACTTGATCTTAGGCTGAGTCTTATGAAATACATCCGCTACCGCCTCTTTGAGGGCATCCTGGCTGATGACTTCTTGCTCGGGGACTGCCGGCTCTTGAGAAGAGAAAAGACGCTTTGTGCATCGATATTTATCCGCTTCCTCCGCTGGCAAGAGAAGTTGATCAAGATCATCCAGGCCGGGCGCCCCCTCGTAAGGATCGTCGACGAGGTAGTCATTCGGGTTCTCATCTTCAGCATCGTCGCCGTCGTGCTGCACGGACTTTGCAGGTGAGAAATCCTTGTGTTGGCTCGGGTGCCCCGACCCTTGGACCGGTGTTGGAGTGTTGGCAGGAGTACTTTCCAAACGAATTAGTGATTTCGGCCAGGTCAATGGCCAAACCAAGCATTGCTCCAGGTTCAACTCGCTGTCGGCTGCGGGTGGTTGGTTCGGAGGATCGAGAGCACCGCAACCAGGGAGCACCCGACTTAATGTCACTCTGAACACGTCCTCGGGCATACGAACGCCGTGGGATACGCGGTTCAGAGGTGTGATGATTTTTCCTTTGGCGACGTCCTTTAACTCGCCGTTCACATTAAGGAGCAATGTGCATCCCATCTCGTCGGCCTGCGAAACGTCGCGCGATCGTTGTTAGAGACTGATGCCGTCACGAATCAAGTCATAATATATAATTAAGCAGTGCACGTTGAATTACCGTGAGGGCATTGAGCTCGGACAAGGGGGATGGACCGCTAAGTGTCGGCGGCGGCGTTGAAGAGATGTGGCGGGGCGGCGACGGATCTTTGCGACCTTCCGGCTGAGGGTTGGGGGCCGGCTCGTTCCGCGCAGCAGACTCCACGACGGGGGCCGCGTTCTGCGGCGCCACGACGGGGGCCACGTTCTGCGGCGCTGGCTGCACCATTTGGGCTATGTTTATCTGCGGGAGCGGCCCTTGTCCTCCACCTAGCATCCACGGCGCTAAGGACTGAGCGACGGTCGAACAGATGGTAGGGAGGAGCTCATTGAGCCTCTCGTTCACAAGCTCGTCGACCGTCTTCTCCGGGCCCTTGTTCCGCTCCTTACGCTTTTCCTTGGTGTCGGGGTAGTAGTGCGCATGCCGATGACCCTTTCCGAGGCCATGCACATGGCCACGATTCGGCTTCTTGTCAAGGGGCACTCCCTTCATCGCGTTAAGCGCCCTAATGAAAGGGGTGTCATACGGGTCCTTGTTCGTCGTCGCCGAGGACCCCCCGTCAGATTGAGATAGGCGTTCTTTTTCTTCTTCCTCGAGATACTTATTCTCGAGCAGCTTGACCTTCTCGTTCAACACAAGATCGCCGGGCTTTTTGGGATCTTCCCTATAATGGGCCCTGACAAAATTTCTCACCTGCGGGTCGGTGATCTTGTCAAACGGGTTCGGCCCTTCTCTCTTCGAATCCTCCTTTTCCCATACTTTCTGCTTCCCAAGGTAACCCCGGCTTCCGAGATTGTGAGGGCCAATGTTCTTTTTTCGCTGTTCTTTCCCCCATTTAGTCAGCGCAATCCTTTCCGGTTTGAGTTCGTCGATCTTGAATTGGGCCAAGTCTTCCTCGGAAATGGAGGGCCACATCTTATGGATCTCATCAAAATCCTTACCCTTCGCAAGCATCTCCCGCAAACTGGATCTCCAAGTCGTAAACGCCTTGGCGAACTTTCCCAGTGCTAAGTTGTTGACCAGATTCTTCTTCAGGTCCTGGTTGTCGTAAGGATCCGGGAATTTGTACCTTGTGTGCAGCTTCTCACTACTAGAGATTTGCTTATAGCAGTATATCCTACCACAGGCGAACAAGAAAGCGTGTGCGCCTGGGTTAATTAGCGCAGACGAAGCGCCAGCAAGTGCGCCTGGGGTAGGACTGTTACCCCAGGCGAACAGAAACCGGAAGCGCCTGGGGTAAAGTGTGGCAGGGCCAACCACGGCCGACCCTGGCATGCTTCATTTACCGCAGGCGAATAGATTCTCAGTTCGCCTGCGGTATAACAGATACCACAGGCGAGTAAGCAACGAAGCGCCTGGGGTAAAAAGTGGACTGGGGTAGCTCCCTTTAGCGCAGGCGCACAGGTTCGCTGTTCGCCTGGGACAAAGAATAGCCTGGGGTAGCACCACTTAGCGCAGGCGCTTCCCATAGCATATTCGCCTGGGGTAATATTTGTCCCCAATATAAGTGCGGCCAGCCACCCACCACCACCCCTATCCACCCCACTCACTCACTCACTAGTCCAAACTCGAGCCATTAGTGCTCCTAGCTCAATCCCCCATACCCCTCCACCATTTTTAGCTAATTTAACCAATCATGTTTGTTATATTTTAGCTAGTATGCTACCCCACTTTCCCTCTTCCAAATCTCTCCACTAGATATACTAACCGGACACTAGATCTCACCACAAATGCACCACTAGCTACTTCTAGATCTATCAATCTCTTATCGGTCGTCTCTTCGGTGATCTTCGACGTCGTCATCGCGTCTATATATTTTGCATTGTGTGTCATCTTAATAGGTGCGTGGGATTGGTCGGTGGATGAGAATTCGTTCTCTTTTTCATTTTATTGTGTTGCCATGAGGATGAGTTGCCAATGTTTTGCCGAAATGTTGATTCATTTCCTTTTCGGCAAATTTCTGGCGCTCCGCGTTACACCTTTTGTAGGAAGGTCATGCCGAATTTTTCCGTGAAAACCGGATCTAGTTAATGAAACCTCTCTCTCTTGCATTTTGTAGCGATGGTCATTGCGATGAGGACAAGCGTGGTGCATAGGTACGTGCGACGCGCGACGGCCGAGATGCATCGAAACAACCGCACCGAGATAGAGTGTCCGTGTCGGAAATGCAAGCTGGGGTCTTTGTTCAAACCAGATTCTGGTAATGTGGAGAAGCACCTGCTCAGGTATAGTTTCATGGAGGGCCACACTAAGTGGATGGATGACGATGATAACGTCGAGACCAATTGGGCGGCGACATGTGAAGATGACCAGGAGGAGTCTGAACATGGCAATGGAGAGGACGAAGAGGCGGCTGTCCACGGAGCCGACTATAATGAAGAAGAAGGGAGTCATGGTGATCAGCAACATGCAGACGAGGACATGAACACTCCGCTAACTTCAGTCGTGCGGGACCCTCATGTTCAAGATCTTCTTCTTAAGAACACGTCGACCGACGCCAGACGTAAATCTAAGATCATGCAACTAGAGATAGACTCTGCAACTCCGTTGTATGACGCAAGTCGCGGGGCGGAGGAGTCACGCTTGAGAGTAGCTCTGGATCTTCTTGAGATGAAGGCAAAACACGGATGGACCGACACAAGCATGGACGATCTTCTGCGATACCTGAAGACGCACTTACCTGAAGGGAACACATGTGCTAGTAGTCTACAGGAGGCCAAGAAAATCGTGTGCCCCCTCGATTTACCGCACACAAAATACCACGCTTGCGTCCGTGACTGCATAATTTACCGTAACGAGCACGCGGACCAGATCAAATGTCCGGTGTGCGGTGTTGATCGTTACAAGAGGGGGACGAAGAAAGCTCCTAGGAAAGTTGTGTGGTACTTTCCACTCATTCCCCGTCTGCAGCGGTACTTCGTGGACCCCAAGGAAGCAAAGCTCATGCGCTGGCACGAGGACAGAAAAAAGGCGGTGATGAGCGATCCAGAACGTGTTGAAAAACCAGTGCTAACACACCCTTCGGATGCACGTCAGTGGAAAGCATTAGACGCATTCGATGAGGAATTCGGGAACGACCCAAGGAACATCAGGCTTGGTGCGAGTACCGACGGTCTCAATCCGTTTGGCAATCAGAGCAGCAAACATAGCACCTGGCCCGTGTTTGTATGGATGTACAACCTCCCCCCGTGGTTGTGTCTGAAGAGGAAGTACATACACATGAGTATGCTGATTCAAGGGCCGACCCAGCCAGGGAGCGATATCAACCTGTATCTCGAGTTATTGAAGGAGGAGCTAGACACGTTGTGGGAGGAAGGGGTGGAAACATGGGACGCCTTCAAAGAAGAAACTTTTCGTATGAGAGCCGCACTGATCACGACGGTGCAGGACTATCTCGGATACGGATATATTGCGTGTCAGGTGTGCCATGGACACAAGGCTTGTGTCAGGTGCATGGAATTTACCCCGTTTCTACAGCTACACAAGGATCCCGGATCTTCTAAAACCGTATACATGAGGCATCGAATGTGGCTACCACTGAACGACCCGTGGAGAAAGCGCGGAGACCTGTTCAACGGTAAAGATGAGCTCGATCTACCTCCACGCAAGAGAAGAGGAGAAGAGATCGATACTCTATTGAAGAATTGGAAAACGTGTCCTCCGTCGGGAAAGGTACAAAAGCGGAAGCGAGGAGAGAAAAAGTGTCCTCCGCCAGAAGGACCGCTCTTGGGGGTATGGAAAAGGAGGTCCGTGTTTTGGGACTTGCGGTACTGGCCAATCCTCGGAGTGCCTCACTGCCTTGATGTCATGCATATCACGAAGAATGTGTGTGAGAGCTTGCTTGGCACCCTGTTCAACATGCCAGATAGGACCAAAGACGGTCCAAAATCAAGATACGACCTGATGGCCCTGAATATCAGGAGCGAGCTTCACTTACCGCCTTCTACGCGTGAACAGACGGAGGAGGACGAGGATGGGGTGGAGGAGATGGACGACCGCAAGCGGAAAACGGCTAAGAAACACCAAACTCACCGCCTGAAACCCTCTTGCTTCACTCTAAGCCCCGACGAGCTCGCGAAAATATTCACATGCCTCCTCGGAGTGAAATTTCCCTTAGGTTACGCGGGGCTGATAAGCAGATACCTAGACGCGGAGAAAAAAATCTTCAGCGGGATGAAGTCTCATGACTGTCACGTGATGATGACGCAGATACTTCCGGTTGCAATCAGAGGGATAATGGAACCGCACGTCCGTCAAACGCTCACTGGCCTTTGTAACTTTTTCGATGTCATCACTCGGAAGTCGATAAGCGTGAAGAAACTCGGAAGGCTGCAGGAAGAGATCGTCACCATCCTATGCGAGCTTGAGATGTATTTCCCACCTGCCTTCTTTGATATTATGGTACATCTCTTGGTCCATATCGTGGACGATATCACCAATCTTGGGCCGGCATTCTTGCACAACATGATGGCGTTAGAAAGAATGAACGGGAGCATCAAATCATTCGTTCGTAATAGGGCACACCCGGATGGAAGCATTGTCCAGGGATTTCTCACCGAAGAATGCATCTCTTTCTGCAAGAATTTCCTAGGCGATGAGAAGCCAGCTGTTGGTTTGCCCGCGAACAAGCACCTTGACAGGTTCATGGGGGTAGGCCACAACACTGGCAAAAGGGTAATGGACGTGGACTCCTGTGGTCGGAGAGCCGACTTTGAAAGGGCCCACCTAGTAGTGTTACAACACATCGACGATGTCGACCCTTGGATAGAAGAGCACAAAACCGCGATAAAAAACAGTGCTCGCAGGCCGATGACGGAAGATGAGATATTTAGAGCACACAACTCCTCTTTCGCGACATGGTTCAAGAAGCAGATTGATGCCGATCCCCCGCCAATGACATGTGAGAAAGATAAAATTGTATTGGCCTTGTCATATGGCCCCGCGCCCAATCTGATGACTTATCAAGCATACGACATCAATGGGTACACATTCTACACGGAGGAAAGAGACAAAAGTAGCGACTATCAAAACTCGTCTATAACGATGGAATCTTACACGGGCGAAGAGGTTAGAAGATACTACGGAAAGATCGAGGAAATCTGGGAGCTTGACTACGTTGGGGTAAAGCTGCCGATGTTCCATGTCAGATGGGCTACAAACGTCACGAAAGAAGACGAATATTTCACCACTATGTCGATGTCTGAAGCCAACAAACCCAAGTCCAAGAACCCCACCGCGCAAAATGAGCCCTGGGTATTGGCTAAGCACGTGGAGCAATGCTTCTTCATAACCGACCCGGCAAAGCCTAGTCGTGTTGTCGTAAGGAGAGGAAAAAGGGCCCTCGTCGGAATGGATGGAGTCGCCGATGAGAAGGACTTCGACGGCTTAGTCGAAGACCCGATGATGGAAGAACCCGGTGAAGACGATGCACCATACACCACAAGAAGAAGCAGGACCACACTACCTAGGGCAGGTCTTCCATTCACAAGAAGAAGTCACAATATGGCGGTCACGTATTCAACATCGACCAAGAAAGGCAAGACTAATATTGTGACGAAAGGTTGAGAGAGGGAAATACTCGCGATATAACATGCTAATAGCTATATGTACAATGTGTTTTTAGAGAGAAACACTTGCGGTATCTCGCTAAACCAATCTATTTACGCTCGATGCGACATTAATTTTTTTGTGCACATGTTAACTTTCATATGTATGTATTTTTTAAGTGAAAACCAACGTGGGGGAGCCACATATTATAGCATTCGTATTGCTCGATGTGTCCCAGGCCGCGGGGCTGTGTAATTTAGAAAATCTTAGCACAGGCGCATCATCGAGAAAATGCGCCTGGGGTAATCTTTATCACATGCGCTTTTTACAGGACATGCGCCTGGGGTAATGCCATGTGGGACCGCGCAAACCAAAATCCTACGAAATTTAGCGCAGGCGCATTATCTAGGTAACGCGCCTGCGGTGCCGCAGGCCTTTAGGATCGGTTTGTATCACAAACCGGTCCTAAAGGCCTGCGGCCATTTGTTGCGGGTAGGTAGGGGGCCCAGGGGACAGATCCTTTAGAACCGGTTGGTACGACAAACCGGTCCTAAAGGCCATGAGGCCATTTGCGGCAGGGTGTGGGGCCTAGTGGACAGATCCTTTTCGAACCGGTTGGTACCACAAACCGGTCCTAAAGGCCATGAGGCCATTTGCGGCAGGGTGTGGGGCCCGGTGGACAGATCCTTTTCGAACCGGTTTGTATTAGAAACCGGTGCCAATGTGTTTAGCTCAATGCTTTAGTATTCTAAGTGACCAGATCTCACCCGCACCCGCACCCACACGAACCCACACGCCGCCGCCGTCGCCAGTGTCGAGAGGAGCAGAGCAGGTCGTCGCCCACTCCGTCGTCGCCCACTCCGTCGTCGTCGTCGTCGTTGATCCAGGTCAGCCCCTCTCCCTCCCATCCCCCCTCCATCCCAGCCCACTCCGGCCCTCCCGTCGTCGTTGTGGAGGATGTGCGCCTGCTTCTGGTGGCCGCGGTGCTCCCGTCGTCGTGGATCGATCCAGAGGAATGTGCATTATATCTCCAGGATTCAGTGCTCTTAGCGGATCTTTGTAGTGCAGTTTTTTTAGACTAAAAGGGGCTGCCCCCCGATTTCATTGAAATCACGAACAGCAAAGTTTTAGCAGGTTCCTTACAAACGGCAAAAGCCGTAGAACAAAACACAGCACCACACACAGGTGGGCAAGCCGATAGGCTAAGAATTGTGAATGTGAATTTACAGGTTTCACTAGTAAAAAGGAATGTGAATTGTGAGATTAAATAGGAGTAAAAACACGCACAATAACAACATTTCGTGTGTACTGCTGTCAATTGCCTTATTATACTACTAGAGTACTGTGAATTGTGAATTGTGCGATTAAATAAGAAAGTGTACTGTTGGAAGTATCACCTAAACTCTCCGACAGGTTCCATTTCGTTTGTACTGCTGTCAATTGCCTTATTATACTACTAGAGGTAGGTGCTGCCATTTGTCTTTGTTTTGTGATAGCTATGCTCCTGTAACCTCTATGTGTACTTTCTTAATTTAATAGAACATGGCTTGCGGCGTATGTCGGTCCCGATGTGCCGAAGGACGATTCAGTGGGACTTCTTTTATGCTTCAGCTCCACGACGGTGACGTTGATTCGTTGGTAATTAACAATTCTTTTTATGTTAACTTGTTCTTTCGTTTTACTATCTAGCTTGAGACTTGTGTTTATTCTTTATATTTCTTTTTTAGATTCTTCCATGCAATATTCGCCAAGAGTTCAACCAGCTAGTTGGCAATAATGTGGACTTCAATGTTCACGGGACCACCTACATTCTTCGAGTGAAAAAAGAAAGAACGAAGACATACTTCTACGGGGAACAGTTGTAGGCTATCATCGCCACGTACAATTTAAGCGGAAGTGATTACATTCACTTCTCAATGGAAGGACCACAACCTCGTATCAAAATTGTGTATATGGGCGGGATTGCGAGCGAGAATGCCGGGAGTGAGGAGGATATTGGGAACACTGAGGATGATATGGACACTGAGGATGATATGGACGAGGAGGACCCATGGAAACATGTGGTGGTTGCTCAAAGAGCGAATCTTAGCGAGATTGAGAAGGACCGTGTCCTTCAGAAACTTGCCGAGATAGATAGCTACATCGGTTTTCCTTTCGTGCATCGCATCACCAATACTAACATCTCCAATGGACATGTCATGGTATGTTTCTTAACACTTTCTTATTCCTGTAGTTGCTTATGTTATAATGTGGCCGGTATGTGACTTTGTGCTTTTATTCTATCTTGGAATTGTGTTCTAGAAAATACCCATGGCGGTAGCGGACAGTGCTGGCATGGAGCCCGGTACCATTGGAGTACGCCGTGGAGAATCCGGACATGTCACCGCAGTTCCGATCACCAGGGATAATGCCGATGGTCGGGTCATCCTCAACTCTCAAGCATGGAGGCAGTTCCATTCCGCAAGAGTTGGTATGGCGGTTGGACGAGCTATTCTGATCACCATGAGGAATAGTGACGTCCCCAACTTGGACATGATGATGGTCATCCACTACATCAGCCTGCTAGAGCTGTAGATGACGAGTTTAATTAAATTAGAACAAATAATTATTTCCATATCACTAGCTAACTCCTGGATTTATTAGTAGCATGGTTCTTTTCGAGACTATGTAATTTTGTTAAACTATGTGTTGATGATCGAGACTATGTGTTGATGATCGAAAATATTTATGTTATAAAACTTAATTGTGTCATTTTGTTGTTATTCTGTCAGCTTGATACTTATTCTGTCATTTTCCTGTAATTCTGTTATTTTGGTTTTTCTTTTATTTTTTGATACAGCAAAACCATACCCCAGGCGAACAGTACACAGTACCCCAGACGCATCTGTACCCCAGGCGCACAGCGCTTGTTCGCCACAGGTAAGAGTTTTACCCCAGGCGCACAAGGTGTATTCGCCTGGGGTATGCGAACTTACCACAGGCGCATTGTGTTATTCGCCTGGGGTAAGCCATTACCGCAGGCGATGTGGTCCCAGGCGAACAGCAATTCGCCTGCGGTAGCCTAATTTGGTGCGCCTGCGGTAGCCTTTTCCCTAGTAGTGTCTCAATCAGCAGGGCGGCATTAGCCTTGTTTTCTTTAGCTTTGAGGTGCTCCATATTAACGTTGCCGAAGTCTCGAGCTATGCAGCCTATCTGGTTTCCATAGCCCTTGGCATAAATCTCCGGCTCGAGGGGAGCACCGCTCTTGGGGCACACTTCCGTGAACTCTTCCCGCATGGTGGCGAGCAAGTTGTGCCGCCTCTCTTTGCGCTTAGCCGCCGCCTCGCTACCGGAGGCGGTATCCCCGGTGCCACTACCGGTTTGATCACCTTCTGCGCCCGATGTATCGTTGTGTGGCTCTAGCTCCTGGCGAACGGTTTCGTCCATCTCGTCGTCTGCATCGTCGCCCTCCATCTCTAGATCCGGGTGCGGATCTACGGGTCCGCCTCCCGCGCTTAGCATGGAAAGCCACGCATCGTTGTTGTCTCCGCCGTGTCCGAGACCAGAACCACCCGCCTCGTCGTTGTGAGCCATATCTAATGAAGGAGAGAAAACCCGAAATAAGTTCAACAAATCCTACAATTTAGACGATGTACCCCATATGAGTCCAAATTTCTCGGACACTCTAAGTTGTGATATTTTTAGCAAAGATCATGCCAAAATTCACGCAAAATTTTGGCATGACCTTTGCTAAAAATATCACAAATGGAGTACCCAAATTTGCCGGAACGGAAATTAATCAACATTCCAGCAAAATAGGGACTCACGTGGGGTACCTGCACATAAAATCCCACCCCTCATATAATAGATCCCACCCCTCATATTATCATCGTCATCCACACGAAGGTGGGCACATATCCACACGACCACACACCATCTCCACCATCCATCACCACCATCCATCATCACCACGCCATATCCATCACAACCATCCATCACCACCATCCATACACCACCATCCATCACCACCAACCAGATTCATATTTAGATATCAAGACAGGATCGACATGAATATAAATTAGCATATAATTTCTAGCTACTCAACCTACACACAACAACCACTCGTCACTAGCTCATCAACATAAAAACATTCCTAACACACTAATGCTGTATGCTCTAAGTGAATAACTCATTCCTAACTCGCCTAATATGTTTAAGTGAATAAAAACCATTGTGTTGCATGCTGTATCATCACTTGAGCAAACCAAAAAGAGAAAAAAAACAGTAAAACAGGAAGACCTGATACTTTCAAAGCAAACAAACAGGTGTATATCAATTAATAATAAAGTGGCAATTCAAAACAAAATTAGTAAAACCTAACACACTACTGCTGCTGTATCATCACTTCATTATCAGCTATGGTTTTACATCAACCAGACAACAACCATCAATAGGTTCAGGTTCCTGTATTATATGAATTATATGAATTTTCAAAACAGAGAAACACATACTTTTCAAACTGAATTATATGAATTTTCTGTTTGGTTTTTAGGTTCCTGTATATTGTTTAAGTCAAGAATTATATCGATTAATAACAACTAGTGGAGCAGTTTTAGGTTCCTGTTTGTTTTTTAGGTTCATGTATATCCTGTATATTGTTTTTAGGTTCCTGTATATTGTTTAATAGGTTCAGTTAGGCTGCTGTATATGAACTAACCTAGTGGAGCACCAGAACCTTGCGCGATATCGATGCTATGCTGATACTAAAACTAACAACTAACCTAATTTTTTCCTCTTTACTAACAACATCACATTAGTGAATAAAAAGAGACATATACCTAATTCAGGTCACTGATGGCATGCACTCTGTTAATGCTGTTCTTCTACTCATAGACACACTTCTCAACAATATGGTAAGATAACATGTAAATCATATTGCTCTGCGTTTTGTGTTAGTTCATTTACTTACTGCATTCAGTTTGACCTCGTGTTTTTTCAGCCTTTCCCCTGGTACCGAATTGCTTTTTTCGTATTTTGGAGCTGCTCCTATATAACCATTTTAGTCAGAGTTTAACCATTTTAGTAATTTTAGTCAGATTTTAACCATTTTAGTAAGAGTTTACAACAACCTAATATTCTATATTGCTACCAGGTTTCTAGTTCAAGGGGGTGTGAAGTAGCCAGGTTATTAGTTACTTCAAGCAAAAGCACAAGCACAAGGGCAACCTAATATTCTATATCATAAGCAACAATCATAAGAAACCAGGTTTTTAGTTACTGCAAGCAAAAGCACAAGCACAAGTTTCTTTTAATTTTACCCACCTTCTGTCGAACACGTTAAGGGCGTGGCGGTGTAGCGAGTAGCAGCGGGGGCACAGGGAGCAGCGCCGCCGCAGGAAGCAGGGCGGGAGCGCTGCTGAGTCTCCCGGGAGGTGGCGGTGGCAGGTGGTGGCCGGCGGTGGTCCTGGGCGCGCGGTGGCCGGTGGTGGCCGTGGGCGCGCGCACGGTTGCAGATAGGGGAGGGCAGGTGGTGGGGGCGAGGAAGAGGAGAGGAGAGAGGGGAGGAAAGTGCGGCGAGGGGAGGTGGACGACGGCGCGGGAAGGGAGGTGGACGGCGGCGTGGGAAGTGGACGGCGGCGGCGCGGTGATCACAGCAGAGAGAGGGAGGAGGTCGACGGGGCGCGGAAAACTGCTAAGTCATTTTCCCTGTGCGTCTGCTCTGTATAGAAGGGAGGAGGTGGGGCCCAGGTGTAAGTGAGAGGGGGGAAACATACCGCTGGCGAACAAACCTTTGTTCGCCAGCGCTATGCTCATACCGCTGGCGAACATATGGGCTGGTTCGCCAGCGCTACACTACCGCTGGCGAACAAAGCATTGTTCGCCAGCGCTACCTTATTTTTTGAATTTATTTACTGTATTATTTTTTATTAGTTTTTCTTTGAGAAACATTACTGTTTTTAAATTATTCAAAGACATTTAATTTATAATAATTCAAACACATTACAAATTAATTTCAAACACATTACAAATAATAATGTTTTTTTTGTTTTCTTTATTTGTTTAAATTATTCAAAGACATTTAATTTATAATAATTCAAACACATTACAAATTAATTTCAAACACATTACAAATAATAATGTTTTTTTGTTTTCTTTATTTGTTTAAATTATTCAAAGACATTTAATTTATAATAATTCAAACACATTACAAATTAATTTCAAACACATCACAAATAATAATGTTTTTTTTGTTTTTCATTATTCCCTTTATGTTTTCAATTGTTTTCCAATATTTCCTTCTTGTTTTCTCTTTTCATTATTTTGGTTTTAGTTGTTTTCTATTGTTTTTTCTTTATGTGTTCTATTGTTTTCCGTTGTTTCCTTCTTGTTTAATTTCTATTTGGTTTCCTTTATGTTTCAAATAATATAATTCCACACATTTGAAATAAAGAACAAGGTACATTAAATTTATAATAAGTGCACATCGATATCAGACTAGTTGATCCATGCATATACATAGTTTCGTCGCATACAATTGGCAGAAAAATATATACATAGTTTCTCATCAGTGTTTGATTTTTTTGCCTTTTTTGGTCGCAGTTGCATAATTTAACCCCACATTATGACTTCTTCTTCTGAATGGAAGACCATGCCTAGGTAGCGTAGTTCTGCTTCTTCTTGTTGTGTATGTTGCATGACTATCATCATCATCTTCTTAATCATCGTCAATATTTGGGTCGCCGAACGTGTCGAACTCGTCCTCGTCAACGACTCCATCCATTCCGATGATATTTCTTTTCCCTCTCCTCACGACAACACGGCTAGGCCTTGCGGGGTCTGTTATGAAGAAGCATTGGGACACATTCTTAGCCAATACCCATGGCTCATTTTGCGTTGTGACATTCGCGCTTGATGAGGTTCCGGCTTCGGGAATAACCATGGTTGTAAAGTATTGGTCTTCTTTCCTGACGGTCGACATCCTAGCCCATCTGACGCGGAACATAGGCACCTTCTCTCCAGAGTAGTTAAGCTCCCATATCTCCTCGATCCTTCCGTAGTATCTTAACTTTTTGTCACCGGTGTAGGATTCCATCGTTACCCCTGAGTTTTGATAATCGGAAGTTTTGTCTTTCTCCTCTGTGTAGAAAGTGAACCCGTTGATATCATATGCTTGAAACGTCGCTAGGTTGGGAGCTGGGCCATGTGCCAAGGCGTACAATAGTTTATTTTTCGCACAATCCCTTGGCGGTGGATTAGCGACGATCACATCTTTAAACCAACGCAAGAAAGTGGAGTTATGCTCTCTGATTATTTCTCCTTCGGTCCTCCGCTTGCCTTGTTCACTGTACTTTTTCATAATCGAGCTCTTGTGTTTTTTCACCCAAGTATCGACCATGTCAATGTGTTGGAGAGCTACTAAGTTTGCCCTGTTAAAGTCGGTGCGTCGACAAGCCCGATCCACATGCACTTCTCTACGTCCATTTTTGTGACCTACTCCATCGAGCTTGCCAATGTGCTTGTTTCTGGGCAGACCAACTGGGTCCTCCACGTCCATATGATTCGTGCAGAAAGAGATGCACTCTTCGGTGAGAAAGCCCTGAACGATGCTTCCGTCCGGACGAGCTCTGTTGCGAACATATCCTTTGATGACCCCATTCATCCTTTCAAACGGCATCATGTTGTGTAGGAACAACGGCCCGAGATGGATGATATCGTCCACGATATGGACCAACAGATGAACACATATGTCAAAGAATGATGGTGGAAAGTACATCTCAAGCTCGCATAGTATCACGAAAATCTCTTCCTGCAGCCTTGAGATCTGCTTCCCCGTGATCGACTTTCGAGATATAACGTCGAAGAAGTTACAGAGGCCAAACAGGGTTTCCCGGACGTGTTTGTCCATTATTCCGCGGATCGCAACCGGAAGTATCTGCGTCATCATCACGTAACAGTCATGAGACTTCATCCCGCTAAACTTTTGTTTCTGCGCGTCGAGGAATCTGCTTATTAGCCCTGAGTAACCGCTAGGGATGTCGTGGGATAATCACGGCAGATGTTACCGGGGGTAACTGATCTTGGGGCAAGACGACACAGGTATTTGGGAGAGGGTTTAGCTCAGAGGAAAACATGGTGCAATTCGATCTGGTAGCCGGCAATCAAAGTCGCCGAGTCTCCGATCTTGATATATAACTCAACTCTGGGATTACACTTGATGCTCGATATCACACGATGTTGCTAGGGTTCTTAGATCTCTATCTAGACTAGACCTGGGGGTCGGTTTATAAAGCACCCGTACCCCCTAGCTTATTCGGAAAGGCATATTTCGGATCCTACCTGGACACGGCGCACTAACCATAACTTTCCTTTACAATAACCCATAACCCGGGCCGTTAAGCCCACAAGTTTGGGCCTTCACAAGCCTCTTTATTCTTAGCCGAATCCTGCACACCATCCTTTGGGCCGGGTTATTCCTCAGAGCTTGGCATACCGGGTTAGCATCCCCCTGTCAGTAGTCCCCAGAATAGCCTGGGCTTCATGGATCCTCCTTGAAGCGCTTGCTATTCCCCGCAAAGATGCCGAACATACGGGCATATGGAAGCCGAGTTAAGATGTTTTGATATTCTGCTAGGCCTCACTCCATGGTGGCCATGTAATAACCCGGATTTGTCCTCCAGACACTTAGGTTCAAATTCCCAGGTCCAGACTACAATAAAAATGCCAAGATCTCATGCTCGATAATCAGTCCCGTCATTACGGGGCAAATCCCTTCCTTCTTCTATCCCAATGCCTTGCCCAATACTTGACGCATATCTCGCAAAATCTTCGCTGATAACCATTACCCCGCGGTTTCCGGCTTCTGGTCGTTAGGATAGGCTCACCCTTGCCTTATAAATAGCACTTAATGGGTAACCCTAAACCCCTCACCACGCCACAACTGCCACGATACCTCCCCCGACAGCGAAAAGAAGCTGCCGGGTTACTCAGAGACCCCCCTCAAGCCCTCCGAGTCTTTCAATGCCTTCGCATCAGACTCAGACAGGGAGGCAATCCTTCCTTCGCTAGCCAAGATAGCCATTCTCTCAGCCCAAGGCCTCCTAGGGCTCAATTTAATAAAAACTTGGGTCGATTTCCGAATCCAACCTAATTCCGTTCGCACCAAATTGATGTGCGAGTATTCGGGGCACACCACAGACGCACTCCGCTACTCCACCAAGAGCTTTGCGACCGGTGATACTATAAAGACCATCAAGGGCTTCTTGGCGGAGAAACTGGAGGTGATAAAGGGCATCGCCGGGTTACCCCCGTTTACCCGGGAAAATCCAGCTCCAGCGGTAATACCCGGCGCTCATAACTTGTTTCCACATTTCAACTCGATACTGCTTCTAAGCCTTAATCTTATCTTTTTACCTCAGGCTGATGACCCTTTCTGGAGAGTTGAACCACTCCCCCCCTCCAGAGACCCGGAAGAGGAGGACGAGGCGGCTGACGATAGTGAAGGTACTCACTCAGGATCTGCATATTTTTACTTGCATTACTTTCCTCTCGTCTGTCTTTTTTCCAATGAATACACACCTGGTTCGCAGGGCTAGAGGACGAGGGTGGAAACAATGAAGACGACCCGGAGAGAACCGAGTCTGACCCAGAGGCAACAGTCGGGGCCAAGAGGAAAGGCAGGGGGACAGTGTCCAAGGTTCCTTTTTCCTCATTATCCTCTGAACCTTACTCCTTTGACGTCATGCGACGACTTAACCATCAATTATCAAATTCGTCATGCTTGAAGGATTCTTTCCCAGCCAAGCGCAGAGTAACTCGGAGCTCTCCAGGTGAAGATCCCCTTAACCCGGGCATCTCCGCCCCCTCGGTCCCTCGTGGCAGTGCTCCTCCATCTCGTTCTTCCAACTCTCCTCAGCGCCACCCTTCTCCTAACCACCCACGTGCCGGGCAATTCCGGGTTCCACTAGTGGTTCCTGCGAAGACCTCATCTGCTTCCAGTGGCGAGCTCCCACCGGATTACACCGTAAATGCCGGGTAAGTTTTTGCTATATTATTTCTTTTTGCATCTGACGAACTTTCATTCAAGCCGCCGTCATCATTAATAACTGCATTTTCTCATCTTTCCTTCAGCGCTCAAGTCACCGTCAGTGACCCGGAAAACACAGAAACGGATAACCTCCAGGTGGAAAAGCCGACTGACGACGCAGACGCCGCAACTGGTGGTGATGCGACAACTAACCGGGAACAAGGCCCTCTGAACAATCCACTTTCCCAAACCGTCGGATCTCCTTCCTTATCGGAACCAGTAGACGAAGAGATACAAATTCTAGATACAAGGATGAGTTCTCCCAACCCGGACACTCAGACTGTCCGAGTCTCCACTCCAAATGCGAGGAGAACCCCCCTACCAGATGATCAAGCTGCCGGCTCTTCCGGGACTCGCTCCGAGGAGTTAACTTTTGCCCAGATGCTGGAAACTCTGCGCACCTTAAGGGCTAACGAGGAAAACATCTTGGGGTCTTTAATAACCAAACACGAGGTAAATTCGATTAATATTGCTTGTACCTTTGTCCAGTCCCCAAGTTCCGAGTGAGTTCATTCATGACTTGCTCGGGACTTTTATTATACCAATGACTGATAACTGTGCTCTTCTTCCTGACTAATGCTTTTTTAACATCCGTGCAGTCTTTCGTGACTCAATACGAGGAGAAACTTGCGGACGCCGCCAAGCTCATTGAAAAGGAGATATCTTTACGTGAAGCAGCCGAGGCTGAAGCCAGGAGGAATAGGCAATTAATGAAGAAGTACCGAAGAAGGGCACACCAAGCCGAAGATGACCTGACAAGCCTTTCCGTCGAAATATCTGATACCTATCGTTCTTTGCTTGGTACGCTTCCTTCTCCGGGTTTATCCTTTTGACAAACAGCAAAAATTTTCCAACTTATGTCTTCATTTTACTTCAGGCCCGGACGAAGCCATGCCGGATGAAGATGACATTGCCAAGCTGAAAACCATAAAGAGTGTTATCCGGCAGCTATGTGCCGGAACCAGATGGATCTTGGAAGAGTTACGGTGGCCGGGTAGAGGACATGTTGATCTGAAGAGGATGCTGGATGCCTTCTCCACTATTCCTGAGTGGATTTGGCACTGGAAGCGCTCGTCCTGCCGGGTTGGGATGACCCGGGGGCTTGCGCTCGCCAAGGCTTACTTCCCCAAGCTCGAATTAGCGAAGCTCATGGGCGGCTTCCCCGAGTTCAAGCTTGATGGGTCAAAATTCTCGCGGGAGGATTTTCAGGCTGTGCAGAAAGAGGTCCGTTACCCGGCTAGCGTGATCGCTGATGAATTGGACGTTAATACTCTTGTCCCAGCTTATGATGCTGCTGGTGTAGCAATTAAGTCGGATCTTCCTGAGCCGTATGACATGCTGGCTCGGTGGAAGGAGGAAGCTGATGCGATAAGGGCGGAGGCTGCCAAGAAGCAAGCTGAAGACGGCTCTGCTCCTGCTGCCTCAACACCAGTCGTTCCGCCCCCTGCAGGGGCTGGTACCGCTGATCCGGGTGCTGCTGCTACCACCAATGATGGCAAGGGTAAGGCCAAGATGGACGCCGAGTGATACATGGTTTCTAATGCCTCTTCTTAAGCGCCAGTCGGTCGACATACTTTTTGAAACAGTCATATTTTAGGCGGTGCGCCTGTGCACCTTTGATATTTTTTCACCAGGATTTTGTAATGCACGCTAAGGCCTTGATATACTCGATGCCTATTCCGGCCTTTTTAAGTTTAAGCTCATCTGTTCTCGATATCTGGTTTTATTTATTGTTCCTTTTGTGAAAACTCAATTTCCGGGTCTCATGGGTATTGACAAGCGGATTTTACTTCGAAGTCCCCAAGTCCCCAAGACTCGGATATTTGGATTTTTGCAACTATACAAGTAAGCCAGTTTTTCTCTTTTCAAGATTTCAAGCTACCGGGCCCGGATTGCCGAGTCTAGGACACTTGATCTTGAAAAGGGAACAAAATGCTTATTGCTATTTTCACAAAGATCCACGAGTTGTTTCACATAGGTTTTGAAGTTATGCTTAATAGTCGTTGAGTTTCCAGCTATTCAGCCTTGTACTCTGCATAACTTGTGGTTTAGATGACCCTTTTGACTGTCTTGTACTGTAAGCCGGCTTTCGCGTGGATACCATGTTGTTACATCAATACGAAGACTTAGCCAGCCAATCCCCGTCGGGTTTCATGACTAACTGCCATCGTAAGCGAACAAATCATGCCACTTTAATGCGAGTCACATCGAGCTTAAGTAAGAATAGCCAAGAAATTTGGACTTCTTTGTCCGGTTATAAGATTGTAGCCGTACTCGTTTGCAAGTAATCGGCCCTTATAACTCATAGGCATCATGGCCGGGTCTTTGAGTTTGTAACTGTGCTATTTAAGCGACCAGCCCCCAAGACCTAGATATACGCATCGTACTGAGAATACATAACCTGATAACAACCATCTCTTTTCTTGATAACCATCTCTTTACTTGATAACCATCTCTTTACTTGATAACCATCTCTTTACTTGATAACCATCTCTTTACTTGATATGAAAAATGTAGGTCAGCAAGCCGCCTCATTAAAAACCCGTCCAGTCCCCAAAGGTACCCTGGATAGGAAAAGAGTACGTCAGAAAACCTGCTGCCTATTACACCGTGCAATTCCACTTGCCAACATAGTCTTTACTAAGTATAATACGGACGTAGCTGAGCCACGTTCCATGGTCTATCTCTTTCTTGCATAGATGAAGTGGTGTGTGCGGTGTCATTGACTGTAGCCGACTCTTCCCTTGCATCTATCAAATAATATGATCTGTTATGCAGATTCCGGCTTATGATAAATGGTCCTTCCCATGGTGGTGATAATTTGTGTTTTCCTTCGTTTGACTGTACCAGGCGCAGAACCAAGTCTCCTTCCTGGAATACCCGGGTCTTCACACGCCGGCTATGATACCTCCGTAGATCTTGCTGATATATGGCTGATCTTTCCAGGGCTTGTTCTCTTTGCTCTTCTAACATATCTACGGCGTCCTGCCGGGTTTTTTCGTTCTCTACTTCGACGTAAGCTGATACTCTAGGCGAATCGTGAATAATGTCACTCGGTAACACTGCTTCCGCACCATAGACCATGAAGAAGGGTGTCATCTGAGTGGATCTGTTAGGTGTAGTGTTGATACCCCAAACCACAGAAGGAAGTTCTTCGACCCATGCACCAGCAGCCCTGACACAGGGAACTCGCAATCGTGGTTTTAATCCGCGAAGCAATTCTTGGTTTGCCCTCTCCACTTGTCCATTGGCCTGGGGATGAGCCACCGATGCCACATCGAGCCGGATTCCATTGTTGCCACAAAACTTATCCATCTCACCAAGGGACATGTTGGTTCCATTGTCGGTAACTAGCAAAGTGGCCCGCGCAAATGCGCGGGCGACACTATAAAAGCTTTTTCTAATCAAGTTTAGACTTTCGTACATATTTAATACAATCTATCTTGGAGTTGTCAAATATTTTTATATTTATAGCTGACTTTGACAACACAATCATGTAAAGGGTGTTTCACAAAGGTGCAACATATTTTAGATATTTAATAGTATATTGAGGAGAAACATGGGAAACTTAAACTTCGAAAACACGTAATTTTTTTAAGAATTCATGTTACTCGGAGATTCATAGTAGTTTTCTTAACAAACTTATGACCTCCTATCGATGTTTAATATAATCCTATTTGAATGCACCAGTAACATATGTTTTATAAGAAGTGTCACCCGAAGTTACTTAATATAGTACCAATATATTACCGTGTTTGGTGTTTCACGTTTAGATATACAAGGTGAAATGTAATACCAGGAAGACCGGCAACCCCATATGCATTTATAGAGATAAATGATGTGATATTTTCTTACAGTTATTCTACTATGGAAATCCTTTTGGCTCATGTAGATAGAAATCCTTGGCTTAACTCAAAGTATTTATCTATACTTAAAGGTCTTACATTGTTTGCCACAAGATAATTCCTTGCTTAACATTTTCACTTGATAGGTTACAATGATGTAAACTAAACAAATGGACGAACATTTTGGGTGATATGTTTACAGTTTAAAAGCATGCAATGTTTGAAGTTTGACCAAGTTGTAAAGACATGGGCCAACATGAAAATGAGATAACATAGAAAAGCGCCCGTTATTCAAGATACCCAGAACATCCTTCTAGAATTTGGACATGGTAAGAACATGCATACGTGGGAGAAAATACTTCTAATTGTCTAACATGTATGGAGGCCTTCCTGCACGAATCACCTTGAGGTCATAAACATTCTTATTTTCCTTACAAAGAATGAGTTGCACAATTCTTGCTAAATATAATGTCAAACTCATGCGGTTGTTAGATTCTGCATGGACAACCCACTTCTCAAAATCCATCCTTGTTATATTGTTAAATAAGTTCGCAGAATCACAATGGATTGGATGGACAATATCACAATATAATGAAACTAAACAATTGATTGAACCACTTTGTTTGTTATTTTGCAAGATGATAAACCTACTATCAGCATGGAAAACAAAATGCAAGGCCATATAAACATGTGAAATGAGAGTACCATTATATTCGTTCACTCATGGGTAAGAAAAATATTAACGATAATTTATATTACATTTATCTAAGAAGAAACTTCTGAACGATAATTCATAGTACATTTATATAAATGAGGTGAGCAGCAAATTAAGATGTAGAACTTCTTTTTTCTAACATGCACACTCAGATGGTAAAATAATACTACTAAGATATTGGACGGAGCAATATGGATTAAACAGAATATTTTTTTTTCTCATACAAGAGAAGCACCGACATTTTGCAGATTTAATTTCGAAAAGGTATGGACAAAATAAATCATCTTGTCCACCGTGCAGATCAAAGATTATGTTTGTACATGAAAAATGGGTAAAACGGTGATCATACATCATAATGATAATATTTCCTTTCAACTTTTTCATGCCCAAGAGAAGACATCAATATCTTCTGGATTTGTTTTGGTAAAATATGGACGAAATAAGCATCTTCTCCAAGTAGGTTAAAAAGACAACATGTATCTTGGTAGGCATTATTTTTAATGGTTAAAACATCGAATAAAAGCCTGAAATAATTCAATATCCTCCCTTTCTAAATAAGTTGAAATTATTTTGTCTTACATAAAACTTTTTAAGTTTGACCAAGTCTAATTTTATATCCATCTTTTCTTAACTCAAATCAGACCTGAGTAATATTCATTCCACGTTCATATTTTTCCGCTCCACATACAATACCTTATCTATATAAAACATTCTAGCAATTGAAGAAAAAGTTAAGTGGATATTTAACTTTTTTGCAGTATGTAGCTGTTGTGAGTTCACTTGAAGAAAGTAAAAGTGGATACTTATTTTATCAAACATGTACAGTTCTGAATAGCATAGGAAAAAAATAGTGAGACCCAATTAAACCCGTAAAGATTAAGAAAGTGTCCACAAAGGCGTAGACACCTGGTGGTAGTCATATGCATCGACACCACATGCGTGTCTATTCCTTTTTTGTTTTGCGGGTAGGCCTGTCTATTCCTAATCTAACCAAATAATAAATATTGATACATGCAGCATATATAAATATTGATACATGCAGCATATATAGGGTTGCCTTTTGCTATATAATCAGTCTGGGCACGTTATAGATATTATCCAGTAACTAATAATAGATATTATTGCTAATGATGGTCTTCTCTGTTGAGTGGCTGAAAATGCTTTTTGGGTCTGCCGGTACACAATACCTATGAAAGAAAGATGAATCTAACATGACAAAAGTTCTATCAAAGTATAGCTATATTACTCAACTCAGAAATAGATTGCACCTTCAAAAGGGAAAGAAAAGAGTGATGATGAGTATGTACCTGCCTCTCGGCTCTGTGTGCATGGGGCAAGCATTTAATCGATCTTTGCTCTGGTGTCTGCATGTTGCAAAACCTGAAACCTGACACAGAAAATACGCATGCACATCAAAGAGTTTAACCAAAAGCCTGAACACGTGATTGATATTGCAGGTTGTATGCGTGAGGCAAAGCTTGGGCGACGATCCCAAATCGCCATGATGTGCATGGACAGGGAAAATCAATGAGCGACCGAGGGCACTGAGGCGAATACAGTGTCTCCTTCATCCAAAATCAAATAGATTACTTGTCTAGCGAGTCCGCACATAGAGAAGCTAGTTGAAGCTCGCCACGTCAGTCAAGCTGCATCGTTACTTCGTTAGCACTTAGCAGTACCATATTTTTTCTGAACCATATCATGCTATGTAGGTAAGCTTCAGCTAGCTTTGACGTACGCATGAGTAGGAAATCAGAAATCAGTTCTTGCAAATTGATCTGCTTTGTGCTTCGTGAGCCAACCTGTAGGAGCCGATCGATGTCTTCTAGGCCTGCAAGCTGGTAGTGTTCCTTTTTTGTTGCATCCGCCGATCGGCGCCTAAACAAAGATTGGAGGAAAGACCATGCGACATCTTGCCGGGGCAGCCGTGCAATGGCACACAAGCTAACCATGCCAGTCAAGTTGCATCGTTCGAACATAGTAGCACCATACAGGTTCGCTACAGATTGTTTTGACGGGCCGTGTACTTCGGTACCAAGTCAGCAATTTGCTCTTGCAAAATCGATCAGCTATGTGCTTCGTGCAGGCCACCTGGGAGGGGCCGGCAGGTGTATTCGAGGCCTTAAGCTTTTAGTGATTATTTCCGTTGCAGCTATTGATCGGCGCTCGAACAAAGAGTTGATAAAGGACATGGAGCTGCCATGGGCGTAAGGCATGCCGGCGGCCCTAGGGCACTTCCTCGCGTTGTATAGGTTTGGAGGAGTTATGCAGCCAATTAGCTAGATGTAATATTGAAGGGGTACACAGAACAACTTACGGAGGGTATTGGTGGGTAATTTCTTCAAACTTGTATGTCGGTAGATTACTTCTATAATCCATCGGTTGAAATCAGCTTAATAGTTAAATTAATGGCCGGATGTTTCTGATTTTTGTGGGATTTTCTAGACTATTTCTCTTTTTTCTGGTAGCCCGTCATATACTTTTAATATATAATAGATTATGCTGTGGGGGTACCCGAACCGGTAGACAATCCTTTTCAGGAACTTGACTGCTGTAGCTGCTTCGCAATTAGTAACTGGCATAACCTCAACCCACTTGGTAAACTTATCAATAGCCACCAAAAGATGTGTCTTCTTGCATGGTGACATATGAAAGGGGCCAACCATGTCCATACCCCAGACGGCAAACGGCCAAGTTAACGGGATAGTCCGCAACTCCATAGCCGGCACATGGGTTTGGCGAGCGTACCTTTGACATCCGTCACACCTTGCTACCAATCGTTCCGCATCCGCTAGGGCCGTGAGCCAGAAAAACCCGTGTCGATAAGCTTTAGCCACAAGAGACCTTGTGGACGCATGATGTCCACAGTCGCCTTCATGGATTTCCTTGAGAATCTGTCTGCCTTCTTCCGGCGCTACGCAGCGCAAAAAGACTCCTGCCGCACTTCTCTTGTACAATTCCCCATTGATGATAGAATATCCCTTTGCTCGCCTCAAAATTTGCCTTGCTAATACCTCCTGTTGTGGTAACTCGCCTCGTGATAGGTAGGCCAAAAACGGTTCTGTCCACTCGGGAATAGTACGTACAGTGGCTACGAGTCCTGAATCCGGGTCTTGATTTGCCAATTCCTCCTCTGACTCGATTTTAACTGATGGTCGCCATAATTCGTTTAGGAAAACGTTAGGTGGAACCGGCTCTCTGCGCGAGCCGAGTCTGGCGAGGGCGTCGGCTGCCTCATTCTTTCTTCTGTCTATATGCTCCACCTCATACCCGGAAAAACATCCTGCAACCCTATCAACTTCCCTGCGGTATGCTGCCATAGTTGCGTCCTTTCTATCCCACGTTCCTGACACCTGCTGTACCACAAGGTCCGAATCTCCGAAGCATCGTATCCTCTTGATGTTCATCTCTTTGGCTACCTTTAAGCCATGCAATAGGGCCTCATACTCGGCCACGTTGTTGGAACAGTCGAAGTGAATTTGTAGTACGTAACTCAATTTGTCTCCTTTGGGTGATGTTAGCACCACCCCAGCTCCTGATCCCTCGTACTGCTTTGATCCGTCGAAGTGCATGATCCATGACTCGGAATTTGGAACCGTTGTAGTCATGCCTGTATGTGTCCAGTCGTTAACGAAATCAATTAAAGCTTGAGATTTGATTGCTGACCTGGGTTCGTAGTTGATATGATAATCCCCCATCTCTATCGCCCATTTGGCTATTCTTCCCGTCGCGTCCGAGTTTCTGATGATATCCGACATTGGTATTGAACTAACCACTGTTATGGGATGTTCTTGGAAATACGGCTTCAGCTTCCGGCTGGCCATAAAGACCCCGAACACCAACTTTTGCCAGTGTGGATAGCGCTGCTTTGCTTCTGATAATACCTCGCTGACGTAATAAACCGGCCTCTGAACCGGGTATCCTTTCCCATCCTCTTGACGTTCCACAACAACTACTGCACTGACGGCCCGGGGGCCAGCTGCCACATATAGTAACATAGGTTCTTTAGGACCCGGCGCCGCTAGTACTGGTGCTTCAGATAACTGCTTCTTTAGTGCCTCAAATGCCTCGTCCGCCTCTTGATCCCACACGAACTTATCTGATTTCCGCAAGAGCCGGTACAATGGTATTGCTTTTTCTCCGAGTCTGGATATGAATCGGCTCAAGGCTGCTACGCAGCCCGTGAGCTTTTGAGCATGCTTCAAATTTTCCGGTTTTTTCAGACTCTGGATGGCCTTGATTTTATCCGGATTTGCCTCAATTCCTCTCTCGGAAACTATGAAGCCGAGTAATTTCCCAGCTGGAACTCCAAACACGCACTTTGTCGGGTTAAGCTTCATCTGGTACCTCCTCAAGTTTTTGAACGTCTCCTTTAGATCATCGATAAATGTCTCCGCCTTCCTAGTCTTGATGACCACGTCATCCACATAGGCATGGACGTTACGTCCGATTTGGTCCTCAAAGCACTTTTGAATACACCGTTGGTAAGTTGCGCCAGCGTTCTTCAACCCAAACGTCATAGTTTTATAACAAAAGGCCCCAAAAGGGGTTATGAATGATGTTTTCTCCCAATCCTCCCTTTTGAGCTTAATCTGATGATACCCGGAATATGCGTCCAGGAAGCATAACAGATCGCTTCCAGCTACTGCGTCTATAATCTGATCTATCCTCGGCAGCGCGAACGGATCCTTTGGGCAATGTTTGTTGAGACTCGTGAAGTCAATGCACATCCTCCACTCATTGGTCTTTTTCATCACTAGAACCGGGTTAGCCAACCAATCCGGGTGAAATACTTCCATGATAAAGCCGGCTGCCAATAGCCGAGCGATCTCTTCGCCTATAGCCTTCCTTCTTTCCTCATTCATTTTCCTCAAACCTTGCTTCACGGGCCTGGACTTGGGATCTACATGCAAACTGTGCTCAGCCAGTTCTGTAGGGATACCCGGCATGTCGCTAGGTGTCCAGGCAAACACATCTGCATTCGAACGAATAAACTCCACGAGCGCTTCCTCCTGCTCTTTTCCCAAGTTAGACCCTATGGTGAACTGTTTAGTGGAATCCCCTTCGGCAAAATCTATCTTCTTGGTGTCTTGCGCTGCCTTGAATTTTGCTCTCTCATCCTCGGTATTCGGCTTTTTCAAGGCCGTTCTATCGTCCGGGTTTACTTGAGACCGGTAATATTCGAGTTCTTCCTTTCTGCATGCTTGCTCGGCCATAACCGAATCTCCTTCGTCGCACTCGGCCGCTGTATCCCGGTTCCCATGTATAGTGATGGTCCGTTTAGGACCCGGGATTTTTAGCTGCAAATACACGTAGCACGGCCTAGCCATGAATTGGGCGTAAGCCGGCCTCCCCAACAGCGCGTGGTAAGGACTGCACAATTTGACCACCTCGAACGTGAGCCACTCAACTCGATAATTATCCGTCGATTCTCCAAAAGCAACTTCCAAGGTGATCCTTCCCTCGGGGCTCGCCGAGTGACCCGGTACGATCCCGTGAAAGATTGTCGAACTTTTCTGCAGCTGGGACTCTTTGAGACTCATCCGTAAGAAGGTCTCCCAATAAAGGATGTTGATGCTACTTCCACCGTCCATCAGGACCTTCTTCAGTTCGTAACCATTAACCTGTGGAGCAACCACCAATGCCAAGACTCCTGGACGCTCTACTTTTTCCGGATGATCTCTTCTACTCCACGTTATCTCTTGTTCTGCCCATCTAAGATATCCCGGCGCGGCCGATGAAACCGAATTTGCCGCTTGCTTTGACGTCTCTTTGTTCCTGCTAGAAGTTCCTGTAGTATGCACATGATATTGTCCTTTTAAATTAGTCGTTCGTACCGTGCCGATGAAGATGTTGATCCGGCCGATCGTCAATATAGATCCGGACTCGAGGTGATCCGACTCTGGCCCCCAGCCGGAATCGTCCACCATCTTTTCTCCTTCGTGGTCGATGTAGATTTCGCCAACGACAAGATTCTCCATATTCTTCCGAGCTTCTCCCGTGATGTAAACACCTTTGGACGCAGGCCCCATGGTGGGCGCCAACTGTCGTGGGATAATCACGGCAGATGTTACCGGGGGTAACTGATCTTGGCGCAAGACGACACAGGTATTTGGGAGAGGGTTTAGCTCAGAGGAAAACATGGTGCAATTCGATCTGGTAGCCGGCAATCAAAGTCGCCGAGTCTCCGATCTTGATATATAACTCAACTCTGGGATTACACTTGATGCTCGATATCACACGATGTTGCTAGGGTTCTTAGATCTCTATCTAGACTAGACCTGGGGGTCGGTTTATAAAGCACCCGTACCCCCTAGCTTATTCGGCAAGGCATATTTCGGATCCTACCTGGACACGGCGCACTAACCATAACTTTCCTTTACAATAACCCATAACTCGGGCCGTTAAGCCCACAAGTTTGGGCCTTCACAAGCCTCTTTATTCTTAGCCGAATCCTGCACACCATCCTTTTGGCCGGGTTATTCCTCAGAGCTTGGCATACCGGGTTAGCATCCCCCTGTCAAGGGACTTTGACTCCGAGAAGGCACATCATCAATTTTGTGATCTCGTCCGGACTAAGAGTGAAGCAGGAGGGGGGGCAGTAATAGTCATTCCTCTTAACCCTTTTGGCCTTGCGACCATCCGTCTCGTCATCACACGATTGATCGCCGTCGTCATCATCCGGGCGCCCCCCTGAAGATCTACCCTAATACCAAAATATTTCAGGTCGTTTCTTGCTTTCACCCCGTCTTTGGTCCTCTCCGGCATGTTGAGCAGCGTGCCAAACAAACTTTCAAACACATTCTTCGTGATATGCATCAGATCAAGGCAGTGAGGCGTATCGAGAATGGGCCAGTATGGCAAGTCCCAAAACACCGACCTCGTCTTCCATACATCCAGAAGCGGTTTTGGCGCCTTTTGCTTCTTTCCCGGCTCTGGGCATTCCTTCCAATCATTCAGCAAATTGTAGATTTCTTCGCCGCACCTCTTACGTGGAGGTCCACGGAGCTCATCCTCACCGTTAAAAAGGTCTCCTCGCCTTCTCCACGGGTCTTTGTTGGGTAGCCACCTTTGATGGCCAACGAAAACTGTTTTCGAAGACCCAGGATCTTTCGGAAGTTGCATAAACGTGGGGTCATCCATGCACCTCACGCAACCGTTATGTCCGTGGCACACCTGGCCCGCCACATATCCGTAGCCTAGTAGGTCGTGAACCGTACAGAGTAAGACAGCTCTCATTGGGAAATATTGTTCACCGAAGGCGTCCCATGTGTTCACCCCTTCCTCGGCCCATAGCGTTTCCAGCTCATCTTTAAGCAGCTTCAGGTATAGATTTATGTCGTTGCCTGGTTGTTTCGGCCCTTGAATTAGCATACTCATGTGAATATACTTTCTCTTCATGCACAACCAGGGAGGGATGTTGTACATCCATACAAACACGAGCCAGGTGCTATGGGTGCTGCTCTGGTTGCCAAATGGATTGAGTCCGTCGGTGCTCACACCCAACCTGATGTTCCTTGCCTCCGCCCCGAACGTTGGATATTCACAGTCAATTGCTTTCCATTGACTTGCATCTGAAGGATGTGTCAGAATTACTTTTTCACTCCGATTTGGATCTTTCAAAACTTTATTCCTCCTTTTCACGTGCCAGCGCATGAGCTCTGCTTCCTTGCGGTCCGCGAAATACCGTTGCAGACGGGGAATGAGCGGAAAGTACCACACAACTTTCCGAGGAGCTTTCTTCTTCCCTTTCTTGTATCGAGCGGCGCTGCAAACTGGACAAATGGTTTTGTTCGCGTCCTCTTTCCGATAAATGTAGCAATCGTTGATGCACACATGGTATTTTTCGTGAGGTAAATCAAAGGGGCACACGACTTTCTTGGCCTCGTCGCAACTTTTAGGACAGGTGTTGCCCTCTGGAAGGACATCGTGCCAGTATTGCAGGCTTGCATCGACGCTTATGTCGCTCCATTTGTATCTCGCCTTCATCTGCAGAACATCGAGGGCCACTCTCAGGCGGGACTCTCCCGGACCGCAGCCTGCATACAACGGTGTCTTCGAGTCTATCTCTAGTTGCGCCAGCTTGGATTGCTCTCTAGCAGCAGATATCGAGTTAGTCGTCTTTCTCAAAAGCAGTTCTTTCAGATGAGGGTCACGCACAACTTCCGTTAGGGGTGTCCCTGTGTCCTCGTGATCTTCTTCCACGTCTTGTTCAACATCTTCTCCATGATCATGTGCGGGGTCATGAGGCTGATCTTGGTCCTGCTGTAGTTGGTCCTGCTGTAGTTCTAGTCGATCGTTGCTATTGTCCTGTTGCACATCATTTCCTACCGCCGCCGCCCCATGGACTTCATCATCTTCATCATCACTTACCCACTGACTGTTATACCCATCCATGAAACCATACCTTAGGAGGTGACTGAGCAAGTCTCCGGTAAAGGGATTGAGCAAGCCCCCTAGTTTGCACTTTCGACATGGACATCGTATCTCCTTGCGGCCATTTTGTAACATGTCTTCTGTCGCGTGTCTCAAGTAACTATTCACGACACGTTCACTCTTAACGACCACCATTATATGTCGCCTGCACGAGAGCGCGCGCCGAT